>PVKV010000053.1:0-469858 GCA_004027835.1 Alouatta palliata
TGAAAAGGCGCCGGGATCTGTATGATTTCCCGTGCGGTGACCCACTGCGCCGGCTGAAACCGCGGGCGCTGGCGTTTTTTTGCCTGGGAAATCTCCTGGCCTGGCTGTCTGTTTCAGTCCCCTTTTTTAATCAAATGAATGGGCGGCTCTGCCTTCCCGGAGCTCCAATTGCCAGCTAAAACGGCACCCGGACCCACGTCTTTTGTATCGGGAACCGCTGCGCTGGGGCGCCGCTCCAAACAGCAGCAGCGAAAACGGCCGCGCAGGCGAAAACAGCGGAGCCGGCGAAAACAGCCGCGCCGGCCAAACCAGGTGCGCTGGCGACCCGTGGGGCTCCTCCCCCTGGGAATCTCCTGGTCTGTGAGCAATAAAAATCCGTCTGGGAATGTGGCGTCCACTCACCCTCCACACTTTCACTGGGAGCTGCAATCCTCAGCTGCTCCTAATCGGTCATCTTGGATCTTTTTTTTGTGGTTTTGATAATGAGTTACAGAAGTTCCTTATATGTTTTGAAAAGTAATCCCATATATGATATATTGTCACATGTCATAAAAAATTTATCCTATGTTTACTTTCATATATTTTACATTGTCAGATTTTATACTTCAGTTTTCATTTTGAGCTAATTTTTTGTGTGTAGTGAATATTTACATCTGCTCTCTTTTTGCTACCATTTGTATAGGATATGTTTTCCCATCTCTTCACTTTTACCCTATGTGTGTTTTTAAATTTACACTGAGTTTTTTGTGAATAGGAAATTTGGATCTTTTTAAAAAATTATTTATTCAGCTACATATCTTTTGATTGCACCGTTTAGTCTATTAAAATTTAAAGTAATTATTGATAGTGATATAGGTACTATTACCATTTTAGCTGTTTAATGAGTGTCTTTTAGTACCTTATTTCTTCTCTTGCTGTCTCTGTGTGCTTTAGATTGTTTTTGTATTAATGTGCTTTCATCCCTTTCTTTTTTTCTTTTGTGTAATTTGTATAGGTTTTATTTTGTGGTTACCTATGGGTTATATGAAATATTTCATAGTTATAAGAGTGTGTTTTAAGGTGAGGAGAACTTAAATTCAATTGAATACAAAGCTCTACAATTTATTTCTCTTTTCCCCCACACACTTTTAATAATATTATCATCACAATTTTTACCTATTCTTATTTTGTATGTTTTAATATAGTTTTGCTTATATTTGTAATACTTTTTAAACTCTTATACTAGAATTAAGTGATGTACTTGCCACTATAGTAATATGGTATTCTGTATTAATCTATGTGTTTAACAATGAGTTTTTGGTTTTCTTAGGTTACTGTGGTGCTATTAGCATTTTTTATTTTCTAGTTGAACTTCCTTTGGCATTCTTGTAAGGAAATCTAGCAGTTACATCTAGCAGGTTTTGTTTGATGGAGAAGTTATTTATATTTTCTTAATTTTGAGAAGACAAGATGTATTATTAGACGTAATACTAGACAAGACAAGTATTATTAGATGTAATACTCTAGGATAACATTTAGTTTTTTCTTTCATCACTTTGAATGAAACATCTTATATACTCTGGTCAGAGAGTTTTCTGCTGCATGTTCCACTAAGAGTTTTATGGGGATATACATGACAAATTGGTTTTCCCTTACTGCTTTAAAAATCTGTGTTTTGCCAGTTTGATTTTTAATGTGTCTTCATTTGGATTCAACTTACATACTTTGGGTTTTGGGATCTGAATGTACATTGTCTTTCCAGATTTAGGAAGTTTTCAGCTGTTACTTATTTGAATAATCTTCCTTGTATTGTCCTTCTTCTTCTGAGATTCTATAACACATTTATTGGTCTGCTTGATTATGTCTCATTATTCTCTTAAAATTTCTCCACCTTTTTTAATTTTTTTTTTACTTTTTACTCTCCTAAATGAATTATTTGCAGTGACCTGGCTTTGAGTTTGCTGCCTCTTTTTTCTGCTTGATCGAATCTCCTCTTAAACGCCTCTAGTAAATGTTTTAGTTCTGATATTGAATTCTTCGGCCCCATTATTTTAGTTTGGTACTTTTTAATATTTTCTGTGTCTGTTAAAATTCTCACTTTGTTTCATGCATTGTTTTTTGGACCTCAGTGAGCATCTTTTTGGGAGTTGATTTTCAGTTATCTGCCAGGTAAATGATACAACTCAGTTTCATTAGATTGATTTATGAAATTTTATCTTGTTCCTTTGTTTGGAACGTCTTTGCCTAGTTCATTATTTCCCTCGTCTCTCTGTGTTGGTGACTGCATTAAACAAAGCGGGCTCCTCTCCCAGTCTCTACAGACCTTATGTTCGAGAAACAATGTGTTTATATTCTTTTACTCTTTGTACAACTATATTTTAATGTAGGATACTTACATATGATGTTTAAAAAAAGTTCTATTTTTCTTTCTTAAATTGTACTTTTCTTATCCTCCAAATAAGTTAAAAAGTTTTAGGGTTTCAAAATCAAGAAACTTCTCATCACCACGCAGTAGTTATACATCATCACAGTTAAGGATTAATACTTTGGAGTATCTTTCATGACACTTTTAGTAAGATTTCACCCACTCATGCTTGTTCAGTAAGGTCAAGAATATAACTCTGAGAACCACTGGAAGGATTCCAAAGTGGAAATTCAAAGACAATAATTTTTCTGAAGAAATACAATTGAGTGCACAAAGGTTGTGTTAGGTCAGAAGGAGATGTGTTCAGGGGGACTAGAAAAGAATTAAAACATTTACACTGAAAATAATTAGCCTGGTGTGAAAATACTGACACTTAATTTCCCATAAAAAAGTGTCATTAAACCACCGCACACATAACTGTTTGTAGATGACAGTGTTTTACTATAGAATGTTAAAATATTTAAAAATGGAATAATAACAGAGGAGGAGCTTTGGCAAAGTCCCAAGGATGATATACATTACACACTGGAGTAAAAACTCCAGGTAATACAGTTGTTTCCAAAGTTGAAACAGCTGAGTTTTAAGAAAATAGAAAAAGTGAATGGAGTAAACAAAACTTTTAGCTAAATGAACTCATTCTAGAACTACTTGATTGATATATATATATATTTTTTGCCTAAGGCCATAATCATTATTTAATGTCTAAAGAGATTATGAGATTATGCTTTCTGTCATTATGAAGTATTTGCTGAATAGTTGCTGTGGGTAACCATGTGTGCTAGGGTATGTGTTTTAAATGTGTATAAATTTATGAAATCAATTTTGTGCCCTTAAAGAGCTGACACTTTACTATAACAGGTGTTGCTATTGTAATAAATATTTCTGATCCATAATATTTTAGATCTCTTCTAGGACATGGTGGAATTTGCACCATTCTGGTTACAAGTGAGCAGTGGTGATGCCTGTCACCTCCTGTGATAGCTTATAAACTCACATAAATATTTTATTATGCTTCCTCTTTGACAATATCAAGTGATGTTCTAAATCTAAAGAGTCCAACAGTAAAAGTCTTTAAGTGAGGACATCATCAAGCATGTCCTCTTCCAAAGGAAAATCAAATGCCTTAGGTCTGTCTTGATCAACACAATAGTTGTTATGTTACCAACAACATTTACCTGTTTATCGGCTCAAAAAATATTTACTGAGCATTCTTTTAAAACCACCATACTAAGTGCTGTAAATATCAGAGATACAAAGTTGGTGACTGGCTAATAATGATAGATAGACAAATAAACAAGAAAGTTATAGGTTCTCTGTTAGCAATCAGTATGTTGCATGGCATGTAAACATATAACCTAAGTGACTGGCTTCACAGAGTTGAAAGGAATTGATCAGAAAAATGACACTTATCTAAAATCTTGAATGAGGGCAAAATTCCTTCATTGGATTTAGTAAAAAGGAGGAATATAGGATAAATGGTATGACGGACAGAAGTAGCTCCATTAGCATGTCGAGTCTTGTGAAACATCACAGGAAGTTTATGAATCTGAAAATATAGTGATAGAGTTGCAAAAAAAAAGAATCAAAACTTAAAAATATATTTTAAGTCATGGTAAGGAAATGTACCTGTGTGCTATGAGCCCTGTGGATGGTCTGAGAGATGTTGAGCAGGAGGGCACTTTAGATACAGGATTAGGTTTGAGAAAGATCACTCCAACAACAATAAAAATTAGGGTTTAATTTGGGCAGCGTAAATTACAGAAACTGCTGAGAATATGTTATCACATAAGAAAGAGAAGGAAAGCAGAGGAGAAAGGAAATAATAGTGAGGGGAGAGCGTGTAAGGATGATGCTAAGAAGGCAAAACCCACATAAAAATGGTAGTTCATTTTTATTGCACTTAGTCTGTTTCAGACCACGTGATTACTTCTTTGTAAGAGTTTTTATACCTAATCTTTATAATAGAATTAAGATTGTAAGCTAGGCAGTCTCTATGGGATGCAGAGAGGTAAAAGAGCTGGCAAAATTATATAATTAGAAGTTATAGTCCAGGAATTGAGCACAGGCAATTTGACCTTAATTCACATTCTCTTAAACACTATTCTATACATACTGCCCCCCACCCAAGCCTAATACAAATTTATGGTTGATTGTGTAATATTGTTATGCAGTATTTATAAAGAGATTCAGATAGCATGACAGTTAAAGAAAAAAAGAAAAACTAGAAAGATTTTTAAAACAGCTTCATCAGAGAGATGGTAATTGAAATAGACCTTGACAAGTGGCTAAGATTTCAATAAGTAAAACTGGTGACAAGTTCTTTCAGTTGTCATTAAATGTATAAAATGAAGAACTCAGGAGAAGTTTTTGTAATGGGTTAGAAAGGAGTTTTGTGATACATGGAAAGCATTACAATTATTAAGAAATTTTATGCAGAAGCAAATAATAGGTCTTTAATAACTGTGTGCTCATGGGGTAATAAAAAATAAGCCTGGTATGATATATTGAGATCAGATCATACAAGGCTTTAAAAGTTAATTTAATTATGTACTTCTTGAAAGTTTGGGCACTAAAAAGAAAATTCATATATGCTATGCTTTAGTCTGGTAAGTCTGAAAGCAGAGAAAATAATGGTTGTTGTAGACTCAATTAGAAGTTTATTCAAGCAGATCAGACGATATAATTGGACCTTAAAGAAGTAGTGGTGAAGTGTAAAGAAACTGAAGAATTAGGGACAATAGGACGTATAAATGTTACTGGCTGTAGGAGATTTCAAAAAGACTATCTGGTAACAAGGTAAAGCTATTGTCACAGGGTTCTTGGGGTGTAGCTTTTCCAGCCAGAAACCTCTGTGGCTGCTAGCACTTTTGCCCAAACCACAAGCAGTTTCCACAGCTGGCACTGGGAAATGTGGTAGCACCCAGAAGCTTGGAGATGCCAGGAACTGTAAAGCCCCAAAGAGGGTGTCACAGCCTGGTTTGGGGAACTTCTATGTCTGAGCTCCCCAAAAGGCTACAGTTCTTCTCTCCATTTCTCTTCTCTTTTTCTTGTTACCTATAACGTGGTGAGCAACAGGCACATTTCAGCCCTGTTGGTGTTATGCCTCTTCCAGCCCCACCATTTGGTGGGTCCCAAGTTCTTGTCCTGCATCCGGAAAGAATGAGATATATGGACAAGTGGAGGGTGAACAAAGCAAGAGGTACCTTACTGAGCAACAAACAGCTCTGAGGGGACCTAGCTCCTCTTCTAAGGCAGGTCATCCCAATAAGTGTTCAGCTCTCAGTAGAAAGGAGGTCTTACAGTGGGTAGCTCCTCTCTGCAGGCAGGTTGTCCTGTTGTCTTCTCAGCTCTCAGCAGAGAGGAAACTCACAGTGAGAAGCTGCTCTTCATAGGCAGTTTGTTCCTTTGTTCCTTAGCTCTCAGCAGAGAGGAGACCCACAGTGGGTAGCTCCTCCCCACAGACAGGTCATCTGTCTTCTGCTTAGCTTTCAGCAGAAAGGAGACCCATAGCAGGTAGCTTCTCTTCACAGGCAGGTCATCCAATCATCTGCTCAAGTCTCGCTGAGTCCAGGGTTTTATGGGCTTCAGATGGGAGGAAATACACACTCATTGGTCCATAGGCAGCCATGGGCAGGCCAGGAAAAAAAACTCTAAGTTCTGACTTCAGTCCACAGAACTGGCAGCGTAGTCCTCAGGCCTCAGGCCATCCCTGGCTTAAAGGTGGGGTTTCACCAGGGACCTGCTTCTTCTGCCCAGGAGCCTGTCTGCCTCCTGATGCCATTAACCTGCCACCCACAGTGCCCATGATTCCCAAGCTGTTTATGCCAAGGGACACCTGTAGGCCCAAGCTGAGCCACCCTTAGCCCCCACTTGGCCTCCCTCCCATGCTCATTGGTGTCCAAAGTTTGGAGGGAGCCAAGGTGGCAGGGATCTAGCATGTCAGCGCTTCCCTGGGCATGTGCATATCTGACCATGTCATTAGAGTGTCCAGGCTCAGCCACAACTTTGCTCTGAAATGAGAGTAGGCACCAGGAGTGGAGAGAGGCCAGGCAGTGCAAGTAGGTACTTCTGAGCCTGCAGGGGCACGAAGGGCTTCCTGGGCCCCGAAGAGTACGGAGATGCCCAGTTTCAGATTCGTGACTGGGTGGCTACAGCTGTGCCCAGGAGGATAGGGCTCCTGCCTTCCAACTTGGAAGGGAGAGGCGCTTTTCTGCCTGTTCCTGCTCCTGCTGGCTCTGTGTGTACAGCCCTGGCCAAGCCTCCCCAGCTGCCGCCAGTGTCATGGCTGCAGCTCCTCCAGATGGGCTGCGGCTGCCATCACTATCATATTCCTGCTGATAAAATATACTAACAAAGAGACATTAATGGTTTTCCTACCCAAAATCAATAATTTGAATTTAGTCGTGATAATTATCAAAAATAATGCAATTTTAGTGATACTCTATAAAATAACAGCTGTACTACTCAAAAATGCCTAGGTCAAACAGTGATGTCATCAGTCTGGCTTAACTCTCCCACAGATAAAATGAAAAAAATACTATCTGATGCCGAGTTTATCATTATCAATATCCTGAAACTCAAAACTGAGGTTGTGAGAAACCCTAGTGCCACAAATAAGTAAAAATCTGAGTAGAAATTAGGAGAGAAAGACTTCTGTATCTGTGATATCCACCCTTTATACTGTTAGGCACTGTGTGGAAAAGTCTCCCAGACTGATGATTTCTACACTGGAAAAAGTGACAATGAGGTGTACAGCCAGCTTCCCCATAATCTTGGGTTTCTACACAGAAAAGCTGTTTCTGCCTCAACCCATGGAGAGCATTGTAACTGCCTGTGTGGAGAGGGACTCCTGTGGGGAGCTGAATATAAACAGTAGAGATGGGGAATAGCAGCACCAGTGCAAAACTCACAGGCTATTCTCCAACTCAGACAAAAAGGAATCCAAATCAGAGCGGTTGTTCAGATGCACTGTGCAATAGAAAGCAGTCTTCACAGGCCCTCTGTGGATGAACCCCTAGACAGCTTCCCCACACAGCTGGAGAAACCCTTTCTAATTCCCCTACTTGGGATTTTTTGCAAGAGCCATGGCAAACCTGGCCTTAAGATGTCTTCTGATATCGAAACGAAAGCAGTGATACGGTGTTAAAGGAATCCATAGGCCTACTGCACAGAACCTTTAAATACACAGATGTTGTAGAGACAGTAAAGACTGGAATAAGTAACTAATCCTTCAATTTGAAGACATAGAAATACCTCCTTAAATAACAGCAAACAAGGAACCATGATCTCCCTAACTGGATAAAGCAAGAAGCCAGTGACTGACCTCAGTGAGCTCTCTTTTAATTCTCTTTAAGAATTCAAAATAGCAGTCTTGGGGAAATTCAGAAAACTTTACAGCAATATGAAAAACAGTTCAGATTATAAGATAAATGTAACAAAGAGATTGAAATAATTTTGTTAAATAGAAAATCAGGAACCAAGAAATACATTAGATGAACTGTAATATGCATCTGAGAGTCTCATCAAAAACACTGATAAAGATGAATTAGTGACCTCAATGATAGGCTATTTAAAAATACACAGTCAGGCCCAGTGGCTCATACTTGTAATGGTGGCACTTTGGGAGGCCAAGGCAGGAGGATCACTTGAACCCAATAGTTTGAGACCAGCCTGGGCAAGATAGTGAGGCCTTATTTCTACCAAAAATTTAAAACTTATCTGGGCAGGGCATGATGGTGCATGTCTTTAGTCTCAGCTCCTTGGGAGGCTGAGGCAGGAGGATCACTTGAGCCCAGAAGATCAAAGCTGCAGTGAGCCATGTTCACGCTACTGGACTGCAGTCTAGGTGACAGAATGAGACTTTGTCTCAAAAAGAGAAATTGTGCAGTCAGATCGAAGTAAAAAAACACTGTAAAGGAATGAGAAATGCCTAGAAATCTAGAAAATAAACTCAAATAAGCCAATCTAAGAGTCACTGGCCTTCTAGAGAGGGTTGAGGAAGAACAAAATGTAGATCTGATTTTTAAAAAATAAAAACTTGAAAACCCAGGAAAGATACAAATATCCAAGTACAGAAAAGTTCAAGATCACCAGATTCTTCACAGTAAGACTACTCCAAAATATAAAGTAATAAAATTCTCACTGGTCAAAGACAAGGAGAATCCTAACAGCAGAATGAAAAAAGAAGCAAATGACATAAAGGGGCACTTATTCGTCTGGTAACAGACTTCTCACTAGAATCCAAACAGGCCAGAAGGGAGTGGGATGTCATATTCAAATCCTGAGTAAAAATAAAGTGCCAGTCAAGAATATTGTCCCTCAGTAAAGCTGTCCTTCCAACAAGAAGAGACAGATTTCCTAGACCAACAAAAGCTGAAAACACTCATTAGCACTGGAACGGTATTTTCTAAAATGCTAACAGTAGTTATTTAATGTGAAAAAAAGATGCTAATGTGCAATTAAATATCAGAAGGTATGAAACTCACTAGTAAAAGTAAGTGCACAATTTCTGAATACTTTTGCAATGAGTTCATTAACCATTTACATCTCTAGTGTGATGATAAATACATCAAAAATAACTACAACAATTTATTAAGAGATAGGCAACAATGGAAATTCAGACAATAAAAAGTCAAAATATGTGGTGGGATGAATTAAATGTAAATATTTTTAGTTTTTTTAATTCTTTGTGATCAAAGTTGTTATTTTTATAAAATAACTTCTTACGACTAAAAAAATGTGTTTTTGTAAGCATCTTGGTAAACATAAAGCAAAACTTAAAACTGATACACTAAAAATAAAAGGCAAGAAATTAAAACATACTACTAATAAAAATCTGTTATTCACAAAGGAAGACAGTAAGAAGAGAGGACTTACAAAACAGCTGAAACATAAATAACAAAATGGCAGTAGAAAGTTTTTATGTAAAAATGATAATAGTGAATGTAAATGGAATAAATTCTCAAATTAAAAGACATAGAATGGCTGAATGGATTAAAAAAGCCAACTATATGCTACCTACAGGAAATTCACTGTACCTATGAAGACACTTAAAAGTGTAGAAAAGAAATAGAAAAAGATATTCCATGCAAAAAAAAGTAGCAGTAGCTGTATTTATAACCAGAAAAACAGACATCAAGTAGCTGTAAGAGAGATGGAGAAGGTGATTATACACTGAAAAAGGGGTAATTTCAGCAAGAGGATATGACAAATGTAACTATACATATGAGCTGGCAGGGTGGCTTACACCTGTAATCCCAGGAGGCCAGGACAACAGATTCACTTGAGCCTAAAAATTCGAGACCAGCCTGGACAGCATAGTGAGACCCAATCTCTAAAAATAATTTTTAAAAATTAACTCTGTGTAGTAGCATGTGCCTGTAGTCACAGCTACTCGTGAGGTTCAGGTGAGAGGATTGCTTGAGCCCAGGAGACCAGAGCTGCAGTAAGTTGCCCTCCAGCCTGCACAACAGAGTAAGACCCTCTCTTCAAAAAAAAAAAAAGAGAAGAAAAGAAAATGTATATGCAGTCAATATCAGAGCATCAAAATATACAAAGCAGATATTAATAGATCTCAAGAGAAAGTTAGACTGCAATTGAATAATAGTAGATTTTAACAGCCCTCTTTCAGTGATGAACAGATCATCCAGAGAGAAAATCAATAGAAAAACCTAAGTTAAAGTAAACTACACCTAATAAACCTGACTGAAATTTATAAAACATGTCATCCAACAGCTGCAGCACAAGGAATATTATTTAGGATAGATCATATGTTAGCCCACACTACAAAAAAATTCAACCAAATTGAAATTGTACCAGTTTTTTTTTTTTTTTTTGTGACCACAATTGAATAAAAATAGGAATCAATAATGAGAGGACTTTATTTGTGCTACTTAGAAATAGTACAAATACATAGAAATTAAACCTATTTCTTAATGACTAATGAGTCAATGATGAAATTAAGAAGAAAACTTAAAAATCTAGAGAAAGAAGTGAAAATAGAAATACAACGTATAAAAACCTATAGGATACCATAAAAACAGTACAAAGCAGAAAGTTCATTGCAGTAAATGCCTACGTCCAAAAAAAAAAAAAAAAAGACTACAAATAAACATCCTAATGATAAACAACTTAATGATGTAATGAGAGGGCATTCCAGACTTGCAAATGATAAAGTACCATGGCAACTAAATACAAACATGATTCTAGATGGAACCTGCCTCCGGTTTTTGTTTAAGAGACTGAAGTGATAACTGGTAAATATGAATGTGGTCTTAAGATTAATATTGTGATAAATATGATTTATCGGTTTGGATAAAAGTATACTCTGAGTTTATAAGAAAATATTCTCTGTCTTATGAAATTGATGTATTTTAGAATTAAATTTCAAACTTTGACAACATATAGATCATGCTCTGCCTAAAGTGAAATTAAATTAGAAATAACAAAATAAATAGAAAAGCCTCAGATAGTTACAAATTAAATAGTGCATGTCTAGATAACCATTGGTTTGAAATAATTTTAAACTAAGTAATAATACATAATATAAAATGTTGGTGATGCTCATAAAATGAAAACTTTAAAATCAAGTCCTATTCAAAACTAAAATAGTTTAGTTATCTAAACTTCTGCACTAAGATTTAAAGGGGCAAATTAAAACCAAATTAGGATATAATAAAGGTGATAAAAGAAATGGATGAACTAAAAATAGAAAACAATAGAGAAAATTAGAGCCAGTTTTTAATACTAAATTAATTAAGTCCTAGAAATACTTACCAAAAACAAGTAAAATACATAAATTGTCAATCTCAGGAATGAAATGAGATATCACTACAGATCATAGTGATATAAAAATTAGATAATACAAAAAACTATGCTGACACATTCAAACATTACTACAATGGGCAAATTTCTTGAAAAATACTAGTAAAGCCAAGATTAAACAGAGAATTTGAAAATCTCCATATCTATTAATGTATTTAAATCTGTCATCAAATTTTTCCATAAAGAAAAGTCTTATACCAGAAAACTCTTACACTAAAAGTTTTATTAAATATTTAGAACAAGAAACATTACCAGTCTTAAACTCAGGGGGATGAATTACTGATAGATCCTACAACATGAATGAAACTTAAGTACATTATGTTAAGTGAAAGAAGCCAGTCACAAAAGATCACATGTGATTCCATTTCTATGAAAGGAACAGGAATATCAATTGAGATATAAAGTAGATTAGCAATTGTCTAGGTCTGGGGAGGTTGAGGTAGCTGCTAACTTGCTGAGTCTGTCCCACAGACTCTGGCTGAGCGGTGACAGATGAAAGGAGTTCACAGTCCACAGGTATTTTGCCTGTGAGTGCAGTTAGAGTACTTCAGCTTAGCACAGTAGATGAGAAAGTGTGGCCCTGATAAGCCGAAGACACATTTATTTAGTACAGATTTAATGACAAAGGCCTAGAGCAAACAACATTTGTCAGTAATTAACATTGTCAGTCCCCCCACTGTAGGGAGCAGTCCTGCACATGGATGAGCAAAGGTTGATTTCTGGAGAAATAGGTAAACAAATGTATCTAAAGAAATTCCTTTGCATTCCCTTGTATTTGCCTTCTGCCATTTTGCTCAAGGTAAGAGGATTAAGCTGCCTTCAGCTGTAACCCTTTCCCAAAGCTTTCGAAATACCTCCTGGCCTTCCAGAAAGGTTTCCATCTTTCCTGTAATTTTTCCCACCACCCTGACCAATCTCCTACACTAACTAGAATGAAGTTTCTTTTGAGGGTTTTGAAAATATTCTACAATAGTTTGTAGTGATGATTGCATACTTTGTGAACATTAGAAAGCATTGAATCATGTACTTTAAATGTATAAATTGTGTAACATATGAATTATATCTAGATAATGATAATAATAAAAATGGATAATACATCATAAACAATAAATTTTTCCCCAAGAATTAGAAAAAAGCTATTGCAAGGGTTGGTGCTGTGGTTCACGCCTGTAATCCCAGCACTTTGAGAGGCTGAATGGGAGAATTGTTTGAGCCTAGGAGTTCAACACAAGTCTAGGCAATAGAGAAAGACCCTATTTCTACAAAAATAACGTTTAAAAAATAGCTTGGCATGGTAGTTCATGCCTGTAGTCCAAGCTACTTAGGAGGCTGAAGAGGAAGGATTGCTTCTACCTGGAATGTCGAGGCTGCAATGAGCTGTCATTACGCCTCTGCACTCCAGCCTAAGAAACAGAGCAAGACCCTGTCTCAAAACTAAATAAAATTATTTCAATATGTGAAAAACAATATAATTCATAATAGCAGAATTAAAGAAGAGATACCTTATTATATCATTAGATGTAGGAGCAAATTTTATAAATTTACTACCCATTTATTAGAAAAAAAAGAAAACATTGTCAGCAAACATTGTCAGCAATGTTGGAATAGAAGGAATTTTTTTAAATTGATAAAGGGCATATATTGATTAAGAGTGTCTATGACAAAACTAAAATTGATGTCATACGTGTCTGCATGTGTACGTGTATGCACACATTTTTATTTTTTCTTTGTTTTCACCTCTGTTTCTTTTCCGCCAAGATATTGTTGTTGTATTCTCTCATAGGTCTCAATTTCCTGATTGTGTATACACTTTTCCCCCTTTTTTATTATTCTGGTCTTTAGGAGAACTCTTTTCTGATTTCTAGGCACCTCTATGTCACAAACCACTTTGCATTACATGCCTCCATCTGTTGTCTCACATTTTTACACTCACACGAGTTGGGGGATACAGAATAACTGCTATGTGCTGGTAGGAATATATGGGACTTTTGGCCTTGTGCATCTACAGGAGCTAGCAGATGTGGAACCGAAGGAAGATTCTGACTCATGAAACAGAACAGGAAAATAAAACTGTCTTGAAATACAGAACAAAATGCAGAATTCCAAGAGTGGATGGGGTATGAAGTATCTGGGTTCAGATGAATGAGGAGCCTGATACAAATTTTCTATAGTAGATACTGTTAGCTAATGAGAGCTAACATTCATCGGGCACTTAACATGTGCCAGCCTTTGTCCAAATCCCCTTTAAAAATTACTTTATTTAAACTTCATAGCAAATTTATGAGTTGGTATTTTCTCACTGAAAAATGGAAAATTATAATCATAAAGAATAAATAACTTGACTGCTATCACATGGCTTTTAAATGGAGCAAGGATTAAATACAGTCAGTGTAATTACACCATTGCAACTCATCTGCTAATACTGATGTGCCTGAATTAAAGGTGACAAGAGGAAACCAACAGTTCTCCTTTCTTCAGGGCTCATAGTGTTCAGTCTTTGTATTTCCTAAAAGTTAATACTTGAAAGAGACTTCACTCATTAGTATAGTTCAATCTAATTGGATTTCTATTCCTTATTATACCAATTCATAAAATACGTGTACTGAGTGGTATACAGATAGAAATAAATCTTGTTTTGCAGAATTTTCCATGAGAGATTTTATATTTATTCTTACTCATAAATGATCTTACGCTGAATAACTATGCACATGTTGCATGTTATTTATATAAATGAAATTAAAAGATACATAGCAGTTCTACTTTGGAGTCTATTTTTGTCCTCACTATAGCTTAAGTTCCCACAGATAGTCTAACCAGAGATCTTTCAATCATCTTGTTAGAATCTTTAGTTAGGTTCCACACAGATTTTGGTTTTATATGTGCAGTTGCTTAGAGAATGGGTTTTTGTATCCATTGAATATTTTGTAGTGATTTCTCTAGAGATCTTGCTTTCTTTTTTTCAAAAACTTAAAATATTTTTGCTTAGTAATAAAATATATTGAATATGTCATGTGATCATATCTTGCAGTATGTTTGCTGTAGGTGCCTGAGAATTTTTTTTTTCTCACTTTCCCACTGTTTTGCAGGAGAAATCTTTGGCATAACTGTGTTAATGTAAAAGCTATTAATCATAGTTGATTCAAGGAATATAGCTAATTCTCCAACATTTGAAAACCAGAGGTTTTTCAGTCTAGCTATGTCAGGTCTGTTATGGATGTTGAGTATATAGCAAGAACTAAAGCAAAGATAATAAACAGACCCAGAATTAGCCACTTAGGCATGACTGCCACGTTTTTGCTCAAGAAAACAAGAATGTCAGTATCCATTGTAATGCATTCCAGAGTTCCGGAGGGCAAGGGGAAACTTGAGAGCATTTTCCACATCCAGTAGAAATTTGGAAGAACTGATAATTTAGGAAAGACAATTTCAATAAGTTTTATTCATATAGACATTTTATAATGTTCAACAGGACATTAAAATTTAGGAGGTAAAATCAACTAACCCTGCATACACTGTTTGAGATGTGAATTTAAGAACAATAACAAAAATTCCTACTGTTCTGGGAAAAAGTAAATCAAAGAAACATGGAGTCCAGTGTCAAGGTCAGACTCTAAATTGTTCTTGCAGCTGTTGGTAGGCAGGAAGCCAAAGCCAATTATTATCTGAGTGAGAGACATGTCAATCCATCAGCCACAGCATGGTGTACTGAACATTGCCCTGCAACTTTCAAATCCAGAAATAGGAAGAAAGGCCCAAGTTCACGAGAGTGAGAAAATTTCCATCAATGTCTAAGATGAAGAAGTATTACCATTTTTCTTTTTTCTACTATTGATAAACTGTTATCTAATCTCGGCTCCCTCCTCTCTTTCTTCCATATGTAAACCTATTAACTCTGATACCGAGAGTTGCTACAATATGACAAAATTACTACATTTTACAAAGTGTGAAGGGTGTCATATACATGTAGAATTTGAACCAAGCTGGTAGTGACATTGTGGCTTCTCTGAGGAAATTCTTCATGTAATTCATAGAAAAACAGCACAAGAAACACAGCATAGTTTTTAAGGATCTTTTCCTTTCCTTTTTTTTTGAAACAAAAGAAAATATCAAATACTGATTAATGTCCTCATTTCAGAAATGGCATCCTCATTTCAGAAATGGTGTCCTCATTTCAGAAATGGTACCCTCAGTGAACTCAATAATAAGTGGTAACTGGGAGCTTCCAGATGATGAGTATAAAATGATCTTAGAGGGAAATAAACAACTTTTTCATTATTAAAAACACCATAAAGAACGTTTGGTCTTAGAACTGAGACCATTCTTCCGTGAAGCATGAAGGTTAGATACTATCTTGGGTCAATTGTTTGCTTTGAAGTTAGTTTACTTCAATTGTATGTTTTACATAACTTGACCCATCATTGTAAAGAAGCCTGGGTTTGAATCCCCACTGTATCACACTCAGTTATGTCTTAATCTTTGCAAATAGCAATGTACCTTGTGAACTCAGAAAATCTGAGACAGGTTCCAGTTAATTTAGGAAGTTTATTTTTGCCAGGGTTGTGGATGCACATGTGACACCACCTCAGGAAATCCTGGCATCATGTACCCAAGGTGATCAGGGCACAGCCTCATTTTATATATTTAGGGAGACAGGAGGCATCAATCAATATGTGTAAGAAGTACATTGGTTTGGCCTGGAAGGGCAGGACAACTTGAAGCAAGGGTAAGAAGACTGGAAGTGGGGAGGGAGATTCCAGGTCACGTACAGGTAATACACAAATGGTTATATTCTTTTGAGTTCTTATTAGCCTTTTCAAAGGGCCCCTTTCTTTCACATCCTCATAAGGATGTTGTGCGGCTCAGAACAATTTATGCATATAAAATAATGCAATCCATGTATCTTGGTGTTTACTCAGGTTCTGTAATCAGATAGACTTGGCTTTGAACCTTAGCTTTGTATTTCACTAACTATGTAGCCTTGAACAATTACTAAATCTCTTTAAAATTTTAGTTTCTTTATCTGTAAAGTTGGAAAACAATTCCCTAGCCCACAGGGTTATTCTGAGGTAACAGATGCTATCAGAATTTCTCCTCGGCATGCAAAGTAACATTATTTAGTATTTCCTCATTCCTATATCATAGCATAGCTTTAGTAATGCTCATTCTCACCCTAAGATGTCTTCCTCTGTCTATCCTTTCTGCACACTAACCTTCCAGAATAGTCTTTGTTTTTTTCTTAGCTGGTTGTCATTTTAGGAATTTGTATTAAAAGCCTCCTTTATAAGCAGCACACATGTAATCCCAGCTGTTTGAGAAGCTGTGGCCAGGTCAGTTGATTAACTCAGAGCCTAAGAACAGCCAGGGAAACATGGCAAAACCCATCTCTACAAAGAAAAAAAAAATTAGCTGGGTGTGGGGGTGGTGGGTGCCTGTAGTCCTAGTTACTTGGGAGACAGGTGTTGGGATCACTTGAACCCAGAAGGTCGAGCCTACAGTGAACTGAGATCAGGCAGTTGCCCTCCAGCCTGAACAACAGAGGGAGACCTTGTCTTAAAACAATAACAAACACACACACACACACACACACACACACACACACACACACACACACAGAATGACTCCTTTATGACTAATGCATGTAGTCGAAGCTCTCAGAGGCCAAATCGTGTACCTGTTCAGTATCCTTGGAACCAACCTGAGTGGAAATATTGGCTATTACAACCATGTGATATTTGAACAACTTAATTAAACTTTCTGCATCTGAATTTTTTCCTGTAAAAGGATGATAATATAGTCCTTTCCTTATAGGTTTTTATTGTCAGGAAGCAAGATAATCATGAAGCATTTAAGACAAATCTGATACACATAAGTGTTAAGTAAAATTAGCTAGCTTTTTCCTAATTGTTCTTTATTGTTAGAAACAAATGCTTGTTCCTTGGTGCTGAAAAGAAGAACTAGCACTCAAGACAAATAATTTTCTCAGCAAGGCAATTTACTTCTATAGAAGGGTGCATTTCATGGATGGAACAATGGCGAGGGCATACCTGAACAACGGAGGGGAAGGGGTACTCATCCCTGATGCAGGTAGCCCCAGCTGCTGTGTCATTCCCCTATTGGCAAGGGTTGGACTACACAGTTTAAGCTAATTCCAATTGGCTCTTTTAAAGTAGGCAGGGGTATGAGCCAGAGTGGCAGGGTGAGCAGTTTGTCAGCAAAAACAGTTACAGAACAGGTGACAAGGTGACTTGGGTCAGGGAACATTACTAGGGGTGACTCAGATCAAAGCAGGTGACCAGGATGAGTCAGGATGAAGCAGGTAACCAGGAGTGACTCAGATTAAAGCAGGTGACCAGGAGAACAGATACGAACTAATGATTAGAACTGGTGGGAAAGTTGCTTACTGAAACTAGAGGCAAGGGGGTAATGAGAGCCAGGAAGTTAAACTTTAAAATGGAGAACAAATAATAAGACAGCTGAGCATACTGACTTATTGATTCTTTGAAGAGAAACTTGGAGCTCACGGTATTTAACAATTTCCCATCTTGAATTTTTGTAGTTCTTTCTCTTTAAACTTTCTTAACATATCTTGGCTTAATTGTTCTGCTTGATTCTCTAAAAGAAAAAGCTTCTCTGAATAAGGTGTAGAAGGACAAAGGGAGATCTTAGTGAGTGCTGCTTCTGTGAGTCTTTGCACCAACCCACAGATGCATGGTATGACACAACACCTGACAAGAGTGAGTACACTTACGACAGCTGCAAGAGAAGTAAGAATTGAGGCTATGATTCCTTTCCATTTACTGAACCACTTTTCTAGCCATCCTGTGAAGGGGTCATTTATTCCTGAGTTTTTAGCTAACTCATTGGACAGAGCAGTTAGACTTTGTAAGGCCTTCGTTGTACTCCCATCAGGGGTGACATTTTTGGGGATGAATGTACAATGTTGAGTTTTAATCATGATGGAAACTCTTATCTTTTTGCTAGTATTATGTCTAAGGCTATTCTTTTTTGCCAAGCCATCCAGCTGGTAGCCCCTGATTGCTTAGGTATTCCGTTAACAGCATCTCTAGTGTAGTTAATAAACCACTGTTGGTTGTAATAGATGTAGTTTATCCAATCTGTGTTTTTCTTAACTGTCACACATCAAAATACTGACTCAAATCCTGCAGCTATTTGATCTTAGGCTTTAGATTTATCTGGTACTCCTCGTGGGACTCCAGTTGGATCTAAATAGACTTGAGAGTCAAAAGAACCATAAGGGGCTTCTCTTGCCTTATGATGTATTTTTCCTTCCTCTGCTTGATGAAATGCCAGGGTGAAAGGGATAGCCAACTGGACTAGAGCACAAATGCCGCTTCAGTTACTTGGCAGAGTGTCCAGTAAAGGTCCAGCACAATACCACCACACATTTGCTTGGGAATGAACAAGGGTTGACTAATTGATAAGCTCTTAAAAAATCTTAAGCTCACTGCCTCCCTTCAAATCTCCAAGGAATGCTAAGTTTTTCTCCTTGTCGTGAAGATGCAAAGTGAACTTAGTGTTGGGAGACGGAAGCTGGATTGCCCATGGGGGCTGACCTGCAGGGTGTCGAACTTCAGGATATAGCAGAGGGAGAGATTGGCAGACTTGATACCTCAGGCTGTGGCTGTGGAATTTTGGAAAACATCTACCATACAGCCCATACCTGATCAACTGGAGGAGCATCCTAGTGGAAAGGGGACAGTCTGGGCCTCTGGCCTGCCATGCATACAATGTAAAAATCGCTTTTGTGTAACCTGCAGATGGAATATTGTATCCATTCCAACCAGGCATTTGCATCTTGATATCCTGTCTATATTGCTGAAGTTTGTTTTGAATCATTTACTTATACAGCATCTACTTTGGTCCTATCATTGGGTATTGATCAGAAGAAGGTCCAAACAGAGAAGAAGGGGAAGGGGGCAAAGAAGTTGAGGGATTGATAAAACACATTTCAAAAGACCCTATGAGGTCTGTGCTGGCCAAGTTAGCTCCTATGCCATAGAAGCGACCTAAAGTGGGGACAGGATCAGTAGAGGTAAGAATAGAGAGCTGCACTGGATTGCATTGGTACTGTTGACAAAGGGAACACTTTCTTTGGTGAAACGGAGGTATGATTTTAGAGACCTGCAGCCCTTTGAAGAAGTCCACACTTGTTCTTCAGTGGTCCATAGGACATCATCCCAGGAGGGACAGTGACATCCTGGAAGCTTGTCCTCATTTAGTTCCCAAAATGTGAGAAATGTGGGGGACTTGGTTTCTATGAAGCAATGGTCACAGAGGTCAGAAGCTACTTTGGAAAGACAGATATTTTTCTGTGGAGGCCAGTTTCCTTTGATTTTGGAGATCCCTGCAAGGTATGGTGAGACAGGCATCAGATGTGATTGTCTGAGGAAAAGGTGACCTGGTTACATAAATAACGAGGTGGTTAACAGAACAAGGAAAGAAGGAATAATAAAATAAATGAAGGAATATTAAACTTTCCTTATGTTTAGTTTGGTAGCATTTCTCCTGGGACTATGGCCCATGACTCTGGAGGGGTGGCACCTTCTTGACTCCTGTGTGATGGCTTCGTCCTCTCTCCACCTTCCAGACTGAAGTTCCAGTATTGAGGAGCACTAAGTAAGATCCTTCCCAGGGCAGCTTGAGCTTCTCTTCTTCACAGCTTTTGATGAGGACGTGATCCCCAGGTTGATGTTGTTGCACTGGGAACTCTAGGGGCAGTGCCTGTGCTAAGAGACCTTTACTTTTAAGGGAAGAGAATGTAGAAGATAGACCAAGTATATAATTTTTAAGAAATTGATGTTTTGTTTCAAAGGTAGGAATGTCAGTAGTAGAGTGTAAATAAGGCAATACATAGAGCATCTCGTAAGGAGAAGGACTAATGTCTTCCCTCTGGGCAATTCGGATTCTCAGCAGGGCAATAGGAAGGAACTTGGTCCATGGCAACTGAGTCTCCAGACCAATTTGGTTAAGTGGTTCTTCAAAGTCTGATTCATTCTTTCTACTCTTACTGATGAGGGTAGGTGCCAGGGAGTATGGTATTCCCATCTAATGCCTAATGTTTGGGATGGGTTTTTAATGATGTGTGCAATAAAATGAGTTTCATTGTCTAAGTAAGTATTTTCTATTAGTCTAAACCTGAGTACTATATTTTCAGTTAGTCTTGACTACATTATTGGCTGTTGCATTTGAAAAGGGGATAGCTTCAACCCAGTGAGTGAGATGATTTACTATCACTAGTATGTATTTTAGAAGACCCATTCTCATATCCTGCCTATCATAGTATCCACTTTTAATTACATAATTTTTTTCTGTGGCAATGAGTATACCACTTTCTACAGGACACTCCTTCAACTGATGTGTTCTGGTAAAACTTTCATAGAATTTCTGTATACTTTGCTTTACTTAGGAGTCAATATAAGATTTAAAATTTTTTTAATCTTTATTTTAGATATTAAAGATGTGTTCAAAAAAATTGGACATATTTTAAAGAAAGTGGTATAAACATTTATCTCCCACATAAGATGGCTCTTTGTTTTTTCTAGATTTTACTAAAAATCTGAAAGAGTAAAATAATTGTAAAATTTCATTTGAAACATGAATGCTTCAGTATGTGCTGTCTCTGCACTTCAACAGCTATGCTAGACAGTTACATTAACTTCATTTGGCCCTGTGGATGGAATTTGAGGAAGATTTAAGGTAGATTTTTTTTTTTTCTGCAGTAAAATGCAAAGAAATTTTACCAACTACATAATTTCCTTTAGGTCATAGACGGCCTAAACTGGATGTAATATATCTTTTACAGTAATTTTTTAGTTTTCTCCAAAACAAAATTTTAAGTGAAATTGCAATTCTAACTTGCTGAACAGCAACAACATACAAAACAATGGCAATAAAAGTGATGAGGACAATGGACTAAACTAAAAGGAGCGTGTTTGTTGCTGCTGTTGTTCCTTTCCCCTGAGGATTCGTTTTTTAGTAGGGTTTTTTTTTTTTTTCATAGTTTCCTTGAAGAATAGTTAAGAGTCTTAACTAGTCAACCTCCCAGAGATTCACTTTGAGTTTGCTTGCATTGCCTGGTCCAAGTTCCTGTTTCTGTAAAGAACAACTGATTTAGTGTTTATCGGAAGCCATAAAATCTAGCTTATGTACCTGATGGGGGATCCTTTGGGGGAAATTAGTTCTTAGATAAACCTGTTCTCAGGCACCAGCTCTCATGCAAGCAACTGAAAATAGAAACCTATGCAACAACTTCAAACAGTGCTCCACCCCCGCTTTTCTAACTTGGAACATAAATATTGGTGATTACCATGATTATTACTTAATTTTTAAAGCTCTGGAGAATCCAGATGCCTTAAAACCTGTAAAAATAATAGCAAATTATAAATATTTTTACAGCATTTATTGTGGGCCAGTCACTGCATAATTAGTTTGTATTCACTCATTTAATGTGGTTTGAAGTCAGTACTTGATATGATTTGGATCTGGGCTCAGAATGTAAGAGTAAAGGAGGCTTGAGAACTTCTACTTAGATTTCAGAGGACGTACAATATGGTTTGGCTCTGGGTCCCCACCAATATCTTATGTTGAATTGTAATCCCCAGTGTTGTAGATGAGGCCTGGTGTGAGGTGACTGGATCACAAGGGTGTATTTCTTGTGAATGGCTCAGCACCATCCCCTCAGTGCTGTTCTTGTCATAGTGAGTTATTATAAGATCTGCCTGTTTAAGTGGGTAGCACCTCTCCCCTCTCTCTCTCTTCCTCCTGCTCTGGCTTCCACTTCACCTTCTCACACAATTGTAAGTTTACTGAGGCCTCCCTAGAGCAACAGCCACTATGTTTCCTGTACAGCCTGCAGAACTGTGAGGCAATTGAACCTTTTTTCTTTATAAATTACTCAGTTTCAGGTATTTCTTTATATCAATATGCGAATGGACTAATACAGTGTTGTTATTACTTCCAATTCCATAGGTGATACATGCAGAGTAAGGGACTTCCAAAGGTCACACATGCCACATGCACACACACATTTATATATATATATATGTGTGTGTGTGTGTGTACACCCCCTACATATGTGTATATACATATATACATATATATACATATATACATGTGTGTGTGTGTGTGTGTATATATATATATATACACACACACACCCCTATGTATGTGTATATACATATATACATATATATACACGTATATACATATATACACATATATACATGTATATGTGTGTGTGTGTGTGTGTGTGTGTGTGTATTTAACTCTATCTTAGGCATCTGATTTTTGTTAGGCTGGACAATGCCTCAGTGTGCAGCATTAGGAACTTGAGTTAAGATACTAGTTTTATCTTTAAATGTTCATTGCATTTTTAACATTTGAAACTCTTTTTAGTTCTTTTTTTCCTTTACTCTGTTAGTGATTATTGCAGTTTGTTTGGACTGCATGCCCAAGAATTGTTGATTATGCTGAAGTGAAGCCCAGTTCAGGAGTCTGAATTCTACCTTCGAGTGTTTCTCTAGTACACTTACTCCCTAGAAAATCAAAGGGTGTCAAATACAAGTACTTCTTAGAAATCACCATATGTAAAAGTAAAGAAAAAATAATTTCTGCAAAGCATTATAAAATCATTAACTGTATCTATAAAAATTGCTGAGATCCTGTAAAGTCACTTATTTTCTTGGCCATCTCTCTTAAAGTTTCATGTATTAGAAAAACACAAGAGAAAGAATTCTCAAGGTGAATTAATTACAAATTTTGTGGGGACAGGTAGTGACCTTATTAAGGCATTAAAGCCATTTACAAAATATTTTCTTATTCAGTCATTCAGCCATTTGCTTTCCATGCTCTGTAGTCAGACTACATAATTTATATTTTAGCTCATAGCATTGTACTATATAGTATTATTTTATATTTTAGCTCTTAAGTAGCTCTGTTACTTTGAGCAGTTTGTTTAAAGTCTTTAAGATTTTATAAAGTAGAAACAATTGTTGAAACTTTTAAAAGGGTCATTCAGGATATACAATGGGAAAATACGTATAAAACACATACTATCCACTAAGACACTAAAACTAATCTCTTCATTTCCATATTTCTCTTTTACACTTGCTTGTACCTGCCCCATGCTGGATACTTTAAAGACACTGCTCCCATTCATTATATCATTTCCCTATTTAAAAGGCTTCCTTTATTCTTAGGATTTATGTTTGAATTTTTCATTCCAGCATAGTAACATTTTTAATAAATCTTGTTGACTCATGCCCAACACACACACACACACACACACACACAGCCTTGTCTTTCATAAAACACCTCCTTAGTTTGCAAGTTCTTCCAAAGCATCTTCTTGTTACATACCTCTAACAGGCAAGCTGAAACCTTCACTTCCAGCTAAACTCTCCTTATCTTGCCTTCCCAGCTAAAGAGATTATTCCAGCTACACAAGCTTCAGTGCACATACCCTTGCCCCAAGAAACATTTTATGATTCCTAGAATGGCGTGTTCCTTCCCCTCTGAAACCCTGCAGTAATTTGTATGTACTTGTTTTGTGGTAATTATCTTAAGTTGCCCAGCATTTTAGGGTTTCATGTATGTTTCTGATCTCCATAACTGGAAAATGAGTTTCCTGAAGAAATGTGACCTATTTAGCTTTGAATGATTTTTAGTTTCTGTATCAGAGTTTGGCAAACAATAGACGTGTAATAAATATTCCATCAAATTGGATTCCAAAGCTTAGTTGGTTCATTCTCATGAATTATGTGATAAAAGTCACATAGCAGCATAAATTTCCCATGAAGAACTTTTCTAACTGCTTATTAAGGGCCATTTACTTTCACTAACAGTTGGACATGTGGTAGGGTCATTAGACTAATTGTCTAGTGGATTCAGCTGTGCTTTTGAATGGTCAGCAATGTGCTTTACTGTGGATAACTGTGTTGGAATGACTTTTGGTGTTACATGCATAGTCAAATAAATGTCCATTGAAAGTGGTGGAGAGCAGATAATGACTTTAAATTTCTTCTCATTTTCCATGGAATACATTGTAAGTACAGCTGTTGGTAAGCCAATGTGGTACTTAAACATCATTTACATATTTTTGACTGTGGTATTAGGAGAAGGTTCAAATTCAAATAATCGTATAATCGATTCATGCCATGTTTTATTAAAAATAAATAAGGGACAAGTAAAACCCAGGAACAACCCTTGAAGGCCTTTGCAGGCTTAATGAGACCTTTTGAATGGGAAGCATGAGGAGGTAGGTGATCAACTAGTAAGACCCTTCAATTTTCATTTTGAAGTTTAATGTTTTATAATTAAATAAACAAAATGTTTTATAATTAAATAGGTAATTATTTGATTATAAGTATAAACATTTTTATAATAGAATTATAACTGTCTTATTCCATATTTCCTTGCAGTTTACAGTTAAATTTCCAGGTTCAGAAAAGCTTTCTTCTTCATTTTAAAGATTAATGCACTATCATCTAGGAAACTGTGCCTTTGTTATTTAAGACTGTAATTTGAGACCAGGCATGGTGGGTCATGCCTATAATCCTAGTGCTGTGGGAGAAACTCTTTAGGCCAAGAGTTTGAGACCAGCCTGGGCAACATAACAAGACCCTCCATCTGTATAATTTTTTTTTTTTTTTTTTTTGAGACGGAGTTTCGCTCTTGTTACCCAGGCTGGAGTGCAATGGCGTGATCTCGGCTCACTGCAACCTCCGCCTCCTGGGTTCAAGCAATTCTCCTGCCCCAGCCTCCCAAGTAGCTGGGACTACAGGCACGTGCCACCATGCCCAGTTAATTTTTGTATTTTTAGTAGAGACGAGATTTCACCATGTTGACCAGGATGGTCTCGATCTCTTGACCTCATGATCCACCCGCCTTGGCCTCCCAAAGTGCTGGGATTACAGGTGTGAGCCACCGCGCCCGGCCCATCTGTATAATTTTTTAAAACAAGCCAGACATGGTAGTATATGCCTGTATTTCCAGGTACTCAGGAGACTAAGGTGGGAAGATCACTTGATACCAGGACTTTAAGGTTGCAATGATGATGCCTCTGCACTTCAGCCTGGGTGACAGAGCAAGATCCTGTCACACACACGCACACAATTGTAATTGAAGTCTAAATTTCTGAAATCTATGACATTATTGCTTCCTAAAATTAGAGAATTATTTTCATTTTAAAGAAGACATATTTCAATGTGTCTTTTCATAAGGTATTTGCAAATGTATCTGTGCTGAACATTCTAGCATTAAATAAAATGTAGGGAGGCCCTTATTCTTGATTTATCTACCAACAAAGGAATTTGCAGTTTTGAAAAAAGAGCCACCTGGCTGTGGTGCCTCATGTCTGTAATCCCAGCACTTTGAGAGGCCGAGGCGGGTGGATCTCCTGAGGTCAGGAGTTCGAGACTAGCCTGACCAACATGGAGAAACCCCATCTCTACGAAAAATACAAAATTAGCCAGGTGTGGTAGCACACGCCTATAATCCCTGTTATTCAAGAGGCTGAGGAAGGAGAATTGCTTGAACCCAGGAGGCAGAGGTTGCAGTGAACCGAGATTGTGCCATTGCACTCCAGCCTGGGCAAGAAGAGCAGAACTCCATCTCAAAACAAAAGAAAAAATATAGCCAATTCTCATTATTTGTAGCTTCTATATTTGCATATTTACTTGCTAAATTCATTTGGAATTCCACAGTCAGTACACATGACATTTGTGCAGTTCATGGATGTGTGAGGATTGGAGAAAAGCTGGGTTTCCTGGCACGCACATTCTGAGCTGATTATGTACAAGGCAAATGTCTGGTTCTTATTTTAGCTCTCATAGTGTAGACATATTCTTTTCATAGTTTATTTAGTGCTACATTTTTCATGTTTTTGTGATTGTTGTTGATTTTTCTCCCAAGCGTAGTGCTTAACTGTTAGCTGATATTGCTAAGTGCAAGAAGGCTGCAATGTGCCTTACAAAGAAAGTTCATTTGTGTAGGCATGAGCTATAGTACCATTGGTTGTGAGTTCAATGTTAATGAACCAACATGTATATGAAGTAAAGTATATTAAAAAACAAACAAATATGAAGCGAGGTTATTCATTGACTGGTTGAAATAAATATTGTGACTATAGACTTTTAGGAAACTAATTACATTTCCCCCAAGAAAACTGGTTTGATATTCACTACGTCAGTATTCACAGTGACCCATACAGAACACAAATCCTGGGAATAATGAGAATCAACTATGTTCTGTTGTTTATCTCCCATTTCTGATTACCAGGTGAGGATAAAACTAAAGCTCTACTTATATCTGACCTTTCTATAGAGCATTGCAGTCGTCCCTCTCTCTCCTTCCCCTAATATACACATTCTGTGCCAGGCATTTTGCATATGTAGGTAGTGGCTCATTTTGTCCCATCACAATTGTAATTCCATAGATAGAAAGCACTGTATTACATTTACATATTAAAATCATTGAGGCTTGTATTCAATTATTAAAGCTTTTTAGAAAAAGAATTGTAATATCCCATGTGGATCAGTAGATCTGGATGTAGAGGAACTAGCACTCTTCAGGATTGATGAATTATGAAATGCTATCATACCCATATGTGTGCACACAACCGTGCAGATACACATAATCACACACACACACACACACACACACACACAAGGCGTTATGCAGGGTAGTTCAAATCAGTCTCTTGCCTTGTAGATTGTGTATGACTACAAAAATAGCTGATGTAAGCAAACCTTTAATGTATAATGGAAGATAACCTCAATAAGTGTTAACTGAGAAGCTACCGGATTAGAAATACTGTATTAAGCATTGTTAAGATATAAACAATTTTGGACATAGATTTTGCCCTAAAGCATTTTATAGACAAGCAGCCTACATATCCTTAAAATAGCTAAAGGAAAATGGAGTAATTCCAATCAATATTTCTATATGTTTGGTCTTCAGGAAACATTGGGATAGGTTACTGGATTTTTCCCTATTCATTGTCATGATTTTAATTAGCTGATTTTAATTAAGTTCAAGATAATATTAAATTATAGAATTCCTTAATGCAGACTGACTACTACAAATTCCCACCAAAACCCAAGAGCTTCTTAGCTTTTTAATGCCAGAATCATCTCAATTCACCACGCAGTCTTCTTAGGTAAGGTTGTTCCTAACACCTGGAGCCTGGCTGCCATTTGTGTTGTTAATTATGCTCCATCTGAAATTGCATGCATCCTTGTTGTTACCAGCTCTCCAAGTGCTGAACATTCCACGGGACTTGTATTTTTTTCACAGCATCTTCAGACATAAAGTTGTCCTAGCTGATGAATTTTTTAATTGTCTCAACAATTACCTAGACAGGAGACAGATGTTAGTTTCCCTTCTTAAAGGCAAGTGCCTTATTCAAGTTAGTCTCCAGGTGGTGATAGGAAGACACCCCTTTTTCCCTCTACATACCAACATATTTCCTGAGATGATAAGAGAAATGTACAGACTTACTATGAAAAAGCAATGCTCTTGCTAAAATTTTTCTTTAAAAAAATTTTGTTTTTCCGTGTAAAATCTAACATAGGATAAAGGGTGAAAAAACGGAAGAATGGTCTTGGCTACATCCTTGCTAGTCTTCTTTAGAGTTTGGGATTTTGGTGGACATGGGAAGGAGAGATTTATCACCTTTTATTCTTAGATTTGATTGGGAAAGTTTTATTTTTATCAATCTCAGTGTGTATAGATGAGCTAAACATCATTCTGAAATGTAAATTGCTTCACTGTAAAAATAAAATTTTGATTTTTTTTCCCCATTCTCTGCAGACTTTTATAAGGGAAAAAACTGAGTTTGAATCAGTAACAGTTCTGTCACTGCAATTACATAGCATGTGACTAAAAAAAGTTTAGATGCAAAAAAAAAAAAATGGATTTAGTACATTTGATTCACTTGGCTAACAGTTGTCTTGGTTGGTATTAGTTTGTTGTCATGCTGCTAACAAAGGCATACCTGAGATAAGGCTATTTACAAAATACAGGTTTAATGGACTTATAGTTCCATGTGGCTGGGGAGGCCTCACAATCATGGTGGAAGGCAAGAAGGAGCAAGTCATGTCTTACATGGATAGCAGCAGGAAAAGAGAGCTTGTGCAAGGAAACCCCCATTTTTAAAATCATCGGCTCTCGTGAGACTTGTTCACTATCACAAGCACGGCACCAGAAAGACCCCCCTCCATGATTCAATTACTTCCCACCACGATCCTCCCATAAAATGTGGGAATTATGGGAGTACAATTCAGCATGAGATTTGTGTGGGGACACAGCCAAACCATATCATGGTCCAACATTTCTCAATTAAGAGAATACATGTTGAGTAAGAGAACTTACACACCCACGACTATAGCAGGAGACATATCACTCTTCCTTGAGGCACATAAGATGCTAAGTCATGGTTTAGGCCATCTAGCTATGCCATAGTCCTGAAGAAAAAGAAGGGTAGCTGGCTACTGTGCCTCCCAAGGCCAGAGGGGATTATATTGATGGTGTTTGTGCAGAACTTCAAATCTTCAAGCATAAGCCTGAGATCCCAATTTTGCCTATAGTTAGTTTATGTCATTATAGGTAGAGAAAATATATGATATAGACTGGTAGACTATTATATTGAAGGTTTCTCAAAAAATACCTCCAGATAAGGCAGCAAAACAATGCATAAGTGCTAGAAGAAGGTAATCAGAGCTAATATGGTTATACTTACCAAAGGAAAGAGAGAAAAAGTTTTAATCAGGATAATATCACTAGGCTACTTTGGAAACTAGGTCTTTTTCTTCCACTGTTAGAATAAATAGGCTTATTTTGCTTTTTCTAGATGTTATCCTAGAAGTATAGTAGTGTCAGATAAACTTGTCAAAAATGAAGCAATTTATGCTATTCAAAAATTCTAGCTTGTACCTTTAAGAAAATTTAAATATGGAGAAAATATGTAACATATTCTCTTTTATGATAATGGCTTACAGCTAGCTTCAGCATAAGTTTTTCAATTCCATAAGAATTCCTCTTCTTGGAACTCTGGTTCTTAGCAAAGGTGAGAAAATCAGGCTACATGATTTTTATGCAGTTGAAATATGAAGGGTTTTGTTTTTGTTTTGTTTACTCTATATGTTCTCAGTAGAAAAAAAAAATTCTTCATTTAGTTAGAAAAACATGTGACTAGGTTTCTCTCTCATTATATAAATTGGCAAATATTTTCATTTGCTTTCCAGGGGAAAAGAAAAACTAATAACAAGTGTACAGTCACCAACAAGTTATTTTCCCAAAGTAGACAAGAAAACACATCACTATATCCCTTTTTCCTTTATGAAAGCACAGAAAGTATTTGAAGAACACTAATGTTCCTGGAAGCTTCAGGGTGATAGAAACTCAGTTTCCAATGTTCTTACCTGCTTGGAGGCTCTGTTTTTGTACAGATCAGGGATTTCTAAAACATTTATTGTAATGAATTGTATATAGATTCTACTTAACCTAACTCCACAAAGCATTTCCATGTCAGTGAAACAGATGGTTGGGCACAATTAGTTTTTTGGCAGAACTGTAAATATAATCAGTCCTTTCCTCTGGTGTCTTACTGCCATGTTGCTTAAGTGTATCATAGAGGGAGATCAATAGAAAACCATTTATGGATCAGAGTCCTTCTTCTTTTTTTCTCTTTGGTAAGTTGAGGACTTCTCATTATGTTGGTATTCTCAACTTAATTTATATTTTGCTAAGTGCACTAATTAGAAAGCAAGTTTGCGTGTCTAAGTGGCTGATAATTTTACATTGTGGACCCTGTGTTTTAGTGTTAATGAAAACATTGGGTTATTTCAAATTTGATAAGAGAATAATTTTAGACAAAAATTATTTTGGAAAGTAAATATTTTTTAGCCTTTGCTCAGATTGCTCTGTAGGAAAAGAGGATATTAATCTGCTTGATAAAGGGTACTGTCCATATGGCAGTCAATTCTTCTGAAGGCTTTGCTTCCTTAGATCTAAACTAGATCAATCAGTCCAATCAATGACTACTTTACTAACACATGCTATTAAAAATAATTAAATGTATATTCCAGAGAAGAATCATTTATGTATCACCTCTCTTACTGAAAATAAGAGGACCTCAAAACTTTATGAATTATACAGGTCTGTAAGAAGACATTTGATAGTAAGTGAAGATAAGCCACTTTTGTGTTGATTGCCTTACTTATCTACGCCAAAAGCTATCTCTTTTTCTTAAATGGTAAATTCTTTGAATTCCTTTGAGTGTTCTTATTTGAGCACAGGAAGACATTTCCCAGCATCCTTGGCGGTTATACTGAGGCCAACTAACTGGATTCTGGTCAGTAGGGTTTGGGCAACATTTACACTTCAAATACAAGCTTAATTTTTGAATAAAAATATTTTTCTGCCAGCCATTGAAAATATTTTCTGATTTTCTTAACATCATTATACAATCATCTTCAAATTTTATTATTAGTCAATTTCAGTGCAGGCTCAACAGCACTTTCATGTCACAAGTAATCCAAAGAGGAACATGCCTATAGAAAGCATAAACATCAGCCACCCAAAAGTAGGTATCAGAAATCATTTTTAAAACTACACATTATAAAATTTAGCATTGAACATAGATATCTTTTCAGAGGTAACAGTAGGTGCTCACCTAGCTCTTTCACTTACCTCTTCCTCCACTTAAGATATTTCCTAGCCCTCTTTGCAGTTTTTCTTTTTTTTTTTGGAGCCAAGTAACTTGTCTCTGGCAAGTGGGATTTGAGCGGGAGTAATACCCACACCTGTCTCTTGAAATATACCACAAGATACTTCACTGTTTCATTTCTTTCCTCTCAGTTCTTGACTGTGTATTCATGATGATAGAACTACAACACAGGTGGCATCTCTCAGTCTTGTTTACTAAGTGGCTGTGTGGAGCAGAGTACCACTGTTTCCTCCCACTGATACTCAGTGGATCCGTAAGATAAGCATTAAATGCATTCTTTTTTAGTTAATCCACTGAGATTGGGGTTTAATTTGTTTCTACATCATAGGTAAGCCTATCCTGATTAATATAAAATGACAGATGTTACCAATATGTCAACAGCAGTATTGAAATATAATGTGCTTCAGCATAATAAGAATTCTGAAGGACAGGCATGTTGGCTCACACCTGTAATCCCAGCAATTTGCGAGGCCGAGGCAGGTGGATCACCTGTGGTCAGGAGTTCGAGACCAGCCTGACCAACATGGAGAAATCCCATCTCCATTAAAAATACAAAATTAGCTGGGCATGGTGGTACATGCTTGTAATCCCACCTACTAGGGAGGCTTAGGCAGGAGAATACCTTGAACCAGGAGGTGGAGGTTGTGGTGAGCTAAGATCTCGCCATTGTACTCAAGCCTGTGCAACAAGAGTGAAACTCCATCTGAAAAAAAATAAAATAAAAACCTGTGTATAATAATAATTTGTTGAAAAAAGTATCAGGATGAAGACAGCTGAGATCTTTTGAAGAAGGTGCGTGCAAAAATACTCCATCTCAAGTGTATGTTAACTGGTTTTGTGTTTTGCCTTTAGTGACTATGCCTTTATCTTTTGAAGTACACTCCTATGTAGTAGTAGGAAAAGGCTGATACCCAGCATCAGCTGCTGCCTATTAGGCTGGGTTTTCCGGTTTGAAGCCATTTTTCTGAGTATGTCTTTGATAAACAGAAGAACTTTGGTATTTCTACTGATTATCTCAAGTGATTGTGTAAATTTAACCAAATGCAGTGCTTCTCAGTTTCTGTTCATTATAGACCAAACCCTTTGGCTTATTGTCTTTGCTTTCCTTAGAAATGGCTTGGAGAATTCATGGATTTCATGGGGCAAATAAATCACCACAAATTGGATGCAATATTTTGGTTTATATTTATGTTTTCAGTTGGAGTGGTTCTAGAACTTTCATTACAGGAGCTAATTTCAGAATAAACAAACATTATGAATTATGTCTTTGGCTACGTAATCTCAGTGAATCAGGAAACTGGCTCAACACCAATTTGTTGAAGCAAGTGTACACAGCAGCCCCTTGAAATGAACTGTACATTTATGGAGATGGAAAAGTCAAAGCAGTGAATATGTGATCAAACATTGCTAATAAAACTGCAAGTGGTTGTGATGAACCTGTTGGAAAGTGGATTTATTAGAAACCTAGTCCAGTTTTTTTTTTTCTCTTTCAGAGAGGGTCTGGCTCTGTCACCCAAGTTGCAGTGCAGAGTCACAACTGTAGCTCACCATAGCCTCAAGCTCCTGGGCTCAAGTGATCCTCTCACCTCAGCCTTCCTTGTAGCTGGGACTATAGCATGTGCCATCGTGCCTGCCTAATTTATTATTATTATTATTATTTTGGTAGAGGTAGGGTTACGCCATGTTTCCGCGGCTGGTCTCAAGCTCCTGGGCTCAACCAATAGTCTTACCTCAGCTTCTCGGTGTTGGGATTACGGGCGTCAGCCACTACACCCAGGCCCTAGTAAAATTTTGAAATAAGTAAGCTCTATCTATGAATAAGATGTCTACATTACCTTTTTCTCCATTGTATCTATTATTAATATAATATGATGTACTAAGATAGCCCAGAGAAAAAAACACATGTTGAGGCATAAACTCATTTTCAACAAATAAACTTCTGTAAGACTGACATAATGATGCCTATCATATTTCAATAGATATTTATATCATTTTAGGAGATTTAATGGCTTTAGTTGGATGTAATTTTTTAATCATTACCAACAATAACATCTTACTTATTTTTAAATTGCGATGGGGTTTTGCCTAATTTTTATTGTTATCTACTATAATTCAAACAACAAAAGACGTTGAAGAGAGTTGCAGTGTACTGAATGCTTGTGTTCTCTTCAAATTTATTTGTTGAAGCCCTAATCCTCAAAGTGATTGTACTAGGAGATGTGGTTTTGGTAGGGAATTAGGTTTAGATGGACTCCGGAGGCTGAAGCTCCCATGATGCAATCAGGGCCCTTATAAGAAAGGGGAAAAGATGCAGGGATTCTTCTCTCAGAGATAACACAGCTGTATGCAAAGCTGGAAGAGGCTCCAGATCTGAATCAACTAGCACCTTTAACTTTGGCTTTCTAGACTCCAGTCTGTGAGAAATACATGTTTGTTATTTAAGCCACCAGGTCTATAGTATTCTGGTATAGTAGCCCAAACTGACTGAGAAAAGAGTCATGCAGCTGCCATAGTTATGTTGGTATTTCTCCCATAATCTAATGCACACTTGTTTTTCCACTCAATGAAGAAATAGAGTCTTGTTGTTCTGAAAAGGTGAAAAGATTGAGTAAGTGACAGTTCTCTCCTCCTCATGATCTCTCTCCTGTCCTGATAAGCTCCTCTTCCTTAGGCACTCAACCTATCCTATTATTTACAAAAAGTGAGGTGTCATATTTGGCTATGAACATCAGAAATAGAGATATAGTTTTGTCATTAAGTGGAAATAGCACAATTCTTGTATTTATAAAATGTTTAGTATATTGAATAAATATGTATTATTATGAGAAGATTTTTGCTCATTACAGGAAAATAAAGATAAATAAGAGACCTGTCAGACCCAAGAAGATGAATAAATAAGAGTAGGAGAAAATAATGACACATGGCTAAAGTTCCTGGCAGAGGTAAAATATGACCCCAGAGGAAATACAGAGTTCTTTTAATTTCAGATGAGTATTGAGATACACTGAATGATTTTGTTTCAACAAAACAAAACTGTATGTTGAAACTTCAACATACAGTTCAAAACTGTATGTTGAAACTTAATTCCCAATGTTACGGTATTTGGAGGTGGGGTCTTTGTGAGGTGATTAGGTCATGAGAGTAGAGAGCTCATGAATGGGATTAAAGTTCTATAAAATAGGCCTTAGAGAGTTTCTTCACTGCCTGCCATCATTTGAGTAGATTTCAGAGGATGTATGGAAACACGTAGATGTCCAGGCAGAAGTCGGCTGCAGGGGCAGAGCCTTCATGGAGAAGCTCTACTGGTGTAGTGCAGAGAGGAAATGAGGAACTCGAGCTCCCACAGGTAGTCCCCACTGGGGCACTGTCCTCCAGACCCAGAATGTTAGACCCACCAACATCTTGCACCATGTGACCAGAAAAGCTGCAGGCACTCAGCATCACCTTGTGTAAGCAGCCACAGGGGCTGTACCTTGCAGAGCCACAGAACTGGAGCTGTCCAAGGCCTTGGAAGCCCACTCTTTGTGTCAAAGTTGCCTGTATGTGAGACATGAAGTCAGAGATTATTTTGGAGCTTTAAGATTTAATGACTTTCCTGCGGATTTTGGACTTTCATGGGGCCTATAGCCCCTTTGTTTGGCTGATTTCTCCCTTGTGGCATGGGAGCATTTTGACAATGCCTGTACCCCCATTGTATCATCAAAGTAAGTAACATTTTTTTATTTTACAGGCTCATTGGTCGAAGAGACTTGGGTTTTCTTGGATGAGACTTTGGACTTGCACTTTTGAGTTAATGCTTAATGAGTTAAGATTTTGGAGGACTGTTGGGAAGGCATGATTGCGTTTTGAAGTGTGAAAAAGACATGAGATTTGGGAGGGGCCAGGGGCAGAAAGATGTGCTTTGGCTTTGTATCCCCACTTAAATCTCATGTGAAATTGTAATCCCCACGTGTTCAAGGAGGAGCTGAGTGGGAGGTGATTGAACCCCGTCAGCAGACTTCTCCCTTGCTGTTCTTATGATAGTTAATTCCCATGAGATCTGCTTGTTTTGTTTTGTTTTTTTGTTTGTTTTGAGATGGAGTCTTGCTCTTTTGCTAGGCTCGAGTGCAGTGGCACAATCTTGGCTCACTGCAACCTCCATCTACCACATTCAAGCAATTCCCCTGCCTCAGCCTCCTGAGTAGCTGGGACTACAGGTGCGAGCTGCCATGCCTGGCTAATTTTTTGTATTTTAGTAGAGATGGGGTTTCACCATAGCCGGGATGGTCTCCATATCCTGACCTCATGATCTGCCCCTCTTGGTCTCCCAAAGTGCAGGGATTACAGGTGTGAGCCACAGCACCCAGCTGAGGTCTGCTTGTTTTGTTTTTAAAATGTATAGCACTTTCCTCTTTGCTATCTCTTTGACCAGCATGTGAATACGTGCTTGCTTTCCTTTTGCCCTTTCTACTTAATTGTAAGTTTCCTGAAGCCTCCTCAGCCATGCCTCCTGTACAGCCTGTAGAATGGTGAGTCAGACTTGTTTTCTTTACAAATTGTCCAGTCTCAGGTAGTTCTTTATTGCAGTGTGTGAACGACCTAATACTCTATTCTGTGGTAATTTGTTATAGCAGCCTAAACAGACTAAGAGACTCTAATCATAAGGAAAAGAAAAGGTTTCTTAGAGAATGGTGTAGAGTTCAGTGGGCAGTGCTAATAGTATTAAAAGCTAAGAACTTTTGAAAAAGGCAAGTAGGGTTTGAGTTCCTACTTGTACTCCTGTGTCCATACTTTCTGGAGGCTTCTCACTGTATGTGTAATAGGGAGTCATGACAAACTGCCTATCTTATGTCTTGTCTTAGGTGTAAATGAAACGGTAGGAGGAAAGTCTGAGAGGTATCTAGTCAGCCATCTATGATCATAGCAGTGGTTATTGTACAAACTTTTGATTTGCTAAGTACTCTGTATACTAATTAAGGTAAATTTAATTTGGGATTAAACATTGAAGCAGAAATTGAGATCCGTACTATTAGGAGGTTTCTCAGAAGAGCCATGAGGATGTGGATTCCTGAATTTGATAATAAAATCCCACATTTAAAAGTCTCCAGTAAAAGGGGGTTGGGGATCAGAGGCAAAGTTACAGTTAGAAGAAAATCGTGCTGGGGTTCTGTTGCATAGTAGGGCGACTATAGTTAACTATAATGTATGTTTCAAAATAGCCAGAAAAAAAGAACTAATAATTGACATAATAGATATGCTAATTACCCTAATTTGATCATTATGGCATATGGGCATGTACCAAAATGTCACATTGTACTCCATAAATATGTGTAATTGTTATATGTCAGTATAAATCAAAATAAAAAATTTAAAAAATCTCCAATAAATAAAAGCAATTAAAAAAAGATAGCAATTAATTTTCATTGATTTAGTATTGTGTGAAGAGAGATGAGCACAGTGACTTAAATTAACTCATTTAATTTTCAGCTTTTTGTGTGCATGCTAATATTATCCCTATTTTATAGAAGAGAAAACTATGGCACCAAGTAATGTTGGTGGCCATACTAGCACGGAGTTAATATTTAAGAAGGGTACCCAAAGTCTGACAGCTGGTGTTAGATACAGAATTAGAAACTAAGCACTCTGACTCTTAGTTTCATCAACACAATTTATTAAATGCCCACACATTTTTGGAATAATGGGCTTTAATTTGTTTATAATGAGTATTGCAATGTAGGAATTTTCAGTGGATCCTCATTAATCGAAATGCTCAAAATTCTGTAAGAATGTTAAAAAGAGAGATGACACTTTTATGAATGAGAAGTGACTCCTATTAGCTAACATCTTATTCTGTAATAGCTGGAAATAAACCAAAGAGCATATTTGAGTTATTAACAGAGAGAATTCATTTGGATCATATTCCTGTCTTAATGGGGCTCAAATTACCCTGAGGGGTGAATAAATCATCCCATGTACTAAAAATGGTTCTTGAATAAGCCAGATTCTTTTTCAGTTCAGAACTTCATAAAAGTGAAGATAAGAGAGTTAACAGAAAATTATATGGTATTTTCTGAATAATGTGAAATGTACCCAGAAATACAAAACTGGTTTGGAAACTTGACAATAAAAGGAAAAATAAACATCATTTTGTGTGGTAATAAAAAATTCTGATTGATTTTTAAATGTTAATCTTGAGTTCAGAGCCTCAGGTAAATCTGGATTATGCTCCAGAAGCTGAAATTCCAGCAGGTTGTTAGTCCATTGAGGTTTGGGGGCAGAGATCAGAATCTGGTACAAGTGAAGTGCTAGACTATGCAGGGCAGGACAAGAGACAGGAAGAGCTGTGGAGATAGGATCACTATACGTTTATGCATGGGCTTTTCATAAGTTACCAAATTCTAGACTCAACATTTTCACAATAATAGGACCCAGGCTATCCTGAGAATAGGTGCTTCAGTGTTGAGAGCAAAAATAGAGATACTAGAGGTGCAGCAATGCTGAGGAATGTTTTTGGCCATACTAGAAAGGGGTTAGTGACATAGTGACATTAGGTGATATCCTGGGAAGCTACCTCAGACACCAGAGACACATTGATTCAGAAGTACTAGGCATACCCTAGGGCTTACCACTATTGGTATTTTGGCCCAGGTAATTCTTTTTTGTGGGCTCTTACCCACTAGGTGCAAGTAGAGTTTCCCCTACTTGAGGCAGCCAAAAACATCTCCAGACATTGCCAAATCACCTGTAGCTGAGACAACTGCCTTAGACTGTAAAGTAAGGAAGTATCTAAGACACTAATCAGGTAACACGAAGATCAATAAATGGAAAGTAGACCACATAGTGAAAACTTTTAGAAACAAATGTGAAATAATAAAGTGTGGCTCTGATTTTGGTATAAGACAATTCTGAATACAGGCCTTGAAATCATTAAATAGTACATAGAACGGCACTTTATATAAAGTTGTACTCTGACTCATAATGAAGATATATGATATGTAAATATGTCCAGACATCCTGTAATTAGTAAGGCCGATTTAATGGGTTGAAATTTAATGGGGTGAAAAACAAAAACTTCTAGTACACAGTTTCTTAGATTGTTCATTAAATGTTCATATAATGTGATCATTTTTGCCTTCATTTCTATATTTGAAAATTTTAACCCATATTTGGCTGAAAGAACATGTCAACACATTTCATAAACAAAAAGCAATTAAACCAAAGTTAATTTTTAAAATTACAGAAAAATAAAGACCATAAAGCTTAAGAGTACATTTACTGAAAATAAAATATTGAGTAACAAAATGGGAATTGATATTAAAATTTCAGAACATCTGGAAATAATAAAAATAAAACACTGTGCATGTATGTAGGTATGTGTGTGCTGTATGTGTATATGTGATACAGATAGGTACATGTAGATAAATATTTAATTTTAAACTATATATTAAATTTTAGTTAAAAATTAGAAAGTAGTTTAAATAGATATGTTATTAAGAAAAATTAAAATGATAAGAATAGTTGTTTTAGATCAGAGAAATATTTAAATTTCAACTTAAATAAATTTTATAACTTAACTTCTGTTTCAAGTCATCGTTAAACCAAAAAATGGCCTCAAATGAATTCTGCAATTTCAGCTCATCACTTATCTTTTATCCTGTTCCAAAATGTATTTAAATGATTTTCACCAGTAGACAGATTTAATGAAAATCGAATATCTTACTAATGGAGTGCTAAAGTCTTTCCATGAGATGTAAGCCATTGTTGTTGTTCATTTAATTAGGAAAAGCCTTTATAAGAATGAGTTAAATGCAATTATTCTTACAGATAAACATCTTTTCTGTTTTCTGGTTGCTTTGGTAATTTGGTTAACTTGATTAATTTAGCACATCTGTCTTTTATTTTTCCCAGGTTTGTCTGTGATATCCAGATATTATACACTCTTTGATTTCTCTGCCTAATAATTATCTAATGAGAGAGATTTAACTAGAGGCAAAAATATTTTTTTAATTTTAAATAATAAACCTGAGCCCCTTGGCAATATATAGTCATAAGAAAAGTAGACTTTATTACAAGCCTTATTTACAGATTTAATAATTTTATTTTTATTCACATTATTCTATATCAAATTATTTATAAACATGTCTAATTTGTTCTTTTGTTGTGAAAAAAGGCACTTTGAATAACATTATCTGTAGTTAGAAGGCACTTTAACATCGATTAATGCAATTGTATATCCAAGGGAGAAATTTCCTGTAGTGCCCTGACAAAGCACTGTTCTGTTTTTGATTAATTACTTCAGTGAGAAAGAGAACTGAATAAGTCAAAGATGTCAGTCTTATTGAAAAACTAAAGTATTAAAAATCAAACTCAACATTCATCTGAAATTTTATTATTTATACAACTTTCTCCCCCATGTTTGTTTACAACATCCTATTATGCATTCAAAGATAGCAATTACACGTTTAGAGGCCCATAATACACCACCTAAGGCTCTTTATTTAGCCTGTTACAGGTCTCTGCAATGTTCTCTTTACTACTGTTCAATTCTTTCTCAGTCAACTTTATCTTTTTCCTCAGTAAAGGGCAGGAATCAATCAAGACTGTAAGCTGCCATATTGATAGCAACAAAAGCCATTTCACAAAAAGACATTATGCAAATGAGTGTTACTATTTCCTAAGGCAGGGATCCTTCCATGCAGCAGTTTCATTCAGTGGGATATGTACTAAAACTTAATGACACTGACTTTAAAAGATAAAACATCTTTGAATTACTCAAGAAATTCTCAATAGCACAGGTGTGGTGCTTTTGATAGGCAAACTGTATCTTTCCTCTCTTGATTTATTTTGTGTCACTACACAAACAACTGTTAAACTCCTCTCAGGCATTTTCCTGAGTAGGAGCTAGTGATAAATACTTTTTATTTAATTTTTGTAGATTTTCTACTTATATCATTACTATGAAGAGACGTTCTCACTTCTGGGGCATCTTTAAGTGGATTTAGTTTTAACTGGAGCATCTGCTACATATGATTGAACTGTCAGCCATAATCTCAGCTCACTTGATTCTTCCGGTTGTGATTCGCAGTCTTGTCTTTCAAAGTAGGTCTGTTTTTCTCATTTCCTCCTGTACTGAAACATATACTTTCTAATACATGCCCTAATATTATTTCATATTAACTAACTACACATATTACACAAAATATCCCATAAACACCATGTATTTTTCTCTAAAAATATGTTTTATCAAATACATTATCTATTTTTATAACTAAAACTATAATTTTCTGTATTTCAACATAATGAATTACCTCCTGCCCTGTGCTACTTATTCAGACCCCTCACTGATAAGATCTGGAATTTAGTTCCTCTTCTTCCCCTGATGAACTGTGTAAACTTGAGGAAAACAATTTAATCTTACCTGTAAAGTGTTGAGGTACATATGGGGTATATATTAAATAGATCATAGCTATTATTTGTTTGTTTTTATCAGTCCAGTCTTCTCTTTCTCTTTGCCTTGCTCATCAACTGAATCTTAACAAGTCATTATTAAATTTTATCTTTTCTAAAATATACATATAATTATTTCTTTTTTTCTTTTTTTGGAAACTCAGAATTTATTTCAGCCAATTATACAGTTACTTTGCTGTATAATAATTTTTAACAAAAGTATTCTCAGTTTTGAATTCTCTACATTGCATATGCATGCCTTTCATGTCTTTATTTAAATCAGCTAAAGAATTGTTAACACATCAGGGCTCTTAACAGAATGTTGTATCTTCACTCTTAGCTCAATACTCTCCCAATGCCCCTAAGATAACATTAGGTGTCAATTATATATGCTCCCAGTACAGCCTTTAATTGCTCCTTAGTAATATATTTTAATTGTAAGTGATGGTTTGCTTGTCCAATTCTTTATTTTTTTTAAATTATACTTTAAGTTCTGGGATACATGTGCAGATTGTGCAGGTTTGTTATATAGGTATACACGTGCCATGGTGGTTTGCTGCATCCATGCCCCCATCATCTCTACATTAGGTATTTCTCCAAAGGTTATCCCTCCACAGTCCCCTACCCCCTGCTGTCCCACCCCTAGCCCCGCCACCACCTGAGCGGCCCCGGAGTGAGGTGCTCGTCTCCCTGTGTTCATGTGTTCTCATTGTTCAGCACCCTCTTATGAGTGAGAACATGTGGTGTTTGGTTTCCTGTTTTTGTGTCAGTTTGCTGAGAATGATGGTTTCCAGTTTCATCCATGTCCCTGCAAAGAACATGTACTCATCCTTTTTTTTATGGCTGCATAGTATTCTATGGTGTATATGTGCCACATTTTCTTTATCCAGTCTATCACTGATGGTTCCAAGTCTTGCTATTGTAATCAGTGCCGCAATAAAACACTAATAGCAATGGGGAAAGGATTGCATGTGTCTATTATAATAGAATATATACCCAAATCCTTTGGGTATATATCCCATTAATGGATATATACCCAAAGGATTATAAATCATTCTGTTATAAAGACACATACCTGTGCATGTGTCTTTATAATAGAATGATTTATAATCCTTTGGGTATATATCCAGTAATGGGATTTCAGGGTGAAATGGTATTTCTATTTCTATATCCTTGAGGAATCGCCACACTGTCTTCCACAATGGTTGAATTAATTTACACTTTCACCAACAGTGTAAAAGCATTCCTGTTTCTCCACCTCCTCTCCAGCATCTGTTGTCTCCAGATTTTTTAATGATCACCATTCTAACTAGTGTGAGATGGTGTCTCAATGCGGTTTTGATTTGCATTTCTCTAATGATCAGTCATGATGAGCTTTTTTTCATAGCTTTGTTGGCTGCGTAAATGTCTTCTTTTAAGAATTGTCTATTCATATACTTTGCCCACTTTTTGATGGGGTTATTTGTTTCTATCTTGTAAATTTGTTTAAGGTTTTTGTAGATTCTGGTTATTAGCCCTTTGTCAGGAAGATTGCAAAAATTTTTTTCATTCTCTTGGGTGTCAGTTCACTCTAATGATAGTTCCTTTTGCTGTGCAGAAGCTCTTAAGTTTAATTAGATCTCATTTGTTTATTTTGGCTTTTGTGGCCATTGCTATTGGTGTTTTAGTCATGAAGTCCTTGCCTATGTCTGTGTCCTGAATGGTATTGCCTTGGTTTTCTTCTAGGGTTTTATGGTGTTAGATCTTATATTTAAATCTTTAATCCATCTGGTGTTAATTTTTGTATAAGGTGTAAGGAAGGGATCTGATTTCAGCTTTCTGCATATGGCCAGCCAGTTTTCCCAACACTATTTATTAAATAGGGAATCCTTTCCCCATTGCTTGTTTTTGTCAGGTTTGTCAAATATCAGATGGTTGTAGATACGCGGTGGTATTTCTGAGGACTCTGTTCTGTTCCATTGGTCTATATCTCTGTTTTGGTACCAGTACCATGGTGTTTTGATTACTTTAGCCTCATTGTATAGTTTGAAGTCAGGCAGTATGATGCCTCCAGCTTTGTTCTTCTTCCTTAGGATTGTCTTGGCTATGTAGGCTGTTTTTTCGTTCCATATGAAATTTAAGGTGTTGTTTTTTTTTTTTTCCCCAATTCTGTGAAGGAAGTCAGTGGTAGCTTGATGGGGATAGCATTGTATCTGTAAATTACTTTGAGTAGTATGGTCATTTCCATGATATTGATTATTCCTAACCATGAGCATGGAATATTTTTTCCATCTGTTTGTGTCCTCACTTATTTTCTTGAGCAGTGGTTTGTAGTTCTTGAAGAGGGCTTTTAAATCCTTTGTTAGTTGTATTCCTAGGTATTTTATTCTCTTTGTAGCAATTGTGAATAGGAGTTCACTCATGATTTGTCTGTTTGTCTGTTATTGGTATATAGGAGCGCTTGTGATTTTTGCACATTGATTATGTATCCTGCGACTTTGCTGAAGTTGCTTATCAGCTTAAGGAGATTTTGGGCTGAGATGATAGGGTCTTCTAAATATACAATCATGTTGTCTGCAAATAGAGACAATTTGACTTCCTCTTTTCCTAATTGAATACTCTTCATTTCTTTTTCTTGCCTGATAGCTTTGACTAGAACTTCTAATACTATGTAGAACAGGAGAGGTGAGAGAGGGCATTCTTGTCATGTGCCAGTTTTCAAAGGGAATGTTTCCAGTTGTTGCCCATTCAGTATGATATTGGCTGTGGGTTTGTCATAAAGAGCTCTTACTATTTTGAGATACCTTCCATTGATACCTAATTTCTTGAGTGTTTTTAGTATAAAGGGCCATTAAATTTTGTCAAAGGCCTTCTCTGCATCTATTGAGAGAAACATGTGGTTTTTGTCTTTAATTCTGTTTATGTGATGGCTTATGTTTACAGATTTGTGTATGCTGAACCAGCGTTGCATCCCAGGGATGAAGCCACTTTGATCATGTGGATAAGCTGTTCGATGTGCTAATAGATTCAGTTTGCCAGTATTTTATTGAGGATATTTGCATCAACATTCATCATGGATATTGGCCTGAAATTTTCTTTTTAGTTGTGTCTCTGCCTGGTTTTGGTATCAGTATGATGTGGGTCTCATGAAATGAGTTAGGGAAGATTTCCTCTTTCTGTGTTATTTGGAATAATTTCAGAAGGAATGATGCCAGCTTCTCCTTGTATGTCTGGTAGAATTCGTCTGTGAACCTGTGTGGTCCTGGGCTTTTTTTGGTGGGTAGGCTGTTAATTACTGCCTCAATTTCAGACCTTGTTATTGGGCTATTCAGGGTTTCAACTTCTTCTTGGTTTAGTCTTGGGAGGGTGTAAGTGTCCAGGAATTTATCCATTTCTTCAAGATGTACTGGTTTATGTGCATAGAGGTGTTTGTAGTAATCTCTGATGGTAGTTTGTATTTCTGTGGGATCAGTCATGATATCCTCTCTATTATTTTTTATTGCATATATTTGATTCTTCTATCTTGTTTTTATTAGTCTGGCTAGCAGTCTATTTTGTTGATCTTTTCAAATAACCACCCCCTGGATTCATTCATTCATTTATTTATTTTGAAGAGATTTTTGTGTCTCTATCTCCTTCAGTTCTGCTATGATCTTAGTTGTTTCTTGTCTTCTGCTAGCTTTTGAATTTGTTTGATCTTGCTCCTCTAGTTCTTTTAACCATGACATTAGAGTGTCAATTTTAGATCTTTCCTCATTTCTCATCTGAGCATTTAGTGCTATAAATTTCCCTCTAGACACTGCTTTAAATGTGTCCCAGAGATTCTGGTATGTTGTATCTTTGTTCTCATTGGTTTTGAAGAACATTGTAATTTTGGCCTTCATTTCATTATTTATCCAGTAGTCATTCAGGAGCAGGTTGTTCAGTTTCCATGTAGTTGTGTGGTTTTGAGTGAGTTTCTTATTCGTAAGTTCTAATTTGATTGCACTGTGGTCTGAGAGACTGGTTGTTACAATTTCTGTTCTTTTGCATTTGCTTCCAGTTATGTGGTCAATTTTAGAGTAAGTGGGACGTGGTGCTGAGAAGAATGTGTACTCGGTGGATTTGGGGTGGAGAATTCTGTAGATGTCTATTAGGTCCACTTGGTCCAGATCTGAGTGGGTGCATACACATTTAGAATAGTAGTTCTTGGTGCATTGGTCCTTTTAGCATTATGTAATGCCCTTCTTTGTCTCTTTTGATCTTTGTTGGTTTAAAATCTGTTTTATCAGAGACTAGGATTTGTAACTGCTGCTTGTTTTTGCTCTCCATTTGCTTCGTAAATCATCCTCTATCCATTTATGTGGAGCCTATGTTTGTCTTTGCACATGAGTTGAGTCTCCTGAATACAGTACACCAGTGAGTCTTGACTCTTTATCCAATTTGCCAGTCTATGTCTTTTCACTGGGGCATTTAGCCCACTTAAATTTAAGGTAAATATTGTTGTGTGTGAATTTGATGCTATTTTGATGCTAGCTGGTTGTTTTGCCCATTAGTTGATGCAATTTCTTCATAGTATCGATGATCTTTAGACTTTGGTATGTTTTTGCAATGGCTAGTACTGTTCGTTCTTTTCCATGTTTAGTGCTTTCTTCATGAGCTCTTGTAAGGCAGGCTTGATGATAACGAACTCTTTCAGCAGGTGCTTGTCTGTAAAGGATTTTATTTTTCCTTCATTATGAAGCTTAGTTTGGCTGGATATGAAATTCTGAGTTGAAAATTCTTTTCTTTCAGGATGTGGAATAATGGCCTCCATTCTCTTCTGGCTCATAGGGTTTCTGCAGAGAGGTCTGCTGTGAGTCTGATGGGCTTCCCTTTGTGTATAACCCGACTGGTCTCTCTGGCTGCCCTTAGCAATTTTTCCTTCATTTCAAACCTGTTGAATTCAACCCTGCCTTGGGATTGCTTTTCTTGAGGAATTTATTTGTAGTGTTCTCTGTATTTCCTGAATTTGAATGTTGGCCTGCCTTGCTAGGTTGGGGACGTTCTCTTGGATAGAATCTTGAAGAGTGTTTTCCAACTTGATTTCGTTCTTACTGTCACATTCAGGTACACTGATCAAACACAGATTTGGTCTTTTCACATAATTCCATATTTCTTGGAGGCTTTGTTCCTTTCTTTTCACTATGTTTTCTCTAATCTTGCCTTCTTACTTGATTTCATTGAGTTGATCTTCAGTCTCTGTTATCCTTTCTTCTACTTGATCAAGCTATTAAAACTTGTGTATGCTTCATGCAGTTCTTGTGCTATGTTTTTCAGCTCCATCAAGTTATGTTTTGCTTTGCGTTGGTTATTCTAATTAGCATTTCATCTAACCTTTTTTCAAAGTTATTAGTTTCCTTGTATTGGGTTAGAACATGCTCCCTTAGCTCAGAGAAGTTTCTTATTACCTGCCTTCTGAAACCTGCTTCTGTCAGTTCGTCAAACTGATTCTTCATCCAGTTCTGTTCCCTTGCTGGTGAGGAGTTGTGATCCCTTGAAGAAGAAGCATTCTGGTTTTTGGCTATTTCAGTCCTTTTGCACTGGTTTCTTCCCATCTTTATGGATTTATCTACCTTTGGTCTTTGAAGTTATTGATTTTCAGACGGAGTCTCTGAGTGAACGTCCTTTCTGTTGATGTTGAAGCTTTTTCTTTCTGTTTGTTAGTTTTCCTTCTAAGAAGCCCCTCTGCTGTAGGTCTGTTAGAGTTCCACTCCAGACCCGGCTTGCCTGGAAATCATCTGTGGGGGCTGCAGAATAGCAAAGATTGCTGCCTGTTCCTTCCTCTGGTAACTTCATTCCAGAATGATACCCATCAGATGTCATCCACAGCTCTCCTGTACGAGGTGTCTCTTAGTTAGGATAAACAGGGGTCAGGGAGCCACTTGAGGAGGCAGATGGTCCCTTATCAGAGCTGAAGGGCTGTGCTGAGAGACCCGTCGCTCCCTTCAGAGCTGCTAGGCAGAGACATTTAATTCTGCTGAAGCAGAACTCACAACTGCCCCTTTTCTCAGGTGCTCTGTCCCAGGAAGGTGGGGACTTTATAAGTCCCTGATGGGCTACTGTGTTTTTTCAGAGATGCCCTGACCAGCAAGAAGATAGTCTAGTCACAGTCTGCCTGCAGAGCCCTTGCTGAGCTGCCATGGGTTCTGCCCAGTTGCTGTGTAAACTTCTCAGTAACTTTGCTTACACAGGCAAGGTTAGAACTGCCTACCTGATTCTCAGTAATGGCAGACATCCCTCTCCCCATTGAGCCGGAACATTGCAGGTTGAGCTCAGACTGCTATGCTGGCTGTGAGAATTTCAAGCCAGTGGATCTTTTCTTGCTGGTCTCCGTGGGGGTGGGGCCCACTGATCCAGATTACTTGGTTCCCTGTCTTCAGCCCTCTTTTTTTTAGAGGAATGAGCAGTTCTGTCTCGCTGGCATTTCAGGTGCCACTGGTGTATGAGAAAAAAAAAACCGGCTGAGGCTAAAATGACTGCCCAGTTTTATGCTGGAAACCTAGGGTGCTGGTGTTGTAGGCACTGGAGGGAATCTCCTGGTCTGCCAGTTTTGAAGACCATGGGAAAAGCGTAGTATTTAAGCCAGAGTGCTGGAGTGTCTGGAAAAGTCCATAATGGCTTCCCCTGGCTAGGAGAGGCAGTTATCCAGCCCCTTGAACTTCCTGGGTGAGGCGACACCCCACCCTGCTTCTGTTTGCCCTCCTTTGGCTATACCCACTGTCTAATCAGTCCCAGTGAGATGAACCTGGTACCTCAGTTGGAAATGGGGAGATCACTCACCTTCTGGCTCGCTGTCACCTGGAACTATGGAGCAGATCTGTTCCTATTTTGCCATCTTGGCAGAAGTCCCTGCTTGTCCATTTCTTTAAGAAGATGAAAAGTGAATTGAGAACAGGACTCTTGTTCACCGTCATTACCTCTCAGTCTAGCAAGCATACAAATGACATTCAATACACATTGTTGAATGGATGCATCAGTTGACATTCTCTGTTTCTATTGCTCTTGTCCCAGGGTGGTACTAATCTATAAATGAACACTGTTTTTCAGTCAGTTATATAAAGTTGAGATATAGTAGACTAGTGAGACTGATGCTTTTATCTCAGAAAATATTAGAATGAATAATTGAATGAACACTTTCTAAAAATGTAGCAAGCAAATATCACGGATTGCTAATTTGATCAACATCAATGCTTTTGTTGTTTGGGAAATATAACTATGGCATATTTAATTATTATTATATAGTTCATAAAAAGAGGCCAACATAGCCATGTATATATATAGGATAAAATTTAGACTTAATATCTACCATAGATGAGTACTTTGACTTTTTAATAAAAGATAATATATGGATTTATGCTAAGGCTAGGTCTCCAGGAGGTATTGAATATAGTAGTCAGCTGGCGAAAGGATTATGTCAGGAAATGCCAGAAAGCCCTAGTTGGCATGATTTGCTCTTTCTTAACGCAACTAAAGAAAGCCCTCTCAGGGTTCTATGGGAATTGATAAATTTATTTTTCTTTGATCACTGCAGCAGCAGGAATATTTTTCTAGCCTATATCTCCCAGGATAATGAGTCCTATAAAAATAAGATATCTTCAGGTATGCTTCAGGTGTGGGTTCTTATTATATGGCAAACAGATTCTCTTTGTAAAAAGCTAAAAATCAATGGATAAAATATTTTCTGATACTTAGGTATGTATTTCATTTTAGATATTTAAAAAAATCTTGTTAGTACCTTTGTTTGCATTTGTTATGTCATTGTGATATCTGGTTAAGAATTATTGGTTTCTCCAAAAATGTGTCTTCAGTATGGGCATGAGCACAAAGTCTGTGCCTTATGGACTGTGTGTACGGCGGTGTAAAATGTCCCCCACAGTTTAGTATCCCTCTCTTCCAGTGTCCATACACTGCATAATCTCCAAGACAATAAAGTTAATGAATTTAACTTTCATGTTAGTTTATTTTGTATGGTATAATTGACTTTAAGAAAGGGAGGACCTCTAGGTGGGCATGACCTAATCACCAAGAGCCCCTTGAAATAATTTGGTCTGGCTGGTAGCAGAAAAAGTCAGAGACTATTCAAAATTCAAAGAGTGAGAAGGGCTAGATGTGTTTTGCTGACTGACTTGAAGATGAAAGGGTTCACATGGAAAGAACATGCAAATGGACTGTAAGAACTGAGAGAAAGGCCCAACCCATAACCAGCAAAAAAAAAAAAAAATGAAAAAATAATCCCAATCACAGGGAATTAGATTGTGCCTAGAGTTTGAATGAGATTAGAAACAGAGCTCTTTCCACAGCCTTCAGGACAGAATTCAGTATTGGTTTCAGCTTTGTGACATCTTACTGAGAGAACCTAGTCCTGCCATGCCAGGTTTCTGACAGACAGAAACTATAATTACTTTGTGTCATTTTAAGTCACTAAGTTTGTGGCAATGCAGCAATAAAAAAATGAATACAGGATGAGTCAGAAAATATTGGGCCTTATGAATAAAGTTTTCATTAAAGTTAGTCAATGAATCGTGGATATTATCCTTCTTGACAAAAATATAGAATTACATACATTGTTAGGCAATGTTTCTGAATTAAAAATAGTTTTTCAAAATGTTAATCATTGCCCCAGTGGAGGTTGCTTTAAGGCATCTTTACAAACTGTTTTGGTGGATTCTTAGAATGTGCATTTCATTTATTTATTTCTGTCCTGCCTTTAAAATCCGTAAAGGCATCTAGAAGATGAGCAAATCAAATGCAAACAATGCTTAACTCTTTCTGGTGTGCTCGCTTGCTACCAGAAGAATCTGTAATACTTCTGCAGCAGTAATACATCCTCAGTGAAAAGACTGAAAACGTTTGATCAACTTTTGAAACAGTGAGAGAAAATAAAGTTCTTATTCAGTACTGAAGGTTTTTTTTTCCCCATCTTCCCAGACACCAAGATGCTAGGAGGCTTCCATGTGTGCCTTCATTTATTGTTAGCTTTTTCAGACATTAGAGGAATGTATTGCTTCCTCCCTCTGACTGATTGCCCTGGCAAGCCTCTACCTCACTTGAAACTCTATTCCACTTCTTTTGTCTCTTTTTCTAATATGACCCTCATGCAGCAGCAATGACCAGGATAAGTTCCATTCCTCTCTCTCATGTCACTCAGAGTTCCACTTGGGTTCATGTAACAACTAGTGTAAAAATGTTAAAAATATAGACAGTTTTCAGATCTATTCCTTTTAGCTGAAAGACAAGAAGTTTGAATTGTAATATTTTCTTTTGCAATACTGCTTCAGAGAGAGCATCTCTTTGTAAACTCTAGTCCTGAACAAAGGAAATTAGTTTATAGGATTGGCTTTGCCATTAGCTGAATAGTTTGGGTAAGTCATGTGTAATCTCTGGCCTCTTACAGCCTACTTTTTTGTTAGTTCCATGCTCTTCTAGTCTCTGGTGAAAATAAAAATGGTCTTTTGCTCATTAGAATAACTCCAGGTTTTTCATGATTTGAAATTTCCTGGCAGTGGACTCGGAGATAGAGATTAGCTGGACTATGGAAGAGTCATTTAAGAGCAAAGGTAAATATATAACAATCAGGCCTTTGTTTGATGTGAATCTTAACTGAGTAGGTCTTTGACAGGAGATGTTATAACTAATTTAAATGTTCTACCTTAATTGGAAAGTACTAAGGGCTCATTATTATTTCATTCTCATTCACTCTAATGCATTTAAATAGACTTTCTTGCTCTTTGAGTTCAATGGGTCCACGTTAAAAGGAGTACACTAAATAAAATTAATATTTAAACACAATTTCAAAGAGACAAAACCAAGAGGAATTTATAATAGATCTGCACAAAAGATTCATAGAACTTTCAAGAAAAGTTTGTAAGTAACTATGTGTCATATAGCAATAGGAAAGAATACAACACAAAATAAATTCTCTGATAATTTAATAAGATATCTTAATTATTTAAAAATTTGCAAATATTTAATGTAAAAACAAGCACTTACATAAACATAGACTCTTTGACTAATTTTGAATTAATCAAAATTCATTGAGAAATTGAATATGAAACATTGCTTAGAGGTAGAAAAATATCTAGGAGATTTAAAGGTAACTCATGAGGAAGAACAGAAGGAAACAAGAAGTGAAAATGAAAGTATGCAGCTAATAATAATAATAAAAAGTCTTCAGTTCCTAAATTTCCAGTTTCCACTGCTCTTGTTAACCAAAAGGCCTGACTTTATTATCTACCTCTTGAATTCATTAAGATTCTCACCACATCAGTAGCTTCTATTCCTGACTTGAGTATGTATCTCTACATTGCAAGAAGGAGCAAAAGAGCAGTTTTATCCACTTCAAAATGCGGTTTGAAGATCACATGAAATATTGAATATACAAAAATATGAAAGGCTTAGTGGTATGTGAAATAAAATAATGTAAATAAATGAAAACATTCCTTTTGAGTGCCTTTGAGTTCTATTAACCATTAAATAAATACATCTCCTCTGCTAGTAAAGAGAATGTCTTGAAAATGACTGACTCTGAGTTTGGGTTATCCTTCATCTTATCTTTAGAACCATTTGTCTATAGTTTACAAAATGTGACAGTGTTTGGGGGTGTCAAATACCTCGTATGTTTTTATATAGTCTCTAAAACAGTCTTTCTCATTCCCTGTTTGACTTTTGCCAAAATAACCTGCATGGCTATATAAGCCTGTGTAAGTGATAATCATTATCACAGAGACAAGAGTGTTGCACTTGATCCCAGAGAGGAAAAGAAGTTACTGAAATATATTTGTAGGTGTACTTTTATATAGAGAGAATAAGCATCTGCAAGGGGAAGGTAAACATTAACCTCATTAAACTTCTGGGACCTAAAAAATGGTTCATTCAATTCATCCAGCAGTAACTGTTGGTACATTTTATTTATCTACCAGACAATGTTGAATGAACACAACAGGTAAGACGTTTACTCTTGTTATACTTGCATTCTCTTGGAGATGGCAGCGATGGGTAAGGCTAAGAGCTAAGAAGAAAATGAATCAAGTGTTTGAGCCGATAATTGGTAGATGCTGTGATTCGGAATATTCATCAGAAAAAAAGGCATGATGTCTCTAAATAGAGTAATAGATGACCCTCTGAGAAAGAGGTAGTGGAGATGAGATATAAAAGATGAAGAAAAGGCAACCACATGAAGGTCTTCTGAGAGCATTTAGGTCAGAGAAGAGCAACTACAAAAAATGGAAAAAAGATTAGCATACTGAAGATAAAAATGAAAGTTGGAATGTATTTTTCTTATGGAGATATGGGTTGAACATAGCTTAAATGTGAGAAGGTGGAAATCTTTAAGTGGAAAGGACAAATTCAGTTGATAGTTGGATAAAATTTATAGTTTTAATAGCAATCCTGACTTCTGAAGATTTCTGTTACATGGAAATATTTGCCCAAGTACTTCTTAATGCATTTCACTTCTGTTGTGCTTTTGCTCAGGAATATTAATTTGCAGTACTTTAGTAAGTTGTGTTGTCATGATACTAATTAACCATATATTTCTTTATTCTTAATTGACTCTGCCACTTGCCATGGATGGCATGTTTTGACTACATATAATCTCAGTTTTGAATTTGTCACAAAATACGTTTTAAATTAGAAAGTGGGAGCAATAAAACATTGCATTGGTAACGTCCTAATGGTCATTTTAAAATCCTACTAAAAAGTCTGTGTGTTTATGGGAAAAATATTCCTTTCAATATAAAACTTGCCCCTTATTCTAACATTATATATATTATTTTTGAAATACATAGAAATACAGCTAACCAAGGTGGTGAAAGATTTCTACTTGGAGAACTATAAAACACTGCTGAAAGAAATCATAAACCATACAAATAAATAGAAAAACATTCCATGCTTATAAATTAGAAGAATCAATATTGTTAAAATGTCCATACTGCCTCAAAGCAATTTACATATTCATTGCTATTTCTATCAAACTACCAATTCCATTTTTCACATAAGAAAAAAATTATCTAAAATTCATATAAAACCAAAAAGCCTGAATAGCCAAAGCAATCCTAAGCAAAAATAACAAATCTGTAGGATCACACTGCCAAACTTCAGACTGCTATAAGACTACAGTAACCAAGACAGCTCCCGTACTGGTACAAAAAGATACACAAGGACCAGTTGAAAACAATAGAGAAGTCAGAAGTAAAGGCATATGCCCCCAGCTACTTATCTTCAAAAGAGCCATGAATATAAGCAACAAGGATAGGACTCCTTCAGTAAATGGTACTGGAATAACTGGCTAGCCATGTGCAGAAGAATAAGTCTGGACTCCTGCATCTCACAATATGGAAAAACTAAAGTTGAATTAGATGTAAGGTTTAAATGTAAGACCTCAAATTATAAAAATCCTGGAAGAAAACCAAGGAAATACCCATCTTAATATCAGCCTTGGCAAAGCATATACGGCTAAGTCCCCAAAACCAATTGCAACCAAAAGAAAAAAAAAGAACAAGTGGACTCAATTAAGCTAAAGAGCTTCTGCACAGCAAAAGAAACTACTAACAGAATATACAAACCTACAGAATGGAAGAAAATATTTGAAAACTATGCACCTGACAGAGTCCTAATATCCAGAATCTGTATAAGGAACTTAATAAGCAAAAAACAAGTAACTCCGTTAATAACTGGGCAGAGAGCATAAGCAGAAATTCTCAGAAGAAGACATACAAGTGGTAAACAAACATGAAAAATTGCTCATAATCACTAATCATCAGAGAAATGCAAATCAAAACCCCAATGAGATACCATCTCATGTCAGTCAAAATGCCTATCTATTAAAAAGTTAATAAAATAACAGATAGGGGTGAGGCTGCAGAGAATAGGGAATGCTTATACACAGTTGGTGGCAATGAAAATCAGTTTAGCCACTGGGAAAAGCAGTTTGGAGATTTCTCAAATAACTTCAAACCAAGCTACCATTCAACCCAGGAATTCCCTTATCAGGTATATACCCTAATAAAAATAAATCATTCTACCAAAAAGGCATACACACTTGTATGTTCATTGACGTGCTATTCACAATAGCAAAACATAGAACCAACATTGGTTTTCATCAATGGTGGACTGGATAAAAAAAATGTACATATATACTGTGGAATAGTAAACAGCTACAGAAACAATGAAATAATGTCTTTTGTAGCAACATGGATGGAGTTGGAGACCATAATCCTAAGCAAACAAATGCAGGAACAGAAAACCGGATACTACATGTTCTCACTTAAAAGTGGGAGCTAAACATTGAGTACACATGGATATAAAGATGGGAAAAATAGATGCTGGAGACTACTAGATGGGAGAGAAAAGAGGAGCATAGGTTGAAAAACTACTTCTTGGGTACCATGTTCAATACCTAGGTGATGGGATCCATGCCTCAAACCTCAGCAGCACACAATACACTCATGTAATAAATGTGTCTTTGTACTACCTAATTCTAAAATACAAGTTGAAAAAAAAAGATTTGTTATTTTAAAGCTTATATTTCACTGCCATTCTAATGCCAACAGACAATAAAATGTTTCTTTAGACAAACAGCCACAACTGTAAGAAGGAAGGAAACAAGGAAGGAAGGAAGGTCAGTGTAAAGTCAATGGAAGGTTAATGGAAGGTTTTGTGCTTTGGTGTTTTTTTTGTTTTTGTTTTCTGCTGAAGGCTTGTAGAATATGATGAGAAACACATCTTTCCAAGCATCATTTTTCTTTTCATTTGCTCAGCAATAACTTTATCTACTTTGGAGCTGAAAAAGTATAAATTCTACACATATGCAAATACAGACACATACACATGTTAGTATTGGTACTTGACATACAAAATCTCCAAGTTTGTGAGTAAAATTAAGCAGATAGTCATCAAAACATTTATAATGTTTACATTTTATTAAATTGAACTATAAAATTTTGTAATAAAACATAGGCACAAAACTGTAAAACTGAGAGTAAACTATTAGCTAGGCCTTTTTTAATGAGCCCATTAATGTATATACATAGAAAATATAACTATCAAATTGTAGACCTTTCTTTGCCATAAATATTTTTTAAGACTGCCTGTATATTTCTGGGTAGACCTGACAGCAGATGGAGTCAACCAGTTCAAGTCTGTAATTATTCTGAAACAGCATAATTGGATGGGTGCAGGGTAATAATGGCCCGGTGCAGTCTGTAACCCAGGAAGCCTTGAGCTGGGTACTAGGATTCAGAAACAAATGAGGAATTCAGAAATTTAAGTAGGTAAAATCAAATATGAAACTTAAATACAGTTAATCCCCCTTAACTGCAGGAATTATATTCTAAGACCCCCCCAACCCAGTGAAGCCTAAACTTGCAGAAAGTACTAAACCCTTTATATATTATGGCTTTTCTTATACATACATCCCTGTGATATAGTTTAGTTTATAAATTATGCTCAGTATGAGATGAATATGGTTTCCCTCTCAGAAGATCTCATTGTATTATACACACCCTTCTTGTGATGATGTGAGATAATAATATGTGTATTGATGACCTGAAGTGAAATAAATAATATTGGCATGGTAATGCAGGTTTAGGCTATTGATGACTGTAACTATGGTTGGAATGAAGATCACATGCTTTGGAAAATCCTGGATCATGCAGTGATAATGTCAACGATTGGATGTGATGAGCAGACCATGTGATATATAATGGTCTTGCAGCAGATGGTATTAATCATTTCAAGTTGATGATTATTCAGAAACAGCTAAGAGTGTTAAAACAAGTGTTCTGAAAAAAGAGATCCCCCAAACAGGCTTTGTGTGCGCAACAAGGCTGTTTATTCACCTGGTGTGAGTGGGCTGAGGCCGAAAAGGGAGTCAGTGAAGGGTGGTGGAATAGGACTCGGTTTTATAGGTTGTGGGGGAGGCAGTGGAAAGTTACGAAAGTTACAGTTTAGGTCGGTGTTTGGCAAGCTGGGAATGGCTCATAGGTTCGCAAGCTGGGAGGGGGTCATAGGGTGTGGAATCATGAGTTTGGCCAAGCTGGGAGGGGGCCGTAGGGTGTGGAGTCACGAGTTTGGCCAAGGTCAGTTACAAGTTCAATGGCCTTGTCAATTGAGGCTAGAATAAGAAACAGTAGAGAATGTTTCAGTTAAGTAGGCACCGCAGGAGCTGATCATGTCTTCCTCTTTTCATGATCTTCCGACTACTTCAGGTTTTCTATTTCTGGAAGGCCCTTCAGAAGTTACATGCAGTTGGTGAGGATGACCATGTCATCCATGATGCGGTCAGACCTTACAGTAGCATAGACAGCGTGGTCACACTGGACAAAGGGGTGATTCATATCTCAGGCCAAATGGGACATCATGAGATTTCATCATATTCCTTAGAATTGCATGCAAATTAAAACCTATGAATTGTTTATTTCTGGATTTTTCTATTTAATAATTTTGGTAACTGAAACCATGGAAAGAGAAATCTTGGATAAGGGAGGACTACTGTATTATTTCACATGCATTCTTACATCCTTTGAGACTTTCCTACAGATTGCTAATCTTTGCTGCTTTTTGATAGTCTCCTTCTTATAGATTTCCAAATGAATGAAAATAACAAAGAAAAGACATTATTATAATTTTATCAAATATCTTGTAAGTGATGTGTTTTGGCCTGTGTGATTAGACTACATCTTAATACCTTAAATAATATTTTTATTGTGAATTATGACACTGTTTTAGGAGTTATTAAGAAATTATTTTAGGCAGATTAGAGAGGAAAGGAGGTTCTCAGGAAGTTTTTATTTCCTTTAAAGAAGCTCCAGAAACATTTTTTGTCTAACAGGAAAGCCCAGGCTCTTAGAGCTGGGCGGGCAAGCTTTATATGCAAATGCCAGCCCTTAGAAACTTGGTTCACCCAAATATGGTGATTCCCACCATTTTCTTTTTTGTCCCCGCTTGTGCCTAGCCACATGGCTGCCCTCACCTATCCCCACCTGTGTAGAACATCATGGTGTCCTGCATTTGTGGATTAAAAGGCTAGGGTCTGAGGGCCAGTTATTTTATGAGCTATGTTAATGACATGCCTGGTCAAACCAATCCTCTAAGCCCTATGCAAATCAGACACCATCTCCTTCAGCCCCCTCAAATAACTGTCTGTTTTCTGTTACACTAGAGGTTTCCTCTCTTGGCTTGGAGTCTTCCTCCCTCTGTCTCTGTATGAGGGAGCTTCTGTCTTTCTGGCCTATTAAACTCTTTGCTCCTTAAAACAGCTTTATGTGTCCCTGTTGTTTTATCTAAATCATCATGAATTAATGACCCTGGTATTCCTCCACTCACTGGAGCCATATCAACACATGTGAAATAATTTTGGGATTTCTGTTTTCATTAAAGTTTTATTGACACATAACTCAGATACCATAAACTTCATTCCTTCAGATGCAGAAGGAAGATGGTGGATAGGAGGAAGAGCTAGCATGCATCTTTCAATTGGACAGACAGAACAGTGTGTGGAGGCTCACACTGTCAACTTTTGTTCCAAGAACCAACACAGGAACATACAAGGAAAACCAAAAGAATTCCCAGATCGTTGGAAAACAGCAGCATGCCAGTGCAAACTCCACAAGACAGGGGAAAAACTGTGAGTCCCCAAAGTGTGAGAGGGAGTAAAACTCACCCCAAACACATATCCCCACTAAAGAATCTGAAAATCCAGTCACAAGAGAAGGATTTAACTTTACCTAGAGCTGGAATGGATTTAGAGAGCTGCACAAAATATAAAGTAGAAGCTGCAGCAGGAAGAACCTTGTAGGCACTCCTGGTATCGAGCCCAAAGATGCCATTTTTGACTGTATCTCACAGGGGCCCTCAGGGAAGGAGCTAGCAGAATTAGGGAGGGGGTCACAGGGTGAAATAGCCTTTCAACTGAATTTTGGAATAATTTCGAGTGCCCATGAACTCCTTGAGCAGAATCCAAGGCGTGCTACAGATACGGTGCAGAAGCTGCTGACATTGCACACAGACAGGGAGGGGCATCGTCTGAAAGCTGTGCTTGCTCTCAGTGGGGAAGCTTATGGCCTGGGGCAGGTCTGGGTTCTGGATGTAGGCTGCCCGGGATCTAAACCTGGTTTTGTTAGCCAGGTTTTGCAGAAGTGAGACTGGCCTCACCAACTGCACCAGAGCTGGGTGAGGCCTCTCATAACTGGCAGTCCCCCACTTCCCTGGTGAACTATACTGCACAGTGAGGCAGCCATACTCCCCTCTGGAACATGACCCCATTGGCCATTCTCCTATCCCCCACAGTGACTGTGGCTGTGGCTGTGGCTGTGGCAAGCCCCACCCAAGGCAAGTCCAAGCTCAGACCTACCTAACCCTGCCCCCACCTGATGGTATTTCTCTACTCGCCCTGGTAGCCTAAAACAAAAGACAAACTCTTGGGAGCTTTATGGCCCCACTCATTGCCTGAGAAACCAAAATACTTTCCCTGGCCAACTTAGGGCAAGCTCATATCCCACCACTAATATGCAGGTGGTGCTCTCTTTAAAGCACTACCTTCTGGCTGGAGGCCAACCAACTCAGGCCATTACAGCAACTCAAGATGGAATAATACTGTTTCCAGGAAGGAGGAAACAACACCTGCAACATCCTGGCTAATTAGAGGTCCTGAGTCTGACCATGTGACAACTTTACTGATAGCATAACCAGCATTTGAGAAAACCAGCACACTAACCTATCTACAACCAGAGTCTACATCACTCCACTGCCACCTCCACGAGAGCAGATGCTGGTGTACATGGTAGGGAGACCTGAAGACTAATCCTGTCACTCCACTCTTTGCAGACATTCCCCAGCACCAGCTCAGAGCCTGGTAGCTCCACTGGATGGTTAGACCCAGAAAAGCTATAATAATCACTGCAGTCTGACTCTCAGGAAGCCCCATCCCTAGGGAAGGGGGAAAGCACCACATCAATAGATCACCCAGTGGGACAAAAGAATCTGAACAGAAGACTCTGTGTAGCAGACCCTTCCAGTGGTATGTAGTTTCTCAAGTAGAGAAACAATTGCAGTGCTGGACTCAGTAAGGAGAGTCTACACCTAAATCCCAAAAGGCAGGTAGCCCCTGTAATCATGAAGGGCCTTGAAAAAGGGGTCCTTGTCCCTGCTGGTACTCATTGCAGATACAGCTGGGGCTTCCCCTACAGGAATGTAGCATGGAGGCACCTATGGACAGCCTTTCTGAAACAATCCAGGATGAGTGCAGCCCAACAAGAAGAGCACCCCCCAGATTTAGGTCTGCATGAAAGGCAGAGTCACAGTTCCTCCCTACTTGGAACATTAACATTCCTGTATATGAAAAGAGGTGGCTGTCTGATCTAAATAGCTGATATACTAGGACAGGAGTGAAGCTGTTAGATGAATAGCCTTCCTAGTGACCTGGCGGGGGAGCTGAGGTAGCTCCCACTCTTCACCCTGCTAAAACCTCAGCACAACTAATTGAGAGATTCGTAGCTACCTAGTGCTCTGCCTGCCTCTGCCTCCCAGGAGTCCTTTGAGCTTCTTATATTTGGATGTCTAGATCTCCAGCAAGACTCCATCTCAAAAAAGGAAAAAAAAAAAAAGACTCCTAGGAAATGAATCGCAAAAAAATTATCACCTAGGTAGAAAGTCATCAGGTTATCTAAAGTCAAGATTAAAGAAAGAATCTAAAGAGCTGTGAGACAAAAGCATCAGGTGTAACCTAAACGGGAATACCTATCAGATTATCATCAGCTTACTCAGCAAAAACCTTGCAAGCCAGAAGGGATTGACATCCTATATTTAGCCTCCTCAAATAAAATAATTGTCAGCCAAGAATTTTGTATCCAGCAAAACTCAGTTCATAAATGAAGAAGAGATAAAATCTTTTTCAGACAAACAAATGCTGAGAGAATTTGCCACTACCAAATCTCACTGTAAGAATGATAAAAGAAGTTACAAGCCTTGAAACAAAACCTTAAAATACACCAAAATAGTACCTTCTTAAAACATAAATCTCACAAGGCCTATAAAACCACAACACAATGGAAAAATGAAGGTATTCAGGCAATAAACTAACATGATAAATAGAACAGTATTTCAAATCTCACCACTAATATTGAATGCAAATGGCCTACTGTTCCAGTTGAAAGATGCAGATGGGCAGAGTAAATAAAAAATCCACCAACCAAGTATATTCTACCTTCAAGAGACTCACCTAACAAATAAGGACCCACATAACTTAATGCAAAAGGTAGAAAAAGGTATTCCATACAAGTGGAAACCAAAAGCAAGCAGGAGTAACTATTCATATATCAGGCAATACAGACTTTAAAGCAACAACAGTTAACATTATATAATGATAAAAGGACTTGTCTAATAGGAAAATATCACAATCCTAAATATATATGAGCCTTAACATTGGAGGTCCCAAATTCATAAAACAATTGCTAGTAGATGTAAGAAGTGAGATAGATACTAACACAATTATAGTGGGGGCCTTTAATACTCCACCCACAGCACTACAGAGTTTATCAATGCAGAAAGGCAACAAACAATAGAGTTAAACTATACACTAGAAAAAACTGGACTTAACAGATATTTACAGAACATCCTACCAAAAAACTGCAGAATATACATTCTTTCAATTAGCATGTGGAATGTTCTCCAAGATAGACAATTTGATAGGCCACTTTGAAAGCTAAGCACAAAGTCATAAGAATGAATCAGCGGGGACTTTGGAGACTCAGGGGGAAGGGATAAAAAACTGCACATTGAGTACATAGTACACTGCTTGGATGACAGGTGTACCAAAATTTCAAAAATTGCCACTAAAGAACTTGTGCATATTACCATAAACCATCTGTTCTCCCAAAACTATTGAAATAGAAAATAAATGAAAATAAAAATATGGTGACATTTTGATAATCCACTTCCACTTAATGAATATTAAATATATTTCACCTTCCTCTAAAAATAAAGTATAAAATTCAGTAGTTTTTTAGCACATTCACAGAGTTTGTCAGCCATTACCACTGTCTCATTACAGAATATTTAGATCACCAAAAATATATGCAAAAACCAACCACATACTTACTGCTGTCATTCTCCACACAACCTCTTCACACAGCCCCTGGCAACCACTAATCAACCACTCTGTCCAAGAGTTTGTCCATGCTAGACAATTTACACAAATCATATAGTATATGGAAAGAGATTCCTTATTTTTCTCCTACATATTTTAATGAAAGTATGTGTTACTGGACCTGCTACCGTTTTTATTTTTTATTTTATTTTTGTTTATACTTTAAGTTCTGGGGTATATGGGCAGATCGTGCAGGATTGTTACACAGGCATGTATGCTGCATCCCTCCCCTGTCATCTACATTAGTTATTTCTCCTAATGTTATTTCTCCCTAATCCCCCTACTCCCTGCTATCCCTTCCCTAGTCCCCACACCCCCAGCAGGCCTTGGTGTGTGATGTTCCCTTCCCTGTGTCCACGTGTTCTCATTGTTCAACTCCCACTTATGAGTGAGAACATGTAGTGTTTGGTTCTCTGTTCCGGTGTTAGTTTGCTGAGAATGATAGTTTCCAGCTTCATCTATGTCCCTGCAAAGGACATGAACTAATCCTTTTTTATGGCTGCATAGTATTCCGTGGTGTATATGTGCCACATTTACTTTATCTAGTCTATCATTGATGGCCATTTGGGTTGGTTCCAAGTCTTTGCTATTGTAAACAGTGGTGCAGTGAACATACATGTGCAAGTGTCTTTGTAATAGAACAATTTATAACCCTTTGGGTATATACCCAGTAATGGGATTGCTGGGTCAAATGGCATTTCTATATCTAGATCCTTGAGGAATTGCCACACTGTGTTCCACAGTGGTTGAACTAATTTACAGTCCCACCAACAGTGTAAAAGTGGTTCTGTTTCTCCACATCCTCTCCAGCATCTGTTGTCTCCAGATTTTTTAATGATCGTCATTCTAACCGGCATGAGATGGTATCTTAATGTGGTTTTGATTTGCATTTTCTCATGACCAGTGATGCTGAGCTTTTTTTCACATACTTGTTGGCTGCGTAAATGTCATCTTTTGAGAATTGTCTGTTCATACCCTTCACCTACTTTTTGATGGGGTTGTTTTTTTCTTGAAAATTTGTTTAAGTTCTCTGTAGATTCTGGATATTAGCCCTGTGTCGGATAGGTAGATTGCAAAATTTTTTCCCATTCTCTTGGTTGCCAGTTCACTGTAATGATAGTTTCTTTTGCTGTGCAGAAGCTCTTTGGTTTAATTAGATCTCAATTGTCTATTTTGGCTTTTGTGGCCATTGCTTTTGGTGTTTTAGTCATGAAGTTCTTGCCTATACCTGTGTCCTGAATGCTATTGCCTAGGTTTTCTTCTAGGGTTTTATGGTTAGGTCTTATGTTTAAATCTTTAATCCATCTTGAGTTAATTTTTGTATAAGGTGTAAGGAAGGGTTCCAGTTTCAGCTTTCTGCATATGGCTAGCCAGTTTTCCAACACCATTTATTAAGTAGGAAATCCTTTCCCTATTGCTTGTTTTTGTCAAGTTTGTCAAAGATCAGATGGTTGTAGATGTGTGGTGTTACCTCTGAGGCCTCTGTTCTGTTCCATTGTTCTTTATCTCTGTTTTGGTACCAGTACTATGCTGTTTTGATTACTGTATCCTTGTAATATAGTTTGAAGTCAGGGAGCAGAATGCCTCCAGGTTTTTTTTTTTTTTTTTTTTTTTTTTTTTTTTTTTTTTTTTTTTTTTTTTTTTTTCAGTTCTGTGCAGATACGGATAGCATTAAATCTATAAATTACTTTGGGTGGTATGTCCATTTTCACGATATTGATTATTCCTAGACATGATCATGGAATGTTTTTCCATCTGTGTCCTCACTTATTTTCTTGAGCAGTGGTTTGTAGTTCTCCTTGAAGACGGCCTTCACATTCTTTGTTAGTTGTATTCCTAGGTATTTTATTCTTTTTGTAGCAATTGTGAATGGGAGTTTCCTCACAATTTGGCTGTTTGTCTGTTATTGGTGTATAGGAATGCCTGTGATTTTTGCACATTGATTTCATATCCTGCGACTTTGCTGAAGTTGCTTATCATCTTAAGGAGAGTTTGGACTCAGACAGTGGGGTCTTCTAAATATGCAATCATGTCGTCTGCAAATAGAGACAATTTGACTTCTCATTTTCCTAATTGAATATCCTTTATTTTTTTTTCTTTCCTGATTGCCCTTGGTAGAACTTCCAATACTTAGTTGAATAGGAGTGGTAAGAGGAGGTATACTTGCCTGTGTCCGTTTTCAAAGGGAATGCTTCCAATTTTGAATACCATCCCATTCAGTATGATATTGACTGTGGGTTTGTCATAAATTTGATTCTTAGTTTATTGAGAGTTTTTAGCATGAAGCACTGTTGAATTTTTTCAAAGGCCTTCTCTGCATCTATTGAGATAATCATGTAGTTTTTGTCTTTGATTCTGTTTATCTGATGGATTATGTTTATAGATTTGCATAAGTTAAACCAGACTTGCATCCCAGGGATGAAGCTGACTTGATCATGATGTATAAGTTTTTTGATGTGCTGTTGGATTTGGTTTGCCAGAATTTTATTGAAAATTTTCCCATCAGTGTTCATCATGGATATTGCCTAAAATTTTCTTTTTCAGTTGTGTCTCTGCCAGGCTTTGGTATCAGCATGAAGTTAGTCTCATGAAATGAATTAGGGAGGATTTCCTCTTTTTGTATTGTTTGGAAAAGTTTCAGAAGGACTGATACCAGCTTCACTTTGTATGTCTGGTAGAATTTGGCTGTAAATCGGTCTAGTCCTGGACTCTCTTTTGTTGGTAGTCTGATAATTACTGCCTCAACTTCAGACCTTGTTATTGGTCTATTCAGGGATTCAACTTCTTCCTGGTTTAGTCTTGGGAGGGTGTAAGTGTCTAGGAATTTATCCATTTCTTCTAGATATACTGGTTTATGTGCATATAGAGGTGTTTGTAGTAATCTCTGATGGTAGTTTGTATTTTTGTGGCATCGGTGGTGATAGCCCCTTTATTATTTTTTTATTGCATCTATTTGATTTCTCTCTCTTTTTTTTGTCTGGCTGGCGGTCTATCTGTTTTGTTTATCTTTTCAAATAACCACCTCCTGGATTCATTGACTTTTTTGAAGGGTTTTTTGTGTTTCTATCTCCTTCAGTTCTACTCTTAGTTATTTCTTCTCTTCTGCTAGCTTTTGATCTTGCTCCTCTGGTTCTTCTAATTGTGACATTAGGGTGTCAGTTTTAGATCTTTCTTCACTTCTCTTGTGGGCACTTAGTGCTATATAAATTTCCCTCTAGACACTGCTTTAAATGTCTAGAGGAACAATATAGTGTTCTTCGAAACCAGTGAGAATATCTGGTACATAGTGTCTTTGTTCTCACTGGTTTCGAAGAACACCTTTATTTCTGCCTTCTTTACTTATCCAGTAGTCATTCAGGAGTAGGTTTTTCAGTTTCCATGTAGTTGTGTGGTTTTGAGTGAGTTTCTTATTCATGAGTTCTAATTTAATTGCCTTGTGGTCTGAGAGACTGGTTGTTATGATTTCTGTTCTTTTCCATTTGCTAAGGAGTGATTTACTTCCAATTATGTGGTCAATTTTAAAGTAAGTGTGATGTGGTGCTGAAAAGAATGTATATTCTGTGGATTTGGGGTGGAGAGTTCTGTAGATGTCTGTTAGGGTCACTTGGTCCAGGTTTGATTTCAAGTCCTGGATATCCTTGTTAATTTTTTGTCTCATTGACCTTTTTAATATTGACAGTGGAGTGTTTAAGAAAATCATGAATTGAATGTCTGTCCCTTCCATAGGGAGCTTACAGTTATTTTGGGGATGTTTTCCACTACTTCTGTTGATGATTTCTCTTTTGATCCATTTTTTATTTGTTCAGATGTAGTTTGTGTTACAATTAGACAACTTTTACTCACCCTTAGTGGCTAATTCTTTTAATTTTTATTTATGATTAAAGACAAACTCAAAAGCCAACCATCAGTAATCAGCTTTGATCATTATCCTCTTCGAAACTCCCAGTTGACCCCTCCTTGAGGCCAGTACCTGCCTCAGCAATCTAGGACTGGTGACTCTGCCAAATTGCACTTTGGTTTGGAACTAACTTCCTTTTGCTTTCTGTCCTCTGGTTTCACACCTTAAGCTAGGAAAGATCTAGCTTAAAGTCCTTCCTCCAGTCGGACATCTTAATGCTACATTGTCCTGCTCCTGCACTGGCCACATAGCTTTGCCCCGTAAGATATCCTGATGGCTCTACTTGCATAAAAGCCAACCCTAGTTAATGCTGACCTGCCTGTTGCTCTGTATCTACCTGACTCTCAAGAACTGCCTACTGCTTCAGATTTCTAACCTAGAATATCTACCACTCAAGTTGCTTATTAAACACAAGTTTTATTGGCTTGACTTTATACAGAATTTAAACACTTCAGCAAAAAATAATCCGCTGTTACCTTAAACACTACTCTTTGTGTATATAAGTCAACAATTTTCCATTTTTATTAGAAAATCCAGTTTTCCATTTTTATTAGAATTTGTCACTTCAATGTTCTGAATCAAGTTATCACCATTTTCCAATACTGACTAATTCTCCAAAACTTTGTCATCTGTATGTTGATTCAGTTAATTTTTATCTCAATTTTTTCAGTTGTTTCACTTAATAACTTGATATTCTCAGTGTGGTTTATGGTCTAATTATTTCATTTCTTAGTTCCATAATGTTGTCCATGTTCCACATTCACCTCACTTTATTTCTGATCTTATTTCAACTATTTCAATATAATCATTTGATATAGTTTTTCTTTTTTTAAGTATTTCCCATGTTTTTTTCTTGTTTTATTTTTTATTCAAATTTAATTCTGATTTTATAGATAGTGAAGTGTGTTTGATACTTACAGTTTAAGGATAAACATTTTAGTTCATAGAATTTATTACTGTCTAACTTTTTTTTTAAAAAAGTAGGCAATTGTAAATTTATCATGATTTCATAGCACACTAGCAATATCATAGGAAATTTGCCAGGTGCTGGGAATAAAAGCATGAATTATAGAAATTGTGCTCAGGTAGCACAGAAATTGGGCAACTAAACAAATTCTATATCCTTTTAAGTTAAAACAGGTATGTACATTACACTTATTTTCTATTGCTATTTTGTTATATGTATTACCTGCCATATTTATTATATATATTTATTGTACATATTACCACATGTATAGAGGTTTAAAACAACTTAAATTTATTACCTTACAATTCTGTAGGTCAGAAATTTACTGAGTCTCACTGTGCAAAATCAAGGTTATGGCAGTGCTGTGTTGTTTTTATATAGTTTTTAGAGGAGAGTCTGTTTCTTTTCTCACTCAGCAAGGATGATCAGAATGTAGTTCCTTGTGGTCATAGGACTGACCCATGATTTCCTTTTCAGCTCTCACCTGAGGGTTGGTCTCTATCTGCAGTCCTTGCACAAGGCTCACTACATCTCAAAATCAGCCACAAGACATCAAAATCTTCTCTGGCGGCAGAGTCTCGCCATTTTTCTACCATGGCATCACTTTCTTTGTCTCTCTGCACCAGATAAAGCTTCTTCAGTTTTTTGTCTCTCATATTGGCCCAGATAGATAATCTGATATAAACTCCACCTCTCAAGTCTGTCCTTAATCACATCTGCAAAGTACCTTTTGCCATGTAAGATAACATATTCACAGGCTCCAGGGATTGGGAGGTGGACACTATTACTCTGCTCACCACATACAGCATGCTACAGAAACACAGAATAAGGTTAAATGCAATGTGAGAAAGTAAATTTGTCATGGAGTATGTTAAACTCCTTGAGGGCATAGACTGGATCTGCTTTGTTCACTGCTTGTATCATCAACTCTAGCACTTTGGCCCTTGTAGGTTCAAAGTAAATATTCTACGAGTAGGTAAATAAATGAAGTGACATTTACGCATTTCTCCAGAGAATGTGTATCAGGTAACCAACAATATCAGAGGTAATAGATAGTGTGGGCATTTAGGGAACGGTAAAGAGCTTAGCATGATAAGACTGGAGAAGCTAGTTACTGGTGTTAAAAAGTTTGAACTATTTAGGTAATTAAATGCCACAAAATGATTACAAGAGAAAAATATTTATAGAAAAATAATTCTAGCTGAAGTAAAGGAATAGATTGTGTCAGTGAAGGGGAGGATGTATATAATACTAAAAGCTGGGACACCCTTAGTTGACAAAGTTGAAACACTTGTGATCAAATGCACTGGGTGCATTAAAATCAAATATACTTTTAGATTTTCAGTCCCTTTGACTGAGAGGAAAAGAAATGAAAATGTCATCTGCTGCCATGTTTGAATGGCTGTTGTGATGCCATATGGCTTCCTAGTAAGAAAACTAAAGATGATAATGAGAAGAAGAAAAGTCATTGACATACAAATGGATTTAAGAATGAAATGTCACTCAGAATTATTCTTGGTATTCTATAAACAACATAACTGCAGAATAAATATGAAAAGAAAAGACAGTAGACTTGGTATAGGATGGTCATGCATTCTAGTTTGCTACGAAAGTCCTAATTTAGAATATTATCCAGTATCCTCACTGTATGTGTTTTTCTTCTCACAAGTTTTCCAATCTGGGTGATAAATTACTCTAATTATACAGAATGAAGTTTCAAAAAAAGAGAACATGATACAATTACTTTTAAGACAACAGCTCAGATTTTTACTGTTTTCTCTCTGTACCCTCAAACTTAACGGCTGAGTAGAAAGTAACTATTTTTAAAAAGAACTAAGTTGTTTTGTCTTTAGACCTTGGAATGATACTAACTTTCGGTGCTCCCAAGGAGAGTAGTCCAAATTGTTTACATAAGGTTTTAAACATTGGTTTTTTTATAATAGCCATTAAAATTTTTTTCTTCAGCTTATATCTAGATATGATTAGAAGTTAATCTCATTTTAATACAGTTCTTTTATACAAAATATGGCAGTTAAAATCATAGAGCTAGTCAGTATAATTTGGTGTAGTTTAAAATAAATAATTTCTAAAAAAAAAAAAAAAGACTAGAGACATTGAAACCTAATAGAAAAAAAATCTAGATTTAAAATTGAACAGATCTCTACTGCAGTCTTGGATTGGCTCACAATAGCTCTATAATTATGTGCGAATTATTTAAATTGTAGGGTCCTCATTTTTTATAGGCTTATAAAAGCCATTTCTCTCTCATAGAGCTGTTATAAGAAATAAGAGTTTATTATGCAAGTTTCTAAGCTTAAAGGAGTTAACCAAATTTCTGGTTTCCTTGGGCAGATTTCTTTCTGTTAGGCATTGTGTTACAGGCATGTTTTATATTTAATTCAATTGAAGATTCAATGAACTCTTCAATAATCTGATACTGAACAAGAGGTTGGAGAAGATGCAGTGTCATTTGAAAGTAAAGAACAGTTATTGCTTTTTCTTTTTGCATTTCAGCATAGAGGAGCTCAATTTTCTATCTTCTCTGTGTCCAAATATCTTCAAGTCAGTCATTAAGAGTAGTAGGTGTGGCCAAAGCCATGGATGCCTTTCTTCCTACAGTTGAGTAGAAATACCCTTCCCTTTCTCCTGAGCATTAACAAGACTAAAACTAAAAAGACTAAAATGGTTGAACCTATAGACCCACTTTATCCATGTGTAATAAGCTAGCAGAGTCTTTCTCACAGTGTGGCAAAATGGGCCCTTTATCCAGACTCTCTTAGTCTTGGTTGTGAACTTCAGGAGAAATGCAAATCTTGCAGGAGCTAAGTACCTAGAGATGCTCCAGCAGATGGACCACTAGATTAGGAGATCATAAAGTAGTTCTAGTTTTATTATACGTTTTAGGTTGTTAAACTTGAGAAACCTAGAATGGGAAAATTATAACAAGAAAAATGTTTTGGTTTTGTTTTTTCAAAACAAGGGGAAAGTGTATCAAATGAGGAATATAAAACATCCAACTTTAGTTTTCTTGTCCCAGCCTCAGAACACTTTATTTTCTAATGACTCTTGTCTATAATTGAATTGGAACCTGACATACAAGTAGATGTAAGAATTAATTTTTACTCAGAACTACTCTTGGTATTCTCTCAGGAACAGAGCTACAGAATGAATAAATAAGGAGTAGAAAATAGGCTTGGTATAGGGTGATCATACATTCTACTCGGCTCCACTAGCTCTGTTTCTCTTCTATGATATAATAGAAACAAAATTCAACTTTAAAAAATGTAATTTAGAAATGGCCGCTGTCAACATGGCCTGACTTTAGAAAAATTCACTTGTGTTTCGAACTTATTTTGTTCCTTTGAGATGATTTTACTTGACCAAACGTTAAGAATACAAATATAAATTTATATCGGTAGAATACCTTTAACTGCAAAGAAGAAAACTTCAATCGAAAGGATCTTTAACATTTTACTCAGCACACGTCTGTTAGACATGCACTCTGTTTTCATATTGAAAGGCCACATATGAATTCAACTGATGGGCCAGTGCTGGTGTTGCTGAGGCTCAAAGTAATGTTTCTTGCGTGCACCGTCCATGATATTAACAATCCTATAAGCCAACTTCTTAGTGAAATTTCACAAGCACCCAAATTTAAACAAATTTCTAAATTAATAAAATTTATCAGTTTGCTTCATCTGAGTCATCAAACTTATAGAAATGATATTTTTAACCTATTCTCATTGTATAAATATGATTTGTAATTATCCCTAGACTAGCGTTAATACAGATTTTGAAATAGATCAATATAATCCTTCTAGCATATAGAATATTACACAATTCACAAAAATGAAGCATGACACCTGATACAGAACCTATAATAGAAATAATCTTCAGTAGATGCTAGTGCTCTATAAAACACCGTGATTTTTATAAACAGAAAAATGCAGAGACCTACATGCTTTTCCTATATGAAACCAAAGCTCCAGATGTTTAGAATCATCAAAAACATGGAGTTGTTTAAAAGTCCACAGAACTATATTTTTACTTCACTTCTCATTTTAATAGTTTGATGAGGATGGTCAAAACTTGGGTCCCTGAGAATTTTAGTGCTAATTATGTCTCATGCTGAAGGTGGTTTTGAAATGTCTGATTAATTACCCATGTAAAAGAGGAACAGATAGAGGAGAAAGGATACAAACCACAGAGTGGCAATGTCTGGTACACATTTTTATATAAACGACATATCTCGGTATTTTCCTTTCTTAGCTGTAAATGCTAAATAACTTCCCTTTACATAGAAAACTGAAAGAAAAGTTACTTTTAAGATCTGTATATTAATGTTTACCTAAAAGTTACTTTTGAGATACGGATATTAAAATAATGTTTACCAGAAAGTCCTATGTCAGCATCTTTTCCCAGTCCTAAACAATGTGGCCACTCCTATATTCCAAAAATATATATATATATCAAGTATTTATGCTTTGCAAATAATGGTATTAGCAGTGTAGGGATAAGTTTTAAAAAAAAAAAATTTTTTTTTTTAAGAGAATTTAAGGTCAATAGACAAGAGCCAGGGAGCGAGAAAAGACCATCTGTGAGTAGTAAAAGGGATAGTAGTTTCTTCCAAGTTCTTCAAAGGAGAAAGATTTTCAGCTAAGATGGCCAGGGAAGGGGCTAAGATAAAGTGGAATATATACTATACCTGGAGTTTATGCTACTACTGATTCTGGACTCCATTCATCTGAGAAGGGGTCAGGCATTGATATTTTTTTAAGATCTCTAAGTAATTCTAATAAGAAATTAAGAATGATTAATCTGGAGAGAAGAAAAATAGGAAGAGAGAGGGAAAAGTAAAGGAGGGAAAGGGAGGGGATGACAGATGATGAAGAAAAAAAGGAGGGAAAAGAGAAGAGGTGAGGTGAGGTGGAGAGTATTCATCACACAAGAGAGGTGAGTGTATGAACCAAAACATAAGATCAGGAATGTGTAAGACAAGGTGAATAAAACCATCAGAATTAACTTTTGGCTGGATTCAAGAAGGCATGGTTTATACTGTAAAGTTTAACTAGAGCTAGATTTCCTAAAGTTGATTGTGATTGTTTGGAAATGTATTTTTCTCATAGGTAACTAGGCAAATATTTGAGGTTTGTAGAGGGGGTACAAGAAAACCCTTTGAGCATTAGTTATCAAATATATGTGCATAAGATTCATTTGTAGAGCTTATTTAAAAATAAGGACCATCACACGAGATTTCTGAGTAGCCTGGGGTAAGGTCCAGTCTCTGCATTTCACGCATGTGCTTCAGCTGATGCAAGTGTTGCATGGATTAATCTATTCTAGTGCAACAATAGTGTTTGCAGAAAATGAGATGTCTGATGATGACCATGATTAATTATACAGAAATCCAGAAATATTTATGGAGTATTGCTGTATGTTGGGCACTATTTGATATACTGAGAATAAAAGCACCTCAGTAAGGTCAAGGACCTTATCCTTAAAAACTCAGTCTAAAATGGGGGGGATATGTAAATCAAGTAACAACAGTAACAGTATTTATCATTTGTGTTAATATTTACTGGGGTACCTACATGTACTAGGTACATGTAGTGGTACTAGGCAATGTGTGGTACTAGGCAAACACTTTATGTACATTAATCACGCTTAAAATTTTTTTTCTCACTTCAACCCTCTAAAGTAAGAAATTTTTTTTATCACTTTTCCTCACAAAGAAAGTAGAACTCTGATCTTTGTTACTAAACAAATAATGATACCTCCAAGTGAGGTGTGGAGAAGAAAAAAATTATTTCTACAAAGGGTAATTTTACAATTTTTGTAAGTTTATGCATTTAGAGTTCCATGAAGTTTCAGGGCTACAGATTTAGAAATAAAACTTAAAAACTAATGTCAATTACAAACTCATCTAGGATAGTTCTATCCATTTCATCATAACTTTGCTTATTACAGCATTTTAGTAAGTTAAAAGTGAGTTCTTACGTAAGTTAGTCAAAGCATTCTTTTGGCTCTCATAATTGCTGAAATTTACTTTTTCTTATGTGTATATTTTTTCAAAATTTGTATTTGTGTGTAAATCAAGACTTTGTCTCATGCAATGTGATTAGTGCTTGAGTCCTGTATTCAGTATGTGGTAAAGACATATTTGACATTTTTACAGATGGCAAATATGTTATTGGTGTTAAAAAATTCTATCAGACAGTAACAAGTGTTAATATTATAGTGTACATCTGATTTTTTTAATGCTTTGTTTCTACTAATTGACAAATTTATTTTTTTAAATCTATCATAAGTAAGGTTACTCTTTCTTCATTGAAATCCAGATAATTAAAAACATAATACATATTTTATGAATTAAATGGTATCTAAAAATCTAAATTATGTCACAAACTGGGTGAAATTAACTAGAAGCTCTTGCACTTAAGAAGATTATCAGAGAAAAAAGGTCATACGATGATTTGTTTTTAGAAACATTGAACATTTGAAAAAGCAAACCAAAATTCTCATTCTCTGCAAATAAATTATTTTACCAACATAGGAATAACTTCTAACAAAATTAACCAAGCAACATCTCATACTTCCCATGCCCTGCTAGGAGGATAGCAGACAAAGTAGATCTGGAAAACTAAATTACTTCTGTGATTAAGTTAAATTCATTATTAATCACTTATTAATTAAAATTAATTACTAAATTAACGGTTAAATTATTACAACTTTGAGAAATAAGTCATCTTTTCACTTTATCCCAAAGCATGTGGATAATTTTCTTATTTTTCTTGATCTGGAAGAATCATAGTTTGTCAACTTTGAGGACAAATGCCATTTTGCTTTCAACAGTAATAAGGGGGTAATAGTGTAAGTAACAACTCTTTAAACACTGACTCCTTACTGTCTGCTCACCTTTTCCCAGTGCCTTCCCATAGCAGTTAAGATTACATAAGGTCAAATTTCCTTTCTGTTAAATGTAGGATTGTCACTTCAAGGTAATTGAAACTATTGTGAGCGTTACAAGGTTTATTCTGCTTACTCATCACTTGGGAATATATAAAAATACTGTCATTATTCTTAGTGAAATCTGAGCCATTTCCAAGTAAGAAAATTACATTCATTGAGGATTTCTGGGAAGTCACTCTCATGAGGGAACATTCCAGGAATACTTTTGTCTATATTCCCATTAAAATATACATTAATATTAGTAACAACTACCACTGCTGAAATGCTTACTATGTACCTAGCATTGTGATGGATTCTTAGCCTACATTACTTACTCTTTATAATAATCCTTTGACATGACGAAATTGAAGCTCATGGAGATTGAATTGCCTGAAGATACATAGGCATCTGGCAGAACTGGAATATTGACTTAATTGTGTGTGATTCCAAAGGCCATGTTCTTAATTATTATTCTATCTTGTAACTCTTGAACATACAGAAGTAAAAAACTTTTTAACAGTTATGTAAATTAATAAGAACCAATTATATTCAAAATTCTAATTTCCATTTATAAAAATACTATGTCAATAACCAGATCATTTTAAAATATGGCATATAATAGAGTTTATTAATTACCTTATTAAGAAACAGATGTTAGACCATTCAATCTGTTTAAAAAGGCTAAGTCTGTAGATGACAAACCAAAATCCAACTCATTAAGGAACTTGATCTGTCTAACTAAATGTATTATAAAGGCAAATTTTTAACTTTTAGTCAAATAATATTTTTTAAATATTCTTGTTTTTTCTTGTATTATACTTGAAGTTCTGTAATACAGGTGCAGAATCTGCAGGTTTGTTACATAGGTGTACATGTGCTGTCATGGTTTGCTGTACCCATCAACCCGTCATCTACATTAGGTATTTCTCCTAATGCTATCCCTCCCATAGCCCTCCACCCACCGGCATGCCCTGGTGTGTTATGTTCCTCTCCCTGTGTCCGTGTGTTCTCATTGTTCAACTCCTACATATGAGTGAGAATATGCAGTGTTTGGTTTTCTGTTCTTGGGTTACTTTGCTGAGAATGATGGTTTCCAGCTATATCTATGTCCCTGCAAAGGAAATGAACTCATTCTTTTTTTGTGGCTACATAGTATTTCATGGTGTATATGTGCCACATTTTCTTTATCCAGTCTATCTTTGATGGACATTTGGGTTGGTTCCAAGTCTTTGCTGTTGTAAACATGCCTCAATAAACATACAAATGCATGTGTGTTTATGGTAGAATGATTTATAATCCTTTGAGTATATACCAAATAATGGAATTGCTGGGTCAAGTGGGTATTTCTGGTTCTAGATCCTTGAGGAATAGCCACACTGTCTTCCACAATGATTGAACTAGTTTACATTCCCACTAACAGTTTAAAAGCGCTCCTATTTCTCCACATCCTCTCCAGCATTTGTTGTTTCCTAACTTTTTAATAAGCGCCCTTCTAACTGGTGTGAAATGGTATCTCACTATGGTTTTGATTTGCATTTCTCTAATGACAAGAGATGATAAGCTTTTCTTTGTATGTTGTTTGGCTCAATAAATGTCTTCTTTTGAGAGGTGTCTGTTCATATCCTTCACCTACTTTTTGATGGAGTTGTTTGCTTTTTCTTGTAAATTTTTCTTTTGTAGATTCTGGATATTAGCCCTTTGTCAGATGGGTAGATTGCAAAAATTTCCTCCCATCTTGTAGTTTGTGTGTTCACTCTGATAGTTTCTTTTGCTATGCAGAAGCTCTTTAGTTTAATTAGATCCCACTTGTCAATGTTGACTTTTGTTGCTATTGCTTTTGGTGTCTTAGTCATAAAGTCTTTGCCTATGTCTATGTCCTTAATGGTATTGCGTAGGTTTTCTTTTACAGTTTTTATGGTTTTAGGTCTTATGTTTAAGTCTTTAATGCATCTTGAGTTAATTTTTGTATAGAGTGTAAGGAAGGGGTCCAGTTTCAGTTTTCTGCGTATGGCTAACCAGTTTTCCCAATGCTGTTAATTAAATAGGGTATCCTTTCCCCATTGCTTGTTTTTGTCATGTTTGTCAAAGATCAGATAGTTGTAGATGTACGGAATTGTCTTCCAGGCCTCTGTTCTGTTCGATTGGCTTATATATTTGTTTTGGTACCAGTACCATGCTGTTTTGGTTACTGTAACCTTGTAGTATAGTTTGAAGTCAGGTAGCATGATGTCTCCAGTTTTTTTTTGTTTGTTTTTTTGCTTAGAATTGTCTTGGCCATACAGAGTCTTCTTTGGTTCCATATGAAATTTAAAATAGTTTTTTTCTAATTCTATGAAGAAAGACAATGGTAGCTTGATGGGAATAGCATTGAATCTATAAATTACTTTGGAAAGTGTGGCAGTTTTCACGATATTCTTTCTATTCACGAGCATGGAATCTTTTTCCATTTATTTGTGTCCTGTCTTATTTCTTTGAGCAGTGGTTTGTAGTTCTCCTTGAAGAGGTCCTTTACATCCCTTCTGAGCTGTACTCCTGGGCATTTTATTTTCTTTGTAACAATTGTTAATGGGAGCTAACTCATAATTCATGATTTGGCTTTCTGTCTATTATTGGCTTATAGGAATGCTTCTGATTTTAACACATTGATTTTGTATTTTCACTTTGTGCTAAAGTTGCTTATCAGCTAAGGAGATTTTTGGACTGAAGCCATGGGGTTTTCTAAATATACAATTATGTCATCTGCAAACAGAGACAATTTAACTTTCTGTCTTCATATTTGAATACCTTTATTTCTTTCTCTTGTCTGATTGCCGTGGCCAGAACTTCCAATACTGTGTTGAACAAAAGTGGTGAGAGAGGGCATCCTTGTCTTGTGCTGGTTTTCAAAGGGAATGCTTCCAGCTTTTTCTTATTCAGTATGATACTGTCTGTGAGTTTGTCATAAATAGTTCTTATTATTTTGAGATAAGTTCCATCAATATCTAGCTTATTGAGAGTTTTTAGCATGAAGGGGTGTTGAATTTTATCAAAGGCCTTTTCTGCGTCTATTGAGATAATCATGTGATTTTTGTCATTGATTCTGTTTGTGATGGATTACGTTTATTGATTTATGTATGTTGAACCAGCCTTGCATCTGAGAGATGAAGCTGACTTGATCATGGTAGATAAGCTTTTTGATATGCTGCTGGATTCAGTTTGCCATTATTTTATTATTTTCACATCAGTGTTGATCAGGAATATTGGCCTGAAATTTTCTTTATTTGTTATTTCTCTCCCAGGTTTTGGTATCAAGATGATGCTGGCCTCATAAAATGAGTTAGGGAGGAGTCCCTCTTTTTCTATTGTTTGTAATAGTTTCAGAAGGAATGAAAACACACTAATGATGAGGGGAACTCTACTAACATCTAGTCTCCCTTTTCACTGTACGCAAACAGATAACAGAGGTAGATTTCTGCCTACTCTACATTGTTCATGTGGCAGGAATAAGAAGAGACGCTTCTCCCTAGACACTGGGCAGAATGCAACTGCCTGTAGAAATTCATTCCACTGGCATCTGACTTCAAATTCAAATAAGGGATACCATATTTTTTGTGCTAAAATAAGTTACCAAGTAGCCTTTTGCATTCCAATATATATGTTATGAAATGTAATTAAGGTAACAAATTACACCTTTCTTAGTTAAAATTTTTCAATTTTTTTATTATTAATTTTGGACATTGATTTTTATTTGTATAAAATATTGCAATGATATTATTTAACTGCTGAATTTTCTTTGTTGCCCTTAAATTTATGCCCAAGGCAAGTGCCTCGCTCACTTCACTGTGGCAGCGGCCCTGAAATTTATCATCCAAAGCATCACATTTCTAAGAGTTAAAAGTAGTGATGATAATGATGGGACAATGTAAGTGAACTTGGATTTTCCAGAAGGAATGTGGGGAAAATGAGAAGAAGGGCCTTCCTAAATATACTATACCCAGTGAGAAAAACTAATTCAGTTCCCTCACAGTGGGAGAAAAAATGAATAGGAGAAAAAAATTACTATTTAAAGATACCAAAATTCTATGAGAAGCCATCAGAAACTTTACCCTAAATATGTCTCTGTTAAGTGCCCTAATAAATTTAGGAGATGACTAGAAAATAATAACCCAGAACTGTTCATCCTGCGCGTGTTCAGACCAATCTTATGGTCCCCAACATTTTAATGGACATTTTTTGCCCTGCAGGGAACAGGAAGGGAATAACAGCTTGATAAATAATTCAGGGAAAATAGCCTTCCCTTAAGCTTGAAGTGTGAGAATGTAATGAAAATAAACAGAATATGTTATCTATCTAGAAACAGGCATGGTGAATCTCTTTATATTAGAAAAGAAGTTTCAGAGAGGAAAATAGCACTGGAGATTTTGGACCTATTGAATAAACTGTTTGCTCTAAAGAAGAAGAATGGTCCATATTCTAAAAATCTACATGGAATTCTTTCCTCAGAGATGGATTTGCTTCTGGAAACTGAAGAAGCTTTTAGATATGTGTATTTTAGTTCAGCAGTAGTTTAAAGAGGATATATCTTCAATGAAACAAAAGCAGGCCAAGATGAAAAACAAGGTGTAAGAAGAAATTGTGGAAAAATTAAACATTTACGTATCATATTAAATATCCACACAATAATTCTAACTGAATATAATGGCTTTTAAAACAGCTTTTTGGAGAAGTAATAGGTTTTTTGAGGTGTAATAGATACACACAATATACTACACTTAAAAATACAATTTGATAGCTTTTGGTATATCACTACATTCATAAAACTGTTGGTATAATCAAATTAATAAACATATCTATCAACTCTAACAGTTCCCTCATGGCCCTTTGTAATGAGTCTTTTTCCTGCCTTCCTGACCCCCAGGCCTTCCATCACTCCAGTCAACCATTGATCATTTTTCTGTCACTGTTGATTAGTTTGCATATTCTATAAATATTTATAAATAGAACCATAGAGTATGTAATCTGTTATATTTGCTTTTTATACTTTGCATAATTTCCTAGATCTCTGTGACATGGATGTGCCAGGTGTTGTTTGTTTAATCAGTTCACTCTTTGAAGGATATTTGAGTTGTTCCCAGTTTTTGATATAAAGGAAGCTAATATGAGTATTTGTGTACAAGTCTTTCTACATGTGTTTTCATTTATTTTGGAAAAATACCGATGAGTAGAATAACTGAATCATACGGTAAGTGTATGCCTAACTTTTTAAGAAACTGCCAAAGGTTTTCCAGAAACTGTCAAAGGTTTTGACCATTGATATATGTATTACATTTTACAAAATGCAATATACTCAGAAGTTAATGCACATAAAATTAATACAAATGAACTGTTTACATTCCAACCAGAAGTGTATTAAAGCTCCAGCTTCTCTGCATTTTTCCCAATACTTGGTATGGTCAGTCTTGTTAATTTTAGCCATTCTTAAAAACTAGGTGATGATATATATTCATGGGTTAATTTGCATTTTCCTAATGGCTAAATATGTTAAAAGTCTTTTCATGTGCTTTTTCATGAGGATAAGTTTGTCTTTTGCCGATGGGAGAATGGCCATTAGGGTTACCTTTCAGAGGGCAGTATGGCAGCCTCTGTTGTGCAGATACAGGTTTCACCATGGTGGCCAGGATGGTCTTGATCTCCTCATCCACCTGCCTCAGTCTCCCAAAGTGCTGGGATTACGGGCTTATTGAGCAACTGTGCCTGGCCGCTTATTTTATATTTTTCTCAGCTGTAATTTCTTTATATCTGGTCAGTTAACAAGTGGCATATATGTCAGAAAAATGGGCTTCTCTTGTAACTCAGTGCCAATACCTAGAAAAGATAATCTTTTTTTAAAAGATTGAATATTTTACAAGGCTGTAAGTCATCACATTACTGTTTTGTGTTTTTTGATGAACTCCTAGTTGGAAAAAATATCACAGGTTGTTTCATTGCCAAAGATATAGTGGTAGGCTCTGATATTATTTAATTTTACTTATATAAAGGCTGAAATAGTATCGTTCAAACTAATGAAAACAATTATGTACGTCAATTTTATGTATGATATTGAGTAATTGAATTTCAAATCAGATTTCTCTTTGTGATGTATCTATATGCCAAAAAAAAAACTAATCAAAAATTCATTGTGTTCAAGGGTTTGTATACCTCTCTAGCATTAACATTTCTTAAAAGAAAAGGACTATTTCTATGATTCAGTGCTCTTCTGTAGATAAGCACAGTCCAGTTGAATGATTCTCAAGTCACGGAGGAATGAGAAGGAGAGGCCAAAGACATGTAACCCCTAACCATAATTTGAAAAATGGCCAAAATTGAGGAAATATTTATTGGTAATTTAATGGCATAATTTAATAGACCAAAAATTTACAGAAGGTCATATTACTCTTTACTAGAATAAGAAAATGTCTGATATACTCTAAAAAATAACCCTCTGGGTGCCTGCTTGACATGCAAAATGGTAGAAGACAGCTTTCTCATCGTTAAACATAATAGTAAGAGCCAGACACACAAATTGACAGAGCTATGCATTTGGCTTTTTAAGTTAAAAAAAATATTTGAAGACTGAAATTTTTCAAGTGAAATTTTAGATAGATGACTATCCCAGCTGGTAATTTCAGAATCAACTGAAGCCAAAGATAGACTTTGCAGTACATCCATGGACGTGCTTCTGTTTCCCTTTATTGCACTTCCCTCTTCCTTTATGCTTAAGGAAAAACATAAGGATTAAAAAAAAAATACTACATGAGAGCACCAAGGTAGATACTTCTCAAAGGGAAAGAAAAGGTTTAAATTGAAACTTTGAGCAACATGGCTGTCAGAAACAAAGCAGAAAAATATTTCCCCACAAAACACACACACACACACAAATAACAAATGCAACACAGCAAGTGTTCAAAATAAACAACTCAACTGTAATATGTTTACAACTCTTTTCTGAGTGGAAAATTATTTCGATATGCAAACTTACAGATGCATAGAAATAATGACTATCACATACTGAGCAGTCACCATTTCAAGTACTGTCTCAAAGCTGACGTGTGATAAGGCATAGATGAAAGAAAAATCCGGAGCAGTGTTGGAGTCTCTGATTTAGTTTCTTCCCATTTCTGCATTTGGATTCGTTAGGATGTTCAGATACCCATAAGAAATTTCAATTTGATTAAAATTTTTCAAGACACCTTTGTCTCAGTTACATATAAGAGTTGAAATTAATACAAATGAACACTGCATATGTGGAGTAAAATGTGTGCTTTTCTAACAGAGTAGTACTAGAAAGTTAGAACTTTCCCTCCATCTGGTTTTCCAAAATTTATCAAAAACAGTCTTTACATAGAACTACAGGCTCAAACCAAATGATAAAATTGGATCATTATTTATTCATTTTTGTAAATCCTAGTTGAGCAGTTAAATGTAGCTAAATGGGAATTGATCCTGGTCTTTTTTAGGGACCTTTGTAGTGTTTTGTTAACTAATGATCTTGGAAGTTTTGTGTGTCCTGTTAGAATCAGGCTGTGCTGGAGGACAGAGCAGAAAGCAAGAAGACTAACGACTCTAGTTTATCTGGACTTTTAATCAGTAGAACTTATATTATCCTTTTCCCTACATGTCATAGACAGGGAGCTGAAATACAAAGACAAAATAAATTCTATACTTCATTAGAAAATCTTTTGAAAAAATATATTATTGAGACTTTGATTTGAGGAAAAATCTACTTAGTACATCTGAAAGCTCTTTAAGATTTCTAAATTTTCTCTCAATATGTCTTACACAGTGTCAACTTTATGCAAACTTAAGGCTGCAGGATTATTACACTTGGAGAATTTTTAAGCAATAGTTATTTAGCTTCAGAAGTATAACTAGAAAAAAGATGTCATTTAGAATAAATTGTGAGGGGACTCGTAATTTAAGGAATTGGATTTTCATGACAGCTTCCTAATTATTGGCATATCATTGATCTGGAGCTAAGAATACTTGTAACATATTACAATATAAACAATGACCAAAAAATTAATATTAAAATGGTTGTATAGACAAAAATAACATTAACTTTCTTAGAAATTAAATTGAAGGCTGGTTCTAAGTGAAGCCCTGCAGAAGCTATTTGAATTGCTGCAAATATAAAGACGGCATGAGTGTTGTTCAAACACTCAACAGAGAATCTGGCTTTTCAGATTCTGAAATCTTTCTAAGAATGTAATATTATGTTAGGTTTGTCTTAGAGTAGGCTGCCATTCTAATCAGAGTACCCTAAATCCCAGTCATTCATGTAACCATCATTTTATACCATCTATTATATTCTGTTATTTAGTTCATAAAATATTTGAATCAACTTATTAGGTACTTTATTGTTAAAAGGACATAGTATATCAATATATAAATTATTGATTTTATATAATATTTTACTATGTATATTTCCTATATTTATATATCTTACTATGTAAAAAGATAGCCATTAATATTAAAAATTTTCTGTACTACAACAAAAATCAGCTCATTTTGGCCATTGGTATGTGTAGTACGTTTCACAAAATGCAATGTACTCAGAAGTTAATGCACATAAAAATATTTGCTACATCTAAAAAGTCTTGAAAATTTAAAACATTAAGAGTATGCAGCAGCAGACATATGTGAGATTTTATCAGCAAGTTATTTAGCTTCAAAAGTATAACCAGAGAAAAGGACATCATTTAAAATAAATGGTGAAAGTATTTTTAATGTAAAGAATTGAATTTTTATGACACATTCTTAGTAAATACTGCAATTTACAACATTTACTTTTAATCAGCATTTAAGTAACTCTCCAGATTTTTCATTTGCGTGTCTTGGAACTAGTAATAGTCTTATGAATATCATTTAGTTATAATGATATCTACATGCAAATTGATTGTACCAAATGTAGCTATTCACAGAAACATGATTTTATAAATATTAGTGGTTCATTAATGAAACATTTTCAAAATTATCTCAAGCTCTGCTTTGATAACTCTAAGAACTTGCTTAACTAAAGCAAAATTATTGAAACATCTAGAAATATTAGCCTATCAATAGGAAACAAATACATTCATGTATAGTGACTTCAATAAGAAAACAAACATTATTTTTCTAGCCAGATATAAACTTGACTCTACATCAGAACACGTATATAAATGCCACTGTAGGCTTCAAGATGCAGAGTAACAGTGGCATAGAAGGATGGTCTTGGCTGAGCGCAGTGGCTCATGCCTGTAATCCCAGCACTTTGGGAAGCCAAGGCAGGTGAATCACAAGGTCAGGAGTTCGAGACCAGCCTGGCCAATATGGTGTGTCTCTACTAAAAGTACAAAAATGTGCTGGGCATAGTGATGGGCACCTGTAGTCCTAGCTACTCAGGAGGCTGAGGCAGGAGAATCTCTTGAACCCAGGAGGCAGAGATTGCAATGAGCAGAGATCGTGCCATTGCAATCCAGCCTCGGTGACAGAGTGAAACTCCATCTAAAAACAAAACAAAACAAAACAAAAAGAGGATGGTCTTAATCATCTTCTTCAACATGAGATATGTGAGATTTCAAGTTCATCAAATAATTAAGTTACTATGCATTTATGCATTTCACATATATTCGACTTTTAAAATACTTTTATTAATATAACCCAAATCACTAAATTATATTCAAAATGAAATGGAGTCCTTGTTACTTAAGAAAATGAGTAGAAAGTGATGTTACAATTTGAGGCTAATTTCTTTGCTGAGACTGAACACATGTGAAAATGCAAACATACTGCTTAGCTATCAGCTACTTTGTAGAGCAGAAAGGGTTAAGAGGCTATTTTAGAAATAAATTAGAATAATATCCACTTCAACCAAGAATAGGATAGAATTATAATTTTTATTCAATGGAAATCAGTATTTTTGGAAATTAGATGTTGTGTCCACTTCAAAAGTCAACACCACTTAAAAGACATAGCTAGTTAGGGTATTTTCTCCCTCGAGGGTGAGAATATAAATTTATTACAAATATTAACCCAGATCAGAAGAGGAAAACAAAATAAAAAAAGGTGATAAAAAATAATTGTATATCGATCAAGCACCCATAATCTCACCTATGTTAGAAACCCATCAATATACTTTAAGAAAACGTAAAATACCATATAAATACTTTGATATGAAAAAGAATAAGTAACAAAGTTGGAGGCACCATGTTATGAAATCTTTAGGCAGCCTAGAAATATGCAATTTTAAATTTACATCCTCGTTGGCTTCTTTTAAAATATCCAGGAAAAAGCTGCTTGCTTCTTATTCACAATTATATTTTTATCTGCAGCCTTGAAACACTTCTCAGCAGTCTGTATAACTTTAGAAAATTAACTGAAAAAAAAAATGAAAGAATCAGAATATGAGAAGTCTAAGTTACATGAGTTTTCTGCTGCCTTTCTGTATAGCCATGGAAATTAGTTAGAATGCAAATGACATTTTAGATTAATATATTAAGTCATTCAACTTGGCTTATCCTAAAGATTTTATGCCTGTGTGGAAGAATAAAATAATTATGTATAATTTTCATCTATATGTTTTTATTCATTATTTTCTTCAATTTTATTTTCTTACATGTATAATTTGAAGCATTTCCATTTTCTCTATTTGATATTATATAATCTGGGGATTATCCCAAGATAACATACTATTTTTATTCTCTCTTGAGAGAAAAAAAATCCATCTTTAAGCAGAGATCACTAACTGTTTTTACTTCCAGAACTTCTAAACAAAATGTAAGGAAAATAAAATATTGTTTCTTTTTCTTTTTGTTCTTTGTAAACGTAACTTAGAAGACTGATAGTAGTTCTACATCCTAACTTAAAAGTATGAACTTGTGATTACATATACAATTATGTGATGAGGCCATACCTACACAATTACATGATGGGCCAAAGACAGTTTACAGTTCACACATTTATAAACTATTTAAAAATGTTGACTAGGTGAAAGACACTCTATGTTTCAGAGAAACAATACAGTGAAGAAGCATAGACACACACTATTCTTAACAAGCTTACCAGCAAGTATAGAAAATAAAGATAATAAAACAATAAATGAGCAACAGAAATAATGAACACTATTGCCATTCTGCTCATAGTAGGTGTAAAATGGTGAGCTATCTAAATCTGAAGAGAAAAATCAAGTGTGACAGGAAGAGTTATATTTTGCACTTGACAAGGGCACCCCCTTGCCCTATGTTTGTGGTACCAGGAGAGGTGAGCAAAACTTTAGGACACTGTCATGGCTTGGCTCTGTGTTCTCACCTAAATCTTATGTCAAATTATAATCTCCAGTGTTGGAGGCGGGACTGGCAGGGAGTTTATTGGATCATGGGGATGGTTTCTAATGGTTTAGCAACATAGTGCTGCCTGATGATAGAGCTCTAATGGGATCTGGATGTTTAAAAATGTGTAGCACCTCCCTCTTCACTGTCTTCCTCCTCCCACCATGTGAGACTTACTTGTTTAGCCTTTGACTTCCGCTATGATTGGAAATTTCCTGAGGCCTCCCCAGAAGCAGAAGCCTGTATAGCCCACGGAGTCATGAGCTGATTAAACCTCTTTTCTTTATAAATTAGCCAGTCTCAGGTATGTCCTTATAGCAGTGCAAGAATGAACTAATACAGAAAATTAATACCAGGAAGTGGGGCATTGCTATAAAGATACCTGAAAATGTGGAAGCAACTTTGAAATTGGGTAATGGGGAGAGGCTGAAACAGCTTCAAGGGCTCAGAAGAAGATAGGAAGATGAGACAAAGTTTAGAACTTCCTAGAGATATGTTGAATGGTTGTGAACAAAATGCTGATAGCGCTATGGGCAGTGAAGTCCAGGCTGAGGTGGTCTCTGATAGAGATGAGGAACTTACTGGGAACTGGAGTAAAGGTCAATCTTGCTATGCTTTAACAAAGAGACTGGCAGCATTGTGACCTTGCTTTAGGGATCTGTGGAACTTTGAACTTTAGAGTGATTATTTACAGTATCTGGCAGAAGAAATCTCTAAGCAGCAAAGCATTCAAGGTGTGGCCTGCTTCTAACAGCATATGGCTGGCTGTATGTGTGAGTAAACAGATGTACTGAAACTAGAACTTACATTTAAAAGGAAAACAGAGCATAAAAATTTAGAAAATTTGTAGACTGCCCATGTGGTAGGAAAGAAAAACCCATTCTCTGGGGAGAAATTCAACCTGGCTGCATAAATTTGCAGAAACCAAATGCTAATGGCCAAGACAATGAGGAAAATGCCTTGAAGGCATTTCAGAGAACTTTGTGTCAACCCCTCCTATCACAGGCCTGGGGGTCTAAGAGAGAAGAATGGTTATGTGGGTTGGGCAAGGCCCTGCTGTTCTGTACAACCTTGGCACACTGCTCCATGTGTCCTAACTGCCCCAGCTCCTGTTGTGGCTAAAACGGCCCCAGCTATGTTTCAGGCATCTGCTCCAGAGGGTCCCAACCATAAGCCTTGGGGACTTCTATGTGGTGTTGAGCCTGTTAGTACATAGAGGGCAAGAGATGAGGCTTGGGAGCCTACACCTAGATTTCAGAGGATGTATGGAAATGCCTGGATGTCCAGGCAGAGGTCTGCTGCAGGGGAAGAACCTCATGGAGAGCCTCTACTAGGGCAGTGCAGATGGGAAATATGGGGTTGGAGCCCCCACATAGAGTCTCCACTGGGGCACTGCCTAGTGGAACTGTGAGAAGAGGGCCACTGTAATCTTTTTCTTGACCATTTGGATGTCTGTCTCTGTATCTGTTTCAGAAGGTGACCGTCACAATATATTTTAAGATTAAAATTATTAAGCGTGTTTTTCAATCAGTTAAACTTATAAAGAAAGCATTATCACAGTGTTCAGCCTTTTATATATTTACCTATCAATTCTGAAATACCTCTGCAGCCAACAATATTTCATAGTCCTAGACATATTTTTGAAAGAAAGTACATTGTATCTTTTTATATTCCTTTTGAAATTATTTTTGTTTGAAAGAACTTTTTTTTAATAACAATCTTTGTTCAGAAGAGGCTGCATTATTATGTTAAAATCCAAATGTCAGACATCTGAAAATTGTGCAATGTGCTGAAAACCAAAAAGCTGAGGAAATTCATTCTGCATCATCTCAAAATAAATTGGAGATCAAATGTGATTTGGATTGACAATAGTAGAAATGAATTGTGTTCCATTTAACATCTAAAAGATCAGAGTTGGTTATGCTGTGCATTGTGTGTGACTAACGTTAAGCTAGCCAACAATTTTCTTGGTATTCTTATCTTTTATATGTGTCTGTTGACCTTCAGATGATCTAATTTTTATACCTTCAAGGAATGAGCTAAATATATTTTATAATCATTATAGCTAGTGATTGCTTATTTGCATATTAATTTTTTCTGTAAATATATTTATTTTGTGAGTCAGTGAATCAACTTCAAATACAATTTTAAGTAATTTATTCTTACTATGTGGTTATACATTAGAGAATATATTTGAGGCAATCTGTGTATTGAGAAATACTTTAGAAGAGGAGCCAGACAGTTCATTTTTTCCCTTGGAATCAAGAACCTTCACATAAATGAAAATTGTAGGTATCATTTATTAAGTGCCTTCTTTGTGCCAAACACTTTATTTACATATAGTCTTAGCCTAAGTAGTTGCAAAACTTCACTGAACTGTGTTAATTTGCAATGAGCATTTTATAATGAAAGTTCACTAAAATGTTTTCTACAGAAGTTCATTTTGAGAAAAAGTAAGAAAATGGTCAAGAGTAATTTTTTTGTTGCTATTGTAATCAGTTTTCATCTATATACTTTCCCAATGCATGAGCATCTAAAACATTTCAACTTACTCATTTTCATATTGCCCAAGTATTTTCACACAAAATCTACTTACCAAGAATTGTGAAGGTGAAGTGTGGGAGGGAGAGAAACATAAAAAAAATAACTATTGAGTTCTAAGGCTTAGTACCAGGGTGACAAAATAATATATACGTCAAACCTCTGTAACAGAAGTGTACCATATAATAAACCGGCACATGTATCTGTGGACCTAAAATAAAAGTTAAAAAAACAAAATTATTTATTAAAACCTAACTCTAATATACCTGGTGCAACAAAAACTACAGCTCTTGAAGACTTGAATGAATACACAACAAATAATCTAAGAGCTAGTTTTCTATGAATTAATAGTGATATAATAATATACAGGAGTCAAATACAGTTTCTGTTGAGAATATTAATTAATTAACTGAATGTTTCCCTTGATTGAATACTAACTAAAGATTTAGTCCTAAAATACAGTGAAATCACAGCTCTCAAATTATTTATGTATTCTCAAATAAAAAAGATCTCAGAATACATTAAAGCATGTGACTTCTAAGTTATGGCATTTGTAAATGAAAATCTAATGAAATACAGCCACTTCTACCCTTTCTGATCTCCTTGAAAAATGATTATTTTCTTACAATTAGTGTAATAGAAAAGTCTGAAATAAATTTTATCCTGTTTTGTATTACTTTATAGTCTATGCTATTAAAAGAATTGTATGTAATTACATACCGCATATACTAATATATGTGGAATTATATGTAATTGTTTTGCTTTTTTTCCTCATTTCCATAGATGGAACAATAATTAGGACCTTCCATTCCCTGCGATAAACATCTTATGTATCATCTTGAAAATAAGGGTCTGGATATTTCAGTTAAAAAAAAAAAAAACCCAGAAAGGCTTTATGTTTAGATCTTGTTACATCTGTCAAAGACAACTCATTCAAGGAAAAAAAATAGAAACAATTTTGTTAATGGCTTTTCATGCTTGGGAGCTTCTGCGAAGTATTTGCCCAGGCTTGGTAAGTGCTCTGTGGAGAACATAACAAGAAATCAATTTTATGAAAACATCAGTCTCTGTTTCTCACTTTTTCTCTGACCCTCTTTTTTGTTTTTAAAAATTTTTTATAAAAATGTATTGTCTATATATTTAAGTTGTACATCATAATGTTTTGGTCTGTGTATACATAGTGAAATGATGACTGTCTCTAAACTAATTAATGTAGCCATAATCTCACATAGTTATCTTTTAATGTAACAGTAACTAAATATGTTCTCTTAGCAAATTTTCAGTACAAAATATAATATTATGACCTATAGCAGTGGTCCCAACCTTTATGGCATGAGGGACTGGTTTCCTGTAAGAGAATTTTTTCACAGACTGGGGATGTGGGATGGCAGGATGGTTTCAGGACAATTCAAGCACAGTACATTTAGTGTATATTTTATTTCTATTGTTACATTATAATAGATAATGAAATAATTATACAACTCATCATAATGTAGAATTAGTGGGATTCCTGAGCTTGCTTTCCTGCAACTAGACAGTTGCATCTGGTGATGATGAGGGACAGTGACACCCAAAGTGTGTTTCCTATGTTTAGTCTATTCTGTAATCTCATTTTGGTTTCTGTCACTGCAGAAAACCCTGCTTCACAAAGACAGGATGTTGGAAATGGAAGCAGGATTTTCAGTGCTTTTGTGGCAATCTCAGGATATTCCACCTTGTCTTTAATCCAGAGTGTTTGAAGATTTGAAGTTATCTCAAATGTACTTTTTTTTTCATTATTGAATTTTTATTATTATACTTTAAGTTCTAGGGTACATGTACAGGATGTGCAGGTTTGTTACACTGGTATACATGTGCCATGGTGATTTGCTGCGTCTGTCACTTCGTCATCTACGTTAGGTATTTCTCCTAATGCTATTCCTCCCTTATCCCCCAACTCCCATCTATCCCTCCCCTATCCCCCGACCCCCCGACAAGCCCCTGTGTGTGACGTTCAAACACACTTTTAAGGCCACCGTCATTTTCGATCTCAAGCTGTGATCCTCTTCTAAAACAGATGAAGTTAATTCACCTGGCTTATTCACAAATAGGTCATGGATTCATTACTTCCTGGTTTGGGGGTATTTTGTGGTTGGGAAGTAATGCTCAAACTCTTTGGAAAACCGAGATAAGTGATTATACACAATCTGGGAGAAAGAAGGCCCTGGCTAAATCTCTTTCAAAATCTCTGCTAATGTTTTAAGCATGTCAAAAATTTCAGTGTTCATTTGTCACCCCCATAATTCCTGTTGGGCTTCAAATGTAGCCACTTTATCTGCCAACTTAAACACAGTCCTCATTCTCCCCTGAAGTGACAGATTGAGTTCATTCAGCAGGTTGAACAGGTCACATAAGTAAGCAAATTTTGCTACTGATTCTGTGTCACTGAAATTTGCTGCCAGTGGTGACTGTTTATCTAAAAAAAAAAAAAAAAAGTCTCTGGAGTGGCTCTCATAATTAAAAAACTCTGGCCAGTGATCTGCCTTTAGAAAGCCATCTCACTTCAGGGTATGAGAAGACATGTGTGCTCTGCATTCATCTTCTCACCAAGCCGCACAGACAGACATGAGTTAAGGACATGTACCTTAATGTGGTTGATAATTTTAATTACATCCTGCAAAAATGTTGTTAAGTTCAGGTTACATTTTTCAGCTAGCCAGCAATTCTCTATGGATGACACTGTACATGGACTCACATTCGGAAGCTACTTCTTTGACCCAAGTAGTAAAACCAAAAAGCAGTCCAATCATGGCAGCCACTTCTTCCAAGCATATACCAACACAAAATGACAAATTCTGTTTTCCTGATATGTAATTATTCAGACTTGAATAGTTCTGCAGCTGTGGTGGTGGTTGGAAACAGAAGTGCACATCTTCATGCATATCCTCCTGTGAAAAATATATTGCAGAGAAATAACATTGTTTCTTTGTCAACATCAGTAGACCCATCAACATCAGTAGACCCATCAACCTGGATTGTGTATGATGGTGACTTATGAATCCTCTCTAACAATTTCGCCTCAGTATCCTCTATTATTTCATCAATTTGTTCAGTTAGGATGCTAGGGGAAAGAGGAACATGTACCGCTTTTTGAACTGCTGCCTCTCCTAAAAGTTTATGACAAATGTCCTTAGCAGCAGGCAGGATCAACTCTTCACCCATAGTAAAGGGCTTCTTAGCTTTAGCAATGCGGTTAGCTGCTAAGAAGGATGCTCTCAGTGCAGACACATTTGAGTGGTGGCCTTCAATAACTGTTTCTGTTCTTTATGTTCACGTTTTTTCTTTAAAAACAATCCATAATTTATACAACCTATAATTTAAATATTTTCTTTTAAATGTAGCTTTTTTGTTGTTGTTGGCAGTCTAAAAGTTCTTCACTTTCCCATCGTTGAGTCTTTCCCCCTTTTCAAAAATGCTCTCCAGTAACATTTGTTTTTGACTCATTTGCATGAGGTTTAGCTTGCGGGCTCACCAAAACTGACTGGGAGAGGTGTGCAATGCATGAAAGAGGCGTAGATGGAAGTAGTAAATGAAATAATGGGTGGAACATGTATGGTCTGAAATAAGTGTCCAGTTCTGACTTAAAGACTGCCACTAGATGTAGCTGTACAACTGAAGTACATCAACTTACTTGCCACTATAAAATCTGCTATGAGATGCAGCTTAATTGTCACTTGCCACTTACTCACAGGGTTTTGATATGAGTCTGCAAGCAATCAATTCCGTGCAGTCAAACCTCTCTGCTAAGATTAATCTGTATTTATTGCCACTCCCCAGTGCTAGCATCACCAGCTCAGCTCTACCTCAGATCATCAGGCATTAGAGTCTCACAGGGAATGTGCAACCTAGATCCCTTGCGTACATAGTTTGTAATAGGGTTTGTGCTCCTTTGAGAATGTAATGCAGCTGCTGATCTGACAGGAGGAGAAGCTCAGGCTATAATGTGAGTGATGAGGAGCAGCTGTAAATAGAGATGCAGCTTTGCTCAGTCACCTCCTGCTCACCTGTGCTGTGTGGTCCAGTTCCTACTAGGCCATGGACTGGTATAGGTCTGTGGCCCGCGGGTTGGGGACACCTGTCCTATATTCCTCATGCTGTACATTGTACCTCCAGACTTATTTATCCTACAGAACTGCAACTCTTTACCCTTTGACCTCACTAGTTCTCTTTTCCCCCCACCCTGCTTCCACTGCCTCTAGTAATCACAGTTCTGTTCTACCACATCCACCTATTTTTTTTTCCTTGTGGATACAGGGTTGTGCCATATTGCCCAGGCTGGTCTCGAACACAAAATTATAGCAATCTGCTCACCTCGACGTCCTGAAGTGCTAGGATTACAGGTGTGAGCTACTGCCCCTGGCCAATACCATGCTTGCTTTTTTTATCTATTCATCCATCAATAGACAGGTTCTTTCCATATGTGGACTTTTGTGAATAATGCTACATTAACATGGAAATCCGTTTATCTTTCAAGGAGATGATTTAATTTTCTTTGGGTATAAACCCAGAAGAAATACTGCTGGGTTATATAGTAGTTCTAGTTATAAGTTTTGAGAATCCTTCATACGGTTTTTAATAGTAGCTTTACCAGTCTGTTCCCTCCAACAGTGTACAAGGGTTTCTTCACACCCTTAACAACACTTGTTATTCTTGTTTTTTCGATAGTAACCATTCTAACAGGTATAAGGTGATATCTTATGATTTTGACTTGAATTTCCCTAATGAATTGTGGCAGTGAGAACCTTTTTATATACCTATTGGCCATATTTATGTCTCTTTGGAAAAATATCATTTCAAATCCTTTGCCTATTTTTAAATCAACTTATTATTTGCTATGAAGTTGTGTGAGTTTCTTACATATTTTGGACATGAGCCCCCTGTCAGATATATGATTCAGATATATTTTCTCCCAACTCATAGGCGGCCTTATTTTGTTGTTTCCTTCCCAGTGCAAAAGCTGTAGTTTGATGTGGTCCCTCTTGTTTATTTTTGCTTTTGTTACTTGTGCTTTTGGTATCCTATCCAAAAAATTATTGCCAACGCCAATGTCAAAGAGCTTTTCACCAATGCCTTCTTCTAAGAGTTTTACAATTTCAGGTGTTACATTTGGGTTGTTAGTGCATTTTGAGTTGATTTGTGTGATTTAAGATAAGTGTCTAGTTTCATTTTTGGGTGTGGATATGCAGTTTTTCTAAAAAAATTTATTGAAGCAACTATTATTACCCATTGTGTCTTCTGGATGCTCTTGTTAAAAGTTGGTTGGCTATATGTGCTTGGGCTTGTTTCTGGGCTATTTTGCTCCATTAGTCTATGAATCTATTTTTATGCCAGCATCACACTCTTTGATTGCTATAGCTGTAAATTATAATTTTGAAATCAGGAAGTGTGATGCTTCCAACTTTTCCTTTTCAGGATTACTTTAGCTATTCAGAATCTTTTGTGGGTCCACAAAATTGTAGAGTTTTTTTTTTTCTTTTCTTTTTTTTTGAGACAAGATCTCACTCTGTCACCCAGGTTGTAGTGCAGTGGCATGATCATGGAACACTGCAGCCTTGACCCCCTGCACTCAGGTGATCCTCCCACCTCAGCCTCCTGGGTAGCTGGCACTAGAGGTGTGCCACAACACCCAGTTATTTTATTGTGTGTGATTTTTTTTTTTTTTTTGTAGAGATGGCGTTTCATCATTTTGCCCAGCCTGTAGAATTGTTTTTTCTATTTCTGTAAAAATGACATTGGAACTTTGATAGGGATTGCATTGAATTTGTGCATTGAATTTTATAATTTATTGTTCTTCCTCTTGCATTCTCTCTTGCCTTAATTCCCTCCTGTTCTTTTTCTCATTCCTTGTATTTCAACCACAAATTATTGTCCCTACAAGGTTTTCAAATATAGATGAAATTCTTTTGTTTTATGTAACTATGCTAAATCATTGCATGTGTTCAGTTGGAGTCTACTCTTTATTCTTCACTATAAGAAAAATATAAGAATATGTCACCTCCCTAACAAAGCTTTGGTAACAGAGAATACAAATTGTTTGTAGTAGGGAGTATACTGAACTGCTAAACTGTTCTATATATTAAGTTATCCGACTTTAACAATTCAACACACAAAGCCTCTGATGGGCTTTCATTCCATAGTATTGTTTCTGCTGCAGACATGAAGATGTTTGATAAATACAGATTTTTCTTAAGCACTGATGGTTGAAGCTAATATACATACAGACCCACAAACATGTACTTGTTAGCATCCCCACGAAACAGATAAGTGCGATATATTCCAACATGCATTTTTTTTTTTTTTGGTATGTTAGTTTCTTTCAGGGAAAAAAAAAAGTACCTTCTTGGGTTTCTGTCCCCCTCCTCCAGTTCCCTCACACAGATGCAGGCTCATTCTGAAGAATTTGATATGTGAGATATATTTCATCTCACCTGCCTTTTCTTGTGTGTTTATCAGCTTTTAATTAAAAAAAGTTTTCCAGAAATAGAAAATGTCTTTACTATAATTAGCTAATCAATGAGGCCTCCTACCCTTGTCACTTTCCTAGATCCCTTGCCATCACTCAAATTCCAGTTTATTCCAGAGGAATCAGGTGAAAGACAGCCAAGAGAAAGGAGAGGAACAAGTTTCTGCAGTCCTTGGCTTCCCCAAATCCTGTGTTGCAGGTTAAATCTTCTGCTCTCCCTTTTGCATGCTAATATCATGTCAAATCAAACCCTAATAAGCCTTTTGTCGCAAAAACCACAAGTCAGGCAGTTAGAGAGCACATATTTATTGTCCTATTGCTCTAAATTTTCTGGAATAGTTAAGCAACATGCTGATATTTCATATCATTATTTGTATATAATCACAACCTGAGATTTAAGGTTGAAAATCTTGCTACTCAAAGGTGATCTACTGAGCAGTGACATTGATATGTAGTCACTAGATAAAATATAGGATACCCAGTTAAATTATAAATTTAGATAAAAAATGATTTTTAGAAGTATTTTTAGTAGACATGTAGCCATTGGGACATACACATGCAAAACGAGGATACAAGTGTTTATCTGAAATCCAAATTTAACTGGGCTGCCTGCAGCTATAGTTGCTAAATATGCCACCCTACATTGGCACCAGTTGGGGAATTTTAAAAATGCATGCTCTTAGGCTTCTTCTCAAATCTAATAATTTAGAATCTGAAATTCAAGAAGAATCAAAGGTGATTAATATACATATTCAAGTTTGAAAAGCACTAAGAATGCCAGCAGAACATTTGACTTAATTCTCACATATTCATCTTTCTCTCTTCTATGCAAGGAGTGTTGAGTGCTAGGTAGAGTTAGTATATGTGATATTATTGACATACTGCTATAATAACTGTTCATCAAATGGATAATTTGTTCACAAAATCTGAAAAATCTATTAAATTTGTATCTAACCTCTTGTACTAATACTGTGACTTCCTATGCAAACCTAGCTGACCATTTTGTTTCTTAATTGTCGTTGTCTAGTTGCTGACTGTATTCTAATCTGCTACCTTGTCCTGTACTAAAGTGATAATATCAAATACAATTTCATAAATACTATCAAGAATTTCATGATTATTTATGTACATATTTTTCATTTTATTATAACATTAAAAATGAAATATAAATGTCTCCTTTTTATGGTCAAACACTCTGAGGCTCAAACAGGGTAGGTAACTATCTCCGAGTTCCATGGGAGGCAAGTGAATGTCAGGGATGGGAGAACATCTGTTACTTCAGGTTTCCCACCACCATATTATTATGTTAGGCTACACATCATAGAGGCTGGCTTGTAATCATGCTGCCGCCTTCTACTTGCCTCTTAATTTTCTTACAATATTTCATGTAAAATAAAGTTGGATTAAACTACTTCCCTTCTTGAATTGCAGTCTTTCCAAGGAATCAGTGCTAAGTTTTTTTGAAAATTACTTTATAAGACTGATATATTACAATTAAAGTAAATCTGTGTAGTTCTAATTAAACTTTCAATGACATCAGTGAAAAAATAAATTGTATATGGTTAGAGCGATTTATTGGCTGTAAAATGTGATTAATTTTAATGAAAGATATTTTCCTCTTCTATTTTTTTTAACATAAATACACTTTTTTTTTTTTTTTTTTTTTTTAGCATAAACCCATATGTGCATTTCTGTTCCTTAGTACAGATCCTGGAGATAATTGTGCCCTCCCTTCCTGGAAGCACTGGCTTAAGGGGACACAAAGGACACCAGGGAAAGTCATACTTGTTCTAAATTAATTGGATCTGAAGGTGGAATTTCAGACACTATGCTAACTGTGTATAGAAAATAGTTCTGATACTTTAAAACATACTATATAGTTAACAATTTAGCACACACATAATATTAGTATCAGGTGAGCATGAATTTGCTCACTTAATTTGCTGATAGCCTTTACATTATTGTTGTCATTCTAACAATTTAAATACCTTAGTTCAAGTGAAGAATAAGCACTACAACATCGATGCTTTTTCATAATTTCTCTTCCAGTACACAAAGTCCTTTGCTTTAGCTTTGCTTGCAATAGCTCCATCCCTAAACCTAACAGACACCACTAATGTGTGTGGAACTAATTCTTTTTTTTACATATTTTAGATGAAAACAAACAGCCTTTTCCCCAGGTTCTTTTACAAGGCTTTATTGTATAAACAGATACTCTTGCTTGGCCATCACCTTGTCATGGGAAGGGGGTTCCGATCCAGACCCCAAGAGAGGATTCTTAGATCTTGTGCAAGAAGCAATTCAGGGTGAGTCCATAGAGTAAACTGAAAGTTTATTAAGAAAGTAGAGGACTAAAAGAATGGCTACTCCATAGACAAAGCAGCCCCGAGGACTGCTGGTTGCCCAGATTTATTGTTAGGTCTTAATTATATGCTAAGCAAGGGATGGATTATATGCATACCTCCCCCTTATAGACCACATAGGGTAACTTCATAATATTTCCAGGGCATTTGTAAACTGTCATGGTGCCGTTGGGAGTGTAGCAGTGAGGACGACCAGAGGTCATTCTCGTTGCCATCTTGGTTTTGGTGGGTTTTAGCTGGTTTCTTTACTGCAAACTTTTTTTATCAGCAAAGTCTTTATGACCCATATTTTGTGCTGACTTGTCATCTCAGTCTGTGTCTTAGAATGCCTTAATTGTCTGGTAATGCAGCCCAGTAGGTCTCTGCCTCATTTTACTCAGCTCCTACCCAAGATGGAATTGGTCTGGTTCACACACCTCTGACAACCTGACCAAACTTCTCTCTTCTTGACCCATAATTTCTGCACTTTCTAGTTAAAACCAATATGCAATTGTGGAGCAAAAAGTAAGCCATTATGTAAAAGTGAAGTTCTGGGTAATGCAGGTTAATAAGTCGATAAGAATCTAGGGGATCAGGAAAAGTTATGGAAATGAGGAATAATTCAGAGGTACTGGTCTGTAGAAGACATTTTAAGGGAGAGATGATTTTATTGCCCATGATCCAAATTCTTAAGATTGCATGACCTCACTCATCTCAACATTTACCATTTATGGATTCATTTGAGTTAACAAGGATTCATTTACGTAAGAGATCAATATTTCCAGTCTGCCTGGGGTAGTCCTGGGTTAGCTTGTTCTGGCATAGTTATTAAGAGCATCTCTTTTCCTTGTAAAATTGTTGTGGTTTGGACAAATTGTTCTACATTAAACTTAAATATCACAATAATAATTGGATGTATAAAAAGGCACTTTTACATATTTGTTCAATGGCACCACTTTCACTACTTTTCTAATGACTCTTAGCTGAAAGCAGATGCAACAAAATAAATGAAATTTAGGTCACTGTTGGGCAAGCTGTTATTGACTACTCCTAACTAGACCTGGAGGATATGTCATATAGAGGACTTGGAGAAATATCAGAGCAATGGAAAATAGCATTAAATAAGGAGGTTAGTAAGTAACTATACTGGGGACAAACTTTGCATTCTTAAGAGAAGAATGTTTTTGCTCAAAATAACATGGAAGATACTTTCCTTTTTCTTGCTTTATCTTCTTTTCTGTTCCCTCTTTTTCACACAGTCTTACTCTTTTTTCTTTTCCTCTTTCTCTTCTTTCCTTTTGAAACTGTAAACCAAAAATAAAATTCTAAGAATCTCCAACCATCTAAACAAACTTCTTCTCTAGGGCTCTTGAAATTCAACCTGAAAGACTGATTCAGGCCATGAAGGAAAGTGGGGTCAGATATGCCTCCTTATACCTCTCTGGAATTAACACCAACAGACTTTATACCCTGTTCTCTATGAAAACTGCTAGCTAGAAGCTTCATCTGTATGATAAAATTTTGGCCTCCACCACCTCTTATCGCAATCCAGATATTCCTTTCTGTGCTTCCATAGAAAAGCTTTTGAGTTCTAAAGAAATGAACTATGAAAAAAAAATCTGTGTAAATCAACCATCTGTAAGTGGCCTCCTGCCTGTGATACAGTAACACAATTCGTATGCAATATAGTGAGAAAAGAACAATATCCATATCACTCAAGTAACCTGGAAATAGGGACACCTGTGTGCTTGTTTACCATTATACTGATGCCATGATATTGGTATATATCCTTATCATATAATTTCTATTTCCTGAAGTAAGACATTTCCCCCAAAAAATACTTTTACAATCTGTCCTTGTATTTAACTATTGCCAGAATCTTTGGGCAAAGATAGAACTGGTGAATTTAACAACTTTTGAGTGCTAAGCCATATGTTTATAAGGAAGACAGATAAATGTATTAGAATGGATTTGTTTATTTAATAACTCTACTAGATTGGAACTCCATGGTAGTATAGACTGAATACGCCTTGCTTACCTCCTTCTACAGTGTTTACCATTGTGCATGGTACCTAATATGTGCTGAAAATAATTTTATTGACTAAATATGTAAATCATTTTAAAAGAATAACATCGAAAGAGAAAATATATTAATAAAATAATCCTAATCATGTCAAGTAAGAAAAATCAGGAAACTAAATTGGATGGATACTTATATTTTCTTTTTTCTAAAATAATATAAGGTTAATTTTGGATAATTTTGTTAGGATGATTTTTGTGTTTATTATATATTTTCTCATTCATTGTATTCTTTATATTGATAGTTTCCAAGTATGAGTATCTATTTATTAAAATCACAATTTTAACAATCATAAAATAATGAGGTCTAGCATTTTATTATTATATGAGTCATATCTGTTTTATCTGTGGAGTACTTGGATTAAACCCTATGTTCATAGCCCTAAAAACTGAAGTCAAATAATCCGTAAGTTTTTATTTAGGATTTAATATACACTTACCAGTTTACTAGGTTGTATTAGTTAAAATAACATTTGTTTATGAGCCAAAAAGAACCGTCAATAATGGATCCTTAAGCTAAGTAAAAGCTTACTCCTCTATCATGGAAAAAAAATAAACAAGTAGACAGTCAGTGGCTACTGTCAGGGAAGCAGGCTCCTTCTATCTTACTGCTCCATTTATAAGATCTCCAAATAGTTCAACATGGATGCTCCAGTTTCAGACAATCAATAATATTCTAAATAGCCTATGGATGAATGTTTATTGAAAAAAAATTCATTTTAAGGAATTTTTCTGGAAAAAAATGTTATAATTTGTTCATAAATACCTTATTGGCTAGCACTTAATCATATGGCTACGACTCGCTACAAGAGATAGTAAGAAATACTTTACATTAGAGGCAGTGCACCCAGCTAAAAGCCAGTTTTTCTGTTGAGAAAGATATTGAAATGATATTAAAGCAGTTTATTTCTTATAAAATGAGGTAGAAAGAAACAAAAGAAGCAAAAGCAGCAATTTCTAATCTGGTAGAGAACTTCAAGTATACTGACCGTGATTTAGGAATCGACCAGAAAACACAATGATTAAACCTTGTGATTGAAAATATAGGGGACCTAGACATTCATGAAAGAAAAGGGCAAACTGGATAGAAACAGAGAAAACATAACCCAGGCACAGAATATAAATTCATGGAATGAATTAACGGAATATTGAGAGAATAAATGAACATTCAATTTTTTTGTTTTGAGAACAGCTCAGAGTCACACAATATGGTGAAGGAGTTACTTTAACATGTATAACTTAACATTATAATTTCATATATGATTGCATTATACTTTTGGGGGCTTTGTGCAATTACTTATATCAATTTGCATTAATAAACATCTTTTTTGATGTTTGTATTCCTCTCTCTCTCAAAAGGGATAAAGGTAGAATATTCCTAGTATCTTAGAAATATTATGAGCCATCAGCTAAAGAAACATGTCCCTGTTGTACAAAATCCTTTTTTCCTTCAGTGCAACAACCTTTCCAAAGCTTACAGGTATTTCTACTTACACAAGGCCTAATTCCCGCTATGCAGAAAGATAATAATGAAGAAATAACTTTAAAAACAACACTTATTAATCTTTGTGAGATATCCATGAGGGAGGTAACTACTGCATAAATTATAAATTACATGCAAGGTGAGAGCTCACAAAATAAATAAAAAGTATTAGAAGCAACATTGGGACAGGAAGCCTTCTTTGTCCTTCAGTCTCTAGCCATTGTTGAAGGAAGGAAGACTACAAGTGTTTCACTAGTTAATCAGCATATGCAGAGATTGCAAAAATGAGACACTGCATCTAGTGTTTTTCATTTTGAAAATGTCTGCAATTGCTTACGAATTCCCCTAGGTAACCATCTATACTTCTTTGTGTCGATGACATTATTCTTTACAGATGACTGATGATTACTGCTAATTAAAGTATCAAGCACTGACTTTCTTTTCTGAACTTTGGAACGATTTACTGGATTTCTTTAAGTATTAAAAAAAACCTTATTTTTGCAGGGAGGTGGAAATTAAAGGTCTGAAATACCTGTTTGGGATTGCATTGCTGGAGAGCAAACTTTCTAGCTGGAAATTTATTCTCCATGATTAGGGTTCTATGTTAGTTCCACCAATTTTAAAATGTATTTCATACAGCATTATCTATAAATGGTGCTGACCTTGTAAAGGATAAATGCTAACATAATGGAAAAAAAGAAAAGAAATCTTGAATTCTCAGTTGCCAGAGACTAAAGTGCTTCAAAATAATCACTGAGTCTCTTTCAGAAGCTTCAGCCTGCAGAAATAAAGTGGTTTATCCACAACCATGGCATGTGAGTGGGAGAGAGCAGGGCCAATGCTCACGCTATGTTTCCTTTTAAGAATGACAGGGCCTGAATCTGTTTAAGAGGACAATGATAAGATAAAATCATCACTAGAAGCATTGCTTCTGCATTTCATAGAAGCAGATTGTGAATGTGCTAGAAGCGGGTGATCCTGTCTTCTGTTGTTAGAGTTCTGAAGTCTTGTCTATCTTATCTTCACTCTGCTTTTACATTTTTGCTTATGACTTTATTGTATTACAAATAATGAAGAGTCAACATATAAACCAGGTTTACTACTAGAATGCCATAACACAGAACATAATAGAGATAATCCTGAACAATTAAAGCTATGACACTCATTGAGTGTTACGTTATTTTTGTGACCATCTTAATCTGTAACACCTTATTTAGCTACGCAGTGCTATTTTAATGTACCCCTTTCTGCCAGAAACATTCTCATATTCCACTATCCTCTCCTACTCTATTCTTATTATTATATTCTTATTTATATTTTCACTTGCTCTGAAAAGCATTATTAAGTTTCAAATGTTTTGTGGAACAAGTTATAAAATATATGTATGTTTATCGAATGTGACATTCTTAAGGGAAGGTCCTTTTTTGAATCCATCTTTTTAAAATTAACTCATGCGAATTCATTCTGATCAATATGTGTTTAAATATTTTGTATTTTGTACTTATCTCTTCAAATTATTCTTTATTTTCATAGACTACAGAGACAGATGTTAAGATAAAATCACATAAAATAAATCTGTTTTTATTATTTTGGAATAACTCTTACATTATCAGAAATATAATTCTTTTGGTTAAACAATTTTACCAGCTTGCAGCAAATAATGACAAGTTAAATGTCAGTGTTCCAAAAACTAAAATATCCATATTAGATCTTCATCTTTTCTCTTTGTTCTTTTTCAGATCAATTTGCTTGTTTTGCAGATCTAAAAATGTTCATTGGAAAAACATAAGGAAGTTCAAAATGTATTAAAATATAATTCATGTAGATTTTAAAAAATTTGTGCCTTAAAACATGCTTTTTAAAAATAGATGTGGAAATAAATGCATCTTCATATCACACATCTCAAATTTTATTTTGCTTCTTTCCAACCGAGTGTGTGTGGTTAAAAAGAATAGAAGATGAAAGAGAGAAAAATTGACAGTACAGGTCATGTTTTCAGTGTTAATAGAATATACAACCTATCAGTTAAACAGATTCTTAAAAATCTGATGTCCTTCCATATTTCATTTTTTTTGGACAAGGCAATGAGACAAAACATTAAAATTGTCTTTAAGAAGAACAATTTATATTCTCTAGGAAAACCCTACCGCAGTAAAATGTTGCAAACAAAGCAAAAATGATATAATCCATTACCAATTACTTATGAAAATGTGATTTCTGGGTATCTGAATAGAAAATGATGGATACTTCAAAGCTATATACTTATGTTCTGTTTCAAAATGATAAAATATAGACTTAAAAATTATCTAATTATTCCCTTAATCACAGTTCAGTAGCAGTTCAGTACAATGAATTATTATCTTAGATTATCCACAACTATGGAAATATTCACACTGGTTCTTACCTCCTCCTTTCAACAGGTGACACACATTAATGCTCAGCATAAAGCATTGCCATAGGGTTCCATTTAAACTGAAGAAAATGTGAAAAAATCTGAATTGTTGTTTGTTGTGTAAATGATAAATCAACAGGAGCTAATACTAAATACCACACATGATTTATTATTAAAAATACTTCATTTGATTCTCATAACTTTTTCATATTAATTGAATACCATTATAATCACTTTGTGTTTATGATTACCTAAAATTCAAGTAAATTAAATATCTTGCCCAGATTTAATAGTTGTTAGAGATGTGAACCCAGTGGGTCCCCACATTTGTTTGGGCAGGTTTTAACATGTGCTGGTATGTTGTGCTATGTGTATGGTTAGCTCCATCCCACCCATACTCCTCTTCCTAAGCTGGACTCTTTTGGTAGTGCCTTCACTCAGGGGGAATGCCTTTGGCTAATTTGCACAAAGACACTAAATGTGCCAGCAGGGGCTTGGACCCAAGCTTTAACATTAATATGTGATGATCCCAAAATTAATTCATGGTACTAATCATGTATTTTGACATACCAAGTAAACAGCATTGAGTTGCTTTTCCAAGTATTTGTGGATATTTTAGAGGTCATGTTCTCAAATGATTTATTTAGTAAAATGTCTTGAATTACCACATCTTAGACAAAGAGAGCAGGGCAGTTAAAAAGAAAGACTTACCTTCCTCATAGTCAGAAAACTCCAACTATTCTGGATTTAAAGAAAATCCAGAGGCATCTAAAGAAGTTTTGCATCACTAGGAAGCAGCAGAGACAGAGAAGGCCAAAAGTAGTAGATAACAAGAAATAGCAAAATTTTGGAAGAAGAAAGCAGGTGCAGCTGTGCCACCTCATTTAGCAAAACAGAGATGCTAAAACCTCAGTGGACCTGGGGAAGCCAATAAAAGTTACTAGACTGAGGAAGAGTTTATAGGAGACTTACCTTGCCCCTTAAGAAAATCAGATTTCTAGACACCTTCCCAGAATCCATGCCATTCAATAACTGTGTCTTCAGTACCAGCAGAATTTTACTCTCTGAAGTCCTGGGCTCAAGGACACTGACTTGAGCTATGCTTCTCAATGAAGGATCAATTCTCTTGTTCTCAGGAACAGAATTCACTTTAAGGCAACAAGGGAGAGATATCCAAAGCTATTGCCTGCTTGGGTTTTTTATTGCTGGCTGCTAGATTTATTACTCTTGACCTCATTTTCTGAACCACTGCAGAAGCTTAGAGGATTTCTCTATAGAGAGACTGAACTGGAGTAAAGTGCCACCAATACTAACATTCAGAAGTTTTCAACAAAACGGCCAAGTCCCTACTTTGTCCCTCTGTGGTGATATCTATCAGTGGAGATGCCCCAGCCTACAGAGAGAGTCCAGTCACATTCTTTAGGGTTCTGTTCTGTAAAAGTTTAAACAGGGATTATCAAATATTTGGATGTAACTCATGTGGCGCACATCGAGGATTAACTACTCAAAATCTGTTCGATCTTCATTTCCTTTCTCTTTGTATAATGTGGAAGTTTCTTAGGATACCTTGCGGCTCAGGTCATGTGATCCTATTTTACTCAGAATTTTCCGGAGAAGTCTTCTAGACTTTTTTTTTCTCAGCCAATATCTCCTTCAGTATGTTAACTCCAGCCTTTGTATTTTGTTCTGTTTTCTTGCTCATGATGCAGACATAATACCTGTAGGTTCTGCAGCTATCCTGCGACTGCAGGAAAGAAGCCAAATAATAAGGTGGCTCAGAAGCATAACAAAGGAGTTTGGTGTCTTCATTACATTTTGAGTAGCTGCAATTGCCCTTGCTTTTTGTTAAGGTGAGGATAGTGGGTGCTGTATTTTTAAGATAGTATTGGCAAGATAGATTTTTTCCCAATATTTCATCATAAAAGTTTAAACATACAGCCAATTGGAAAAAATTTTTACAATGACTATGTACATCTACCTGGATTTTATCATTCATACTTTATCATACTTGATTTATCACACATCTAGCCATTCCTCTAGGCATCTAATTTTTGATGCATCTTAAAGCTAATTGCAGACCTTAGAACATTATATATCAATATTAATTTACAGCCTTTTTGCCTTTAATGTAAAATTTACATAACATAATACGGCTAAATCTTGTGTGTTTGCTGAATTTAAATAGATACATACATCTGTGTAAACAAAAATCTCTATGAATATGTAAAATGTATTACCCTAGACATTTCCCACAAGCCCCTTCCCAGTAAATCTCTGTTGACCCTCTTTCCACCAGAGACTATTTATTCTGAGTTTTTCCAGAAATTAGTTTCTCCAGCCTAGAATTTTATATAATTGGCCAGTCTGTATGTACTCTTTTATAGATGGCTTTAATTTAATTTAATACAGTTTGCATTTCTGGCCAGGCATTGTAGCTCACACCTGTAATCCCAGCACTTTGGGAGGCCAAAGCAGAAAGATTGTTTGAGCTCAGGAATTTAAGACCATCCTGGGCAACATGGTGAAACACTATCTCTACAACAAATACAAAAAATTAGCCAGACATGGTGGTGGGTGCCTGTAGTCCCAGCTACTTGGGAGGCGAAGGGAGGATGGCTTCAGCCAAGAGGTTGCAATGAGCTAAGATCATATCACTGCACTTCAGCCTGGGCAATAGAACCAGACTTTGTCTCAAAAAAAAAAAAGTATGTGTATATAATTTTCGTTTCTCTGATGATTAATGATGTCAACCACATTTTCAGGTGCTTATTGTTGTTATATATTTTATCTAGTGTTTAATATTTCCCACTTCTATTGATTTTTTTTCTTAAGTTGTAAGAGTTATTTATATATCCCAAACATAAGTCCTTTGTCAGATGCATATTTTCTGAATTTTTTTTCAAGTTTGTGACTTCGCTATTCTTTTTCATAATGGTGTCATTTGATAAGCAGTTTTTACTTTTGATAAAGTATAACTTGCAGAATATTTTTACTTTATGATTTTTTTAAATGCCTTAAGAAATGTTTGCCTACCCCAATTATGAATATATGCTTTAATATTTTCTTCCACACACTTTATGATTTTGGCTTTTATGTTTAAATCCATAACACATCTCTCAAAAATCTTTGTGTATTAAATAAGGTAGAAACTGAAGTTTATTTTCTTATTATTGATATCAGGTATTCCAAAACTATTTATTGAAGAGACTCTCATTCCCCAATGGACTGATTTGGCTCCTTGATAAAATACCAAATGACTGTAAAAGTAAGGGTCTTTTTTTGAGCTTTCCATTCTGCTCCATGATCTTCTTGCCATTCTACTCACCACTGTGTACACTGTCTTCACATGATAAATTTATAGGAAGTTTTGGTATCAGACAGTATAAGTCATTCAAAATTTTTCCCCCTTTTTTCAAGATTCCTTCAGGTATTCTAGGTTCTTTGCATTTTGTATAAATTAAAAAATTGCTTGTCAGTTTCTACTAAAATTCCTGCTTGCAATATAATCGATATTCCATTGAATAGTTCAAGACATTTTGTAGAGAATTGTCATTTTAAAAATAATTTTCTAAGCCATAAATAAGGTATATTTCTCCATATGCTTAAGTCTCAGTTAATATTTTTCAGCAATAATTTGTAGTTTTTAATGGAGAGTTTCAGTACATTTTATGTTTTATTTCAAAAATTATGTATTTTATAGATTCTATCATAATTTGAATTTTTAGACTTACATTTTTATTGCCAGCATACAAATATACAATTGTGTTTTTTGGTATGTCGTCGTTATACACTGGGACTGTTGGAAGAATCAGTCTACTGTGGGTCCTGAACATCCCTGTACATTTTGCTGAAATGTACCAAGAATACCAGACTCTGATCATTACCTCAGTCATTTCTTAGTATTACATTTGGAGCAAGCAATGTGAAGGATCCTATACCCTGCAAAGAGAGGTCTTGCTCTATGTTCCTCCCCTGTGATTCAACACACTATGTGTGCTGGTGATTCCTAGTTGTCTTTGTGTTGTTCTGTGGCTCCTGAGGAAACCGTGATTCTCTGGGTATGGCTATTGTCATGAGTAATAAATTCTTTGTCTGTGACCCGAGTATTGGGCCTTCTGCCAAAAAGAAAAAAAAGTGACAGCCTAACTTGTTAGCTTGTACATAGAATAAGATTTCAAAACCCTTCACAGTTCTTGGCAACTCCATTGCTAAACTCCCTTATTAATTGTAACAGTTATTTTTTAGATTCCTTGGGACTTCCTGTATGTATAAACAGTCATGCTACCTGATAGTTTATTTTGTTCACATTTATTATTATTTAAAATTGACAAATAAAATTGTGTGTATTTATTATGCACAACATGATCAAAACAAGTGTTAATGAGGATGTAGAGAAAAGGAAACTCTAATAAAGATTTAATTCTTCCTTTCAAATCTTTACGATTTTATTTTATTGTGATACCAATAGCTAGACCTTTAGTAAAATATTCAACAGAAAAGTAAAAAGCCTTTGTTTTTTTCCCAGTTCTACATAAAAATCATCTAATACTTAGCTACTAAATATGATGCCAGAACTAGGTTTTTTGAACATGCCCTTTACTAGATGTTTCCTTCTCTTCCTAGTTTGGGGACAGTTTTGACCATGAATAGTGACAGAATTTAGTAGATTGTCAAAAACTCTTATAATTATCATATGTTCTTTCTCATTTATTCTGTAAATATAATGGATCATGTTTGAATATTCAATGCGTCTCCTAATTTGTATTCTTGGAATAAGCCTTGACTGTTACAGTATATTGGTTTTTTTCTTTTAAACTTTTCCACTGTATATTGTTCATAACTAGCCACTTTGGCCATACATGAAAAGAGATTGTTAAACTATTATCTAATGTAAATATATCCTTGGTTCAGGGTGGCAGCATTATACTGTGGTTTAAAATTTGGGCACTAAAGTTAGGGTACATAGTTTCAAAAATGCGTCTAGCATTTAGTAATACTGATTTTCACCCTTCAAGAAGTCATTTAATCAGCCTTAGTTTAACAATCTCTGAAATTGTTACTGGGAACAATAACAGTGTTATTGTCATACAACTGTAAGAATCAAGTAGGAAAATATGAATAAATAGCTGATAAATGAGAGCTTATCATTATTTGAGCAACATGTATTAAAGATCTGACCTGATTGTTGCAACTGGAATAATCAGGTCAAGTCAGGTATCTTAGTACATGAAATAATTACTATCTTATTACCTAAATTAACTGATTGTTTAATAAAACAGAATGAGTTGTAAATTTTTGATGCAGTGACTCTAAAGTTTCAGCTTGATATTACGTAATATTAAAATCTTGGTAATTTACTTTTAAAAAGTGACAAACTAGCTGTTTTACATTTTTCACCAGATGTTCTTTTACCAGAAAGAAGGGAAGAGCCTAGGAAAACATTCCTCTGTCCTTTCACAGTTCTAGAGGAAATACGAGAAGAAAAATCTGGTTAAAACAGAACATCTCAAGGGTAGAGGATGTGGGCTCAAAATAATAAGTCTGACCCAAAGACAGACTAGCAAGGGGGAAAAAAATAATGTCTGGTGCTAGAAAGTAGAATAGAATTGAGCTTGGGAATATGCCCCCTCCCTTTGCTCTTCCTTCTGATACACTGAAGATAGCCCTTTCACTGCAATTTATTTCTTAGGATACTTTTGTCAGGAACCTTTGAAGTAAATGGAGATTCAAACTGGCTCTCAGAGAAATAGAAATGATCAATAAAATTGTGACATGATTTCCAACCTAACTGATAACCCATGGGATATGAATTAAAATAGCCATTCAATAACTTGGAAGGATCTTGGTCAGAAGACAATAATTTTAAAGTACATTGTGTTTGATTTGTCATTTTAAACCAAAAAATAGCTCTCTTAGCATTCTATGACATAAATGATTCGGATTCCTTACATTTAAAAATACTTGAAAATAAAATCACACCAATAAAAACACCATTGTATCAGTAATCTTGAGATATTATTTGGGTCTGATATAAAGTTACCTGAGGATCTTTTTCTTATCTTAAATCACCATTTTAAAGAAAAACTATTATTCAATACAGTTAACATTTTTCATAAAAATATTACGAAGTAGATGAAGATTTGACAATTTTATGCTTAAGAAAAATATTTCCAAAATACAAAGTAATTTGGAAAAGAATAGCATGTGAAAAAAAATCTCAAATTTATCTTTTTACTCTATGCCTAATTTTCTATGCTTGTTTCTTTATTCACTTGTAAAATACTAGCTGCCTCTAGGTAAAATTCAGTAGCTTTTGAATAGTAAAAACCACATCAACTTAGAACTTAGGTTGAGTTATGAATGTACATATAGTTGGTTTTAAAGAGGAAAGGAAAGACTCATGTAGACAAAACACGGTTAGCTCCCTGGAAATTAGGCCAAAGCAATGGGAACAACGTGAAATCTCAGCATGATATTGAGTGCAATGAATAGTTGAAAAGTAGCTTGAGGCTGAAAAAAATAATCTTTTATAGCTTCCTTGCTTTCATGTTGGTGTTTTGGTTCTTTACTTGGAAAATAAAGATACAAAGACCTAGCGAGTTAGATCGTAATTAGAAAAGAGTCACTGGTTTTCAGGGAAATTTGTTAGGAGAAAGAAATCTTTTTCTCACAATAATCCCGCAATTTAGTTCAGATGCTCCATGTCCAAATTAGATGGATGTTGTGGGAAATCAGGCAGTTTGTAAGTGAGAATCTATCCACCTGGAACTAGCAAACCAAAGCAAGCATTGCCCTGTGATCTACAATTTAGAAATAGTTAAATTTCCTAAGAGATATATAATACTGTGACCTGAAAATTCCAGGGAAGCACAGTGGTAGTTGATATATTTTAGACTCAGGTTTAGAATCATATAGTTCATAAGAGACTGGTTGTAGATTTTATGGCTAACATTGTCTTTTGCATGGATATTTCTCTTCAAATTTTGTTTGAATAAACTATTACCTAAATTTTTATATTATATAATCTTAGTCAACAACTAAAATAAACTTTTAAAACTGAAAATTAAAGTCCAGAAATTATCCTTAGCATGAATACAGTTCTCCGATATTGATGGGATTGGAAAAAATTCACTCTAAGTTGTATTCTGTCAAGCAAATGTTGGGGGCCTAAAACAATCATTTTCAAAGTAGTTTTATAACTATGTAGGTTCTAATTATATTGAACTGTGACTTCAAAATACGAGTGACAGGAAAGAGATTAAAATGGAGTAAATGCCCACTATTTGTGGGATATAGTGAAAATCACTTTTTAAATGCTAGTTTATTTCATTCTTCAAGATAAACTTGCACATCTTCCTTACCTTCATTTGAGAAATGAGAAAAAAATGTTTGTGAGCAAGTAAGTCCCAGGTCATGATTCCAGAGTGCACATGCTTTGCAGTGGGACATGAATGGTGACATGGAAAATCTACTTTTCACTATGATCTCTGTCAAATGATTTTATTTTTGACTCAAAGTATGCCTTGCTTAGACAAGGTCAGTCTTTAATCACCAGAAATGCATTTTCTATTCTGCCTTTTTCAAAACTTTGCCTGAAAAATTTCCTTAGAAACTGTAACTGGTTACAATAAGGGAAAAAATATATTAAAACAAAGACAAAACAAACAAATTATCTGTGTACTTGGAATTATGTATTGTGGGTGTTATAAACTATGTTATTTAGTACAGTGAATTATAATGCTGTCTGAATTACTTCACAGCATTAAGACAGAAACCATAAATTAGTATAATTCTTTCCCATTTACACCCTCCATGCTATGTACACATTGAGAAAATAATGGTGAACCCATAAAATATTTAAACATTTGACCTGACTTGAAGTGCACACAGAAGCTAGCTATTAGAATGGTGTAAAGATTATTTAAATGTCCACCTGTAGCCAAATATTTCCTTTGTAAAATGTATTGCCTAAACCTCTTGAAGGTTCAGATGTCTATAAAAATACAGGCAGACATGACACTATTATGGAATATAGATTCAGGGAAGATAAAAATGAAGAGGAAGAGGGAAAAACGGATGAAGAGGCAGAAGCAGTAGCAAAGGAAATTCAGATCTGTGAAATTTAATTTAAAGCCAACTACAGTGACAGTTGGTGATTGCAAGACAAGTGACATTTCACGTTGAATAAAGACAGCATTTTACCACTGAAACTCCTCCATTCTAACTCTGCTCTGAGGCTAAAATAGAAGAAAGGAACTTTGATTTAAATCTAGATTTGGTACTTACTTACTTGCTGTGTGACTTTCCTTATGTTATGTAACCCTCCTGAGCTGCAGTTTGGTTGGTCTGTTTGTCCCCATATAAATTGAGGAGAACATAGGTTACTTCACAGATGTTCTGTCGCAATTAAATGAGAGAACATATGTAAAACACGTAGCAAATCCATGGGCATTAATAAATATTTATTTGTTCTGATAAAAGTTTTTAACAGATGTTCGGATCAGGCAGAAATTGCTCTAGTTTGTCTTCTCTGAAAACATGGTCCACTGTTTGGTGTTTACTGTTAGTATTTTTTAAACACTGAAACAGTTTTCCCCTGGATATTTTCAAAACAGGATCAGATTTTCTTGCAGATTCATGGAGGAAAGAAACAAAAATACATTTAAAATGTATGCCAGCCAACTTTTAACTCTATCAGTGTGAACACAGTCTACGCATTTTATCCTTTCTTCTAACTCTGTTTATCTAATTAAAATAAGATTTTGTACTGCTCCCTTTTTAACAAAGTGAGAGTATTTGATCAAGCTCTCTGATAATTTTATATATATATATATTTAAAAGTGTTCTAAGAAACTTTTCTGAAGACAGAAAGGCTTTCTAGTTCTCAGTCTCACCAGGATCTCAAAGATCCACATAATTCTTGGGGACTTACATTAATGGTTTTCTTAATGTCTGATGCAGCAAGATATTAAGTATTTCCTAAAAATTCCCACACCAGGCAGGCTTTGAAGCATTGCACTGAGTGGGGCAGGAGTAGTATGCCACAATCAGTGACTTCAAACATCAAGCAGAAAACTACCATTAACTGACACAGCCACTTTAGTAATTAAATTGTTGGAGGCTTATGACATTTAACTTTGGCATTCCAATGAGACAGAACAAACTTGATATATCCCCTTTCATTTCTAATTTGATTAGAAGATATACTAGGACATATTTTCTAAAAAACAAATTATTAGAGTAGCTATAAATTTGAAAATAATCTCACTGTATTAAAATTTTCCTGAATTAATCATTAACTTGGAAGTGCTTCACAAAATCATAAAAATATATTTTAAAGATGATTGCTTAGTCTTTTTTATTTCCTTTTAATTGAGCAAATTATTCAGGCTTTCCTGGATGGCTGTGATTTAATGTTTCAAAATGGCACAACACAGCATGACTATTTATCTAAGAGTTTCAAGTAATCATTGACATTCAGTTCAATACCCTGAATTTGGGAGCGCTTCCATATAAGTTGCATAAAAAATAAGATTATCCTTGAACCTCATCAGGGGGACTTAATTAGAAAGGTACAATTATAATGAAAAACTGTCATCCAAAAATCAAAACAAAATAAACTATTGTACTAAAGTTAGCTTGTAGAATTAGCTAATTAATATATTAAGCGTGATCTGTAAATAGTGCAAAAGAAAAAGCATGGAAATATTTCAACAGTTGGAATCTTTAGCTGAAGCTTAGTAGAACAGAGGCAATGCCAGAAAGACTCTAGCATTAGAGCAGTGTTTCTAGGTCTTTGGCTAGGTTCACTAGTTTCACAAAGAATTTGATATTAGAGACCATTTTATATAATTTCTCTATTTATACAAATTTTAATTAATATGCATATATATACATATTTAAATAATATGTAATATAATTAATACATAATAGTATAATTTATATTTTAATTAATAAGATTTAATTTTCTGAACACAGTTCCTTAACATGCCAAGCTTGTAGTACAGTGAGAGGTTGGGGTTAACTTGTCTAAAACTAATGTCAACAGGCTGGACTCCTATAGTGGGAATTGAATTTTTGTAAATCTCCACGGAAGTTAGCTATGGATGAGTGCTTACATTTATCAATCCTAGAGGTCAGCTGAAATAGACAGGTTCATAGTTTGTTAGCGTGGTAATGGCCAGCCTAATCCCTAGCCCACTCACATTTTGGGGGCAGGGAGCTGGTTCCTCCTCCACTATGGACTCTGAAAAGATGAACGTTTCTGGGTCACGTAATGGTTGGATTTTTACAATGTTATTAACCACATACAGGGCCTTTACTTCCCTGATTACAAAAATTCTAAACCCTATTTTATATGGCCTATTTTCTGAAATCCAATTTTCAATACTGCTAGATCTTGGTCCACTGTCCCAGAAAATGAGAAACAACAGGATAAACAGGTACCTGCTCTTCCATGAATTGCCCATACACACAAAAAAATGACGCTCTAAGATTAAAGTTACAATTAGTTCTTATTTGCTCAATCTCCAGTCTTTCTCAAGAAGGTTTTTGTTTGATTGTCATGAAGTCTTGAGTGAAAGAAGTCAGACAAGTGATCCTAGTATTTGATCTATATCTACATTGATATCATATATATCATAGCATATCTATATATATATGTATCTTATATTTTTATCAGTGTAAGTATATGTTTTCTTGTATCTACAGCAGTTTACATACCACCTTTATTTGCATGAGCCTATAGATCCTACTTAGTGACTTTCATGAGTCTTATTGCCAAATATTGTTAAGCCACTATTTCACATAATGTTCCTTACAGAGAGGAGTTTTTGCAAAAATTATTTCTACCTTGAGGTGGTGCATATTATACTGTGAATGGATTCTCTTTACTCTTATGTGCAATACATAAGTCCTGGGTCCTGGGTCTTTGGGTCAGTGCATGAAAGCACTCTTCGTTTTTTAACTCAAAATGTTACACTCAAATTTTCTCACGCAGAAAAAAAAGTAGTATTGAAAATTGTAAAATGTCCATCAGAGCTTTAGGACTTATTTTCTCATTGATGTGTCTTTATAAACATATGTTTTTTAGATTTAAAAGTTATGTCCGATTCTCTTCCTTTGACCAGAATTGATAGGAAAAGAGAAATGGATTCTGTGTATCTCAAAAACAAAACAAAACAAAACAAAACAAAACAAAACAAAAACCATAAAGAAAAAAGGAAAAAAAGAGATACCTGATGAGAAAATCAAGCCGAGTTCAAAAATTTACAAAAAGGGACATTGGACAAAATCTAGTGAATTGTCATGGGGAGTTGGGAGAGGAAGTTATTTTAAAAAGGCAAAATAATTAAGAGCAATGCTTTTTCAATTTGTTCTTATACTTTGCCTTGTGGTATCCCCTGTCGTCTCGCTTTTTTACTTGGACTTCAATTTTGAATCTTTACTGAACTGTGCAAACATGACCCATATGTCAATAATGCCGTCTGTTTTAGATTGGATAGAGGGAGCTCTGATTATTGTATAATGTTATTAGCAATAATGTTGTATATTTGTGTTGTGTTTTAGTCTTTCTAAAACTTTAGTTTGCATTGTATTATCATCATCTTCAAGAAATATATTGACTGTGAATTCTTATCCCCTTTTAAAGGTATTAAAAGTTAGCTTTAACAATGGTAAAAGGCAGACGACCTACTGTGTCTTATTTTTCCAGTCGTTAGTTATAATGGATCCAAGCTTTGAATAACATTTGTGTCTAGATGATAATTTACAGTTTATAGGTCAAATGTCATTTCACAAGAGTAAATGAGGTATATGTTCCTGTGAAATAATACGAATTTGTTGAAAATATATTTCATGAATTACAAGTTTTATAGTGTTCCATTTAGTTAAGAGAACTGATTAAATCTAGGATGATGGAAATGCATTTTAAGGGAATACTTTATTCTAATGCTATGGCTGTTTGTATTTGCTTACAAATGACATTTCTGACATGATAAATTAATATGATAATATTTTGAAAATAGAAATATGTTTAAAACCTCTACTTTGGCCATGAGATTTTATTATTTTCATATATATGTGGATATGGATATTTATGCATACATATACATGTGAACACATTTTTAATTGTATATAACAAATACATTGCATAAGAAATTTATCTATTCATGTTTTCATACACTTTTTCTGCCTGCTATTTTACCACTTCTGGAAACCGTGTAATATATTAAAGTAAAACACAACTCTGTCCTAAGAACTTCTCTTCTCTGATAACTTACTCTTAGATACTTACAACTTCTGAATGCTTGAGCTGTAAGTTCTGTTGTTCAAAAGACACTTTTGATTCTTGTTATGTCTCTGGAAGAAGCATCAATCTGGGAGGTGTAAAATGAAGCTCCATCCTTCTGTACTTTGTTGATAAGGAGCTCTAAAAGACTTCTACTAAGCTTCATAAAATTGAAACATTAGTTAAACAGAACAAGCAACTTTTAACTGCCACATGGTGACAGTTCATTTTTTAAAAAGAGGCTACATAGCCATTCCAACACCATTAAAAAAAAAATAGAAAAAAAACTATGGGCATACTTTGAAACCTGTAAAGATATGATGGCCCAGCAATTACTGTGCAGTTTTTAAAGCTATTGACACTTTTCCAAAAATAGATATTGAATAAGAAATATCTTCAAGTAGCATATTCTTTAACGTATTTTCATTTTCTTCTTCACTGAGAGTTAACAAAGTACTCTGATGTTTGTCCTCAAGGCTTCTTGATTGTAATAAGAGAATAAATACTTTGAAAAGTGAGAAACAACTAAAAAATTCCTGATTTGTCATACACTAAAAAACGTTTTTAAAAATGAAAGCAAATTTTAAAATCGTTTTTGTATTTAAAATTGCTATTATTCTGTAACAAGACCCGAGTAAATGCATTTAGAGATATTTATGTGCTTTGAACTCTTCTTTCTACTGGTGCTTTTGTTACTTACTTTTGCATGCAGAGACAAAAAAAAACTGTCTGGCATGGAACTCAGGCTCATATATGTATGCTGATATACGTAGCTAGAAAACACGTCATGCAATGTAGCTGAACTCAATAGGAAGAAACATCTTTGTACTATAATGAAATGAAATTGTATTTAAAAGTCTAAAAGAGAAAAAAAATGAAGATTTTAATCACTAGTCAATAGGCACGTCTTTGATGAATATTTACCATCATGCTGTAAGTATTATCCCCAGTTTTGGCTAGGAATGAGGCAAATACAAGGGTTATTTAAGGTACAGGAGTTTTTACTTCCAGATGTGATTTGAGTATTAAGGCATCTAAAGATACAACCTACAAATAAAACTGGTCAGAACTACAGATCCATTAACACATCTTTAAATAGCCTTGATCGTTGTAATAAATATATTTTCCAACTACCACTTGACTCCCTGACCAGATTGATCCAACTTAGCCTCCATTTTACCTCCAATAATGCCATGAGCCATTGGACAAGGTAAACACTTATTTAACAAATGATTGTTTGGCCTAAAATCACGTACTTTAGCATACTAAATGAGTGAGAATATTGCTACTAATTGTCTTAGCATACATTCCTGAATGAGAAATCCAGACCAACCATATGCAGAGAAGGATTTTCTTTGAGCAGTATTTATAATGTACTTTTTCTCAAAACAAAAATCAATGTTGTTCAAAATCTGAGAAGTGTCACACAAAAGTGGGGTAGCTTCTTGCAGTTACCAGAAATTACCAGGAAGTTCCTTATTGTAAAAGTGTACTTTTGATGTTAGTTTCACGTTGCCACCTAAAGAAACTTTCTTTAGGCAGAAAACTGTGTCAACAGAAATGACTCCTGACATGGATAATAACTAAAAGAAAGTTTATTTAGGTGGCAACATGGAACTAACATCAAATAAATTTTAGAATGCGGAGAGGAGATTTCTGCTGCATGTATCTTCTACAAGCAAGTCACTTCTCTTATAAAATGTTTAGGTACATGTATACACACACACACACACACACACACACACACACACACACACACACAAAACTTAGCTTCCTAACCAAAGTTGCCTCTGCAGTTTCTTCAAGTTTAAATTCAGTTATTATTATTCATGTCAGAAGTCATTTTTGTTGACACAGTTTCCTGCTTTTTTAATCTTTAAATATTACTGAGAGTGAAGGATGGAGAAACAAGAATATATGGGCTATTAGTCTAATCTGATCACAACTGCTCATGTGTAGTGATGCTAATTCATGATTATTTTTTCTTTTTTACTCAGCTGGGAAGTAGAAAATGAAATGTGAATAGAGACCAACATCTCATTCAGTTCAATGCTAGGAAAGAAACTACCAAGTCATTAAATAGTGTGGTATGAGCACAGTATTTGGGTAAATTGTGAGCAGAAAGAGGTGGAATTGAGATGAAGTAATTCTGTTGAACATCAAACTTAGCTGTTTAAAAGGACAATCATATTTTCGGCAAACTACAGAAAGCTGGTTATCCTGAACAAAGCTCTAAAGAAACTAAAATTGTACTCTAATCTTTCCTTCTCTTTGCAGTTCTTCTCAAGAGATCCAGTGTTCTTGACTTTCTTTCTCCCTCCTCTTGCTGATTACTGTTTCCTTACATGGGTCTAATTTGGTCTGCCTAACTCCTCATGACACTGGCCTTTCAGTTTTGTTTTTATATTAACATTTATTTAGTGTTTACTGTATGTCAGAAATATAATAAAAGTTATATGTGATACATGTATTTATTTTGTAATAGATCTATTATTTGGAATGCCAGTGTTATTTGGAATGCTAGGAATTACTGGTGTTAGAGTTATCTCACTTGTTTAAGATGGCAAAACAGGTAATAACAGTGCCTGAGATTTGAACCAAGATCTTTTTAAATTCTGAACTTACATATTTTTGAAAGCTATGCATTCTCTCTCATATGTACAGTGATGTTAAATCATAATTCTGTATCTCTCACTCCCTCTTTTTCTCTCTCCTTTTTCCACCCTCTCCCTTTGTCTCTCTCTTTTTGAGCTGCTCTTTCTCCTCCTTATTCTGTGTGAATCTTTATTATTTCTCTGCCACTAAATGCTGGATTCTTCTCCTTACCAACCCAGTAATTTAAAAGACTGCCTAACAGTACAAAAGAGTTGAATGTATTTTCCAGGTTCACATTTCTTCTGTTCATGAGGCAAACTAGACTGAGACTAAAATTGCTTAGTCCTAACTCCTAGTTCCTGGAAAAATGCCTAATTGGTTGAAAATGATAAATTCGTTCTACAGGTGATGTTTTTCTTTTTCTTTTTCTTTTTCGCCTTTCTCTTTTGGTGATTGGAACCTATCATGTAACATGTGTTTCTCTTCCACCTATTCAGGCCATTTCAGTTTGTAAATTTTGTGTAAACGGGCAGCATGGAAAGTCCTGAACACAAATCTTACTGTCTGTGCCAATTCCTAATATATGAGGCCAAGCCCCCCACCCCTGCCTGGTTTATTTCAGGTCTGTTTCCTACTTTTATCTCTGTACATATTTGGAATTGCCATCGCTCCTCATGAGCTTTCAGGGTCATCAGTGAGTAAAAAAGTCATGATGTATTTCACAACTGCCACCTATAAATTCTGATACAGATAACAGTGTCATGCAGATTTCCTTAATTTGGAAGTAGTATATTGGAAGATGGGAATAACTGACTCTGATCATAACTCAACCTCTAGGCCTCAGTTTCCACAACTTAAAATGATGAAATTCAGGTTCCTAAGGTTGCGTTTAACTCTAACATTCCACGTATAATTTATATATATATATATATATATATATATATATATATATATATATATATATATATATATATCACATGTATTTGCTTAGTTCATCATATGCCTTTTTCCTTATAACTTGGCTTAATTCCATCCCTAGCACTCATGGGAATATCTCAATTTAACATAAGAAAAATTTCTAGTAACTTTTATCAAACACCTAAATAAAAAAATGAACACATTATGTCCTCAACATTGTTGATAGGTTTTTTGTAAACTGTGACTTTAAGTGAAATGATGTATAGCATGTCCTCAAATAAAGTCATTTTCTAAAAAATTAGCTTTGTTATTTATTTATTTCACTTAAAGTCAACAGTTACCAAGAACCTATTGATGACCTTAATTGAGGACTTACTATATTACAAAATAATCCACAATGAAGGAAGTATATTATAAAGTTGATAATAAAAATTCATAATCAAATTCAGTTAAGAAAGTATGTTCACAAAACTTGAACAATTTATACTTTATGTCTATACTGGTCTGGCAGGGCACATATACACCAGCCTGCCATCATATTTTTATTCTTCAGAATATTTAGAAATTTACTGTTGGGCTCATTTCCATCCTTTTCCAGCTCTGTCCTGAAAATATAATTACTGAACTGAGTAGCTCTCTTATTTCTCAAAGCTAGCCTTCACAGAGAGCATTTACTTTATATTGGAATCAAGCAGAAAACCTTATCTGACTCACATGAGCAGAATTCTTTTTCTCTACCACTTACTTTGAGAATTCCATGAACTATGAAGCTGCCTATCTCTCTATTTTATAATGAAGCCATATTTTAGAGCTTTTGCTTGTTCCACTGAAAGACAAACTCTACTTTCCTTCACCAAAGATAGCCATCTTTCAGGTTTCTACAACCTCATAGACGTATCTCGGCTCTCTTTATTGCTGGCTGCCAAGACCTTAGGTTGCAGATGAAGATAGTTATATCATGGAGATTTTTACTTTTTGCATGAGGTTCACACAATTTACAGAGAAATCAATGTTATTGAGTTCATTTTAAAGTAGTAAATTTACACTATACTTATATAGGTTATAGGAATCCCTTCTTCACAATACATAGAAAAGCTAGAACACTTATTTTCTCTAGTTCGGTATGTTCTTTCTTCATTAATGACAAATAGATTAAATAATGTTTTTCAGCCATTTAAAAAATTTTAGCACGAATTCTTGGGTCCACCCCAATCTATTACATTTTAATATACCAACATCGACTACCAGTTCCTACCAGGGCTTTAGAAAACTATATATAATAAATATTTGAGGGCAGGCATGGCATTGATAATCTAAAACAGCTGGATAAATTATAGTTAACACCATGATAGTTCATTTGTAAATATTTGGATATTTAAACTTTATTTTTTTATTTTTTTTCCTGTAATGGCTATAAGCAATAAACTTTATTTTTAATGTCAACTATCAATGCCAGAGTAAGAGAAAGAAGGAAGCATTATAGGTGAGAATTCCAAATTAACACACTGCATCCTACATTATTAATGCTATGTTTTAAAATGGATATTAAACTCCCCTAAACTTAATGCTATATATTTTTCTCTTTTTTTCAGAATCCATCTCAATCTCTTTTGAATCTCTCTTTCTGTATCTGAGGATCTGTATTGTAGATGTTTAATGTTGGTTTGTCTGGTATTGCTAAGGGCAGACAAGTAAGACAAGTGTTACTTGGCATCAATTTATACCAAATTCTGTGTCTTAGGTTTAGAGACACAATGCCTGCCAAAGACTGAGGGTTAATTAAAACAGAAAAGACAATGCTCCAACTTGAATCCCATACACCAGGATAAAAGGCATCAAGTAGCAATTACCGTATAAGAGATAGATCCTACTCAAGGTACAGAGCAAGCATGGAGAACGCTTAAGGCTGGGCATAGAATAATCATCAGAAAAATAAAAATCTCCGGCAAACTCAACCCAACCCTAAACACAATAAAATGTCATTTGAATTTGAAGATACCAAAGGAACCAAAGGAAAAATGAAGTTGCAAATCCTGCTAACTCATAATTTGATTACTCAAACTCTGAACTTAAAGAGTTAGCAGAAAGAGCAGTGGGCCCCTTTCTAGTAATAAAACCAATTGCTCTCAGTATTTGCTATCCCACATAAGATGTTTGATACTCAACTCTAAATTGTGAGAAATATAAAAACACGAGAAAAAAACAATTTCAAGAGGAAAAAGCAATCATCAGGAATAGATTCAAATGAGACACAGATGATAGAACTATATGATACGGAATTTAAAATAACTTTGATAAGTATGTCAAATAGATGAATAAAAATGTGGATGCCATGCAAGCTCAAATGGGTAATTTTAGAAGAAAGAGGAAAAGTATCAAATACAAACAAAGGGAAGTGCTGGAAATAAAAATGACAGTAACAGAAATGAAGGACGCCTTTCAACTGCCTCATTATTAGTCTCAACCCAGCAGAAGAAATAATCAGTGAAATTGAAGACAGGTCAGTAGAATGCAACAAATGGCAATGCAAAGAGAAAAACAAAAGCTTAAAGCAAATGTGAAGACATTGTGTTTAGATAGTTTCATACAATATTTCCCTCTAATTGTGATGCGCAAAAGGACTCTGGCTTCTGTTTCTATTTATGGTCCAAACTACTAAATTTGTGTAATGCTTTTTAGACATTTCGATTATAGTTGCAGTTTCCAAAAACCTACTGATGGTTTTATATGAATTGGGTGAATCTGACTTAATGTTTTAGAAAACAATTTTTGTCACTAAGGGCTATCAGTTCATATTCATTAAAACTATGATTGTGTATTTCAGTATATACATACATTCTAAAAAAGAGAGAGGACAATTGTCTATAAAAGTTAAGAGAAAAGTTGAGGGGATAAGTTGAGAAGTTTCTTTATAATTTAACAATGTAAAGTCTAGCTGGTTTCACATCATTTTATTTTTATTAAATGCTCTCTGAAATAAGTTTATACATATCTCTTTTACCATCTTGTGAAATTTATATAATTTGTTGTTTTACATTATTTAGATCTAATATTTGAGATGAATATGCACACAAACAAAAGCCCTAATGTGTGAATGTAAAAAGAAGAGCTTCATTTCTATTCTCTACCTTGTTATTAAATGAGCTCTTTCAGACTTTGTAAGTTCTGGGGAAACAGGTGGTCTTGTTGTCTGAAATATATTAATTAGCAAATCGCCCCCAGGGATATATTTTGGCTCCTTAAACATTAAATAACTTAGATCTTATAGTACTGAGGTTACTGTGTCAATATGCTATGTTTACTATGAAGACTATTTAATTGTACCTTTTAAAGAAAATTTTAACTTCAGTGTGTTACTGTTGACGTAATTATTAGAAATAAATGTTACTCTTGACTGGCATCTTTAGGGGCATAAAAATTGGATTTTTTTCAAATATCTTCACTCATAATTTCTCAGTTTAAGTATAAATTCACTTATACGTAAACAAACAAGATAAAATATTTTGTCCTGTACTCCATAGAAATCAAATCTGTTAATGAATTATTAATTATTTTAATATGATTAATTATATTGTACCTAAAAAGAAAAAAATGTCAGGAACTATACTTTCAGAAGATGGTGTTATTATTAAAAAATAAGATGCTTATGTAGATAAATTTACAAAAGTATAAACTCGTGGCAAAATGAGTTTGTTCTGATGGAAAATGCTGTGAGAATTCACAGAAAGGAAAGAAAATTTAATGGGGGCAAATAGTTTAAGGAAAAATTAATTAATATATTCAAAATATTAGCCTCTATTTTATATAAATTATATTGCAAGTTTTTGGTAAACTCATAAAAATTCCTTTTAAAGACTAAGTGTCCCAACTTTCTTTATACGGACAGTTATAATTGACAGATGTTCATGCTTTCCAAACAGCTATATGACAGTAATTTATGCTTTGTTTTCATATTTAGGAACTAGATTATTTTTCTTTGTTAGGTCCATAAGTTTCATGTTTCCAGGATTGTTCCAGCCTAGTATTTTAATAAAATGTTCCTAATTTAAACTGCTTTACTTAACTGAATATTGGACTAGTTTCTGCCTTTTAAATGCTATTTCACTATTAAGGTGCATTAAAGTACATTCTACTGCAGAATGAAGAGTGGTCGCTGGATTGACACTCAGTTGTCACTGACACTCTATTGTTTTATCTATGGGGTTTTAGTTCTATTTCAGTTTCATTTTTGAAGCCTAAGGGGAAAGTAATGGATATGCAATGACATGGTTAATCCAAACAGGTTAAAAATACTTATCAGAGATAATGGAGAATAGAGAAGAGCATGACTGACCTTCTGGAGGGTACTACTAGTCAGGCTCTTTTTAAGGTCTGAATCTTGCCATCAACCGTCTGCTCTCCTGATCTTTGTATATACTATAGAATCTATACCAGTCTTCACAGAAAAAACAAAGGCTCAATGGATGTTATATTGCCACAAGTATTTTTACTTTTGCTTTAAATTGAAGCCAGATGGGTAGAACCATTTATCAACTCATTACATTCTAAGATAGGGGTGACAGTTGACAGAGAAGCATCACATCAATAGCGAAAAAGTAACATCAAGTAGATGTGGAAACCTACATATTAGGACAGATATGAATGTGAAGAAAACTGTGGCTTGGATCCTCTCAGCCTGCATTTAAGGTAATTCTCTAGATCTTCTATGCATGGCTTGAGACGTCTCATTGTTTTTAAGGTTTAGAAGCATACTGTCTAATAGGGTAGATACTAACTACGTGTAGCTATTAAGCACTTGAAATGTGGCTAGTGCATTTTAGAAATACTTAATTTTATTTAATTTTAATTAGGTAAAAATAGTTAATTAAATCAGGCAAATTTTATTTTGTATTTGAAGTAATGCAGACATGTGAATCTAGTTCTTCAAATATAGATTTTATAAAATTGTAAGAGGGGAGGGAGTGGGAGTATCCAGAAGACCTCTTAGGTCCCTGATCTGAGGTTCTTGGTGTCTCTTACCCTGAAGAATGGGGAATGGGGCCCCAGAGGCTCCGTGAGCTTACCGTTCAAAGATCGTGGACCCAAAGAGTTTTGCAAAGAGTGATTTATTAGGCAGAGAGAGAGAAAGAGAGAGAAGCAGAGACAGCTTCCATGCTGCCGTGGGAGGGAATCCAGAGATGGAGTCCATATATTTTAATCCTGGAGTTATTCCCTCCTCCTTCACGTTCTTGTCCAATGAGAGGAGTTCTTTTAACTTCCTCAGGTGTGATTGATCTTTGACTCTGATACCGGATTGGCTGCTGATCCACAACAGAGTCCCCTCCTCCTAGAACTTTCTGGGGGCTTTTTGGACAAAGAAACCCACCTGGATTTTTCCACCTAGCCTGCCTGTGGCAGCCCAGGGGAAAACTTAGACAAACAATTTTACATTTGCGGATGGGGGTGTGGATGGAGGCGTGGTGCTGGGAAACTCCTGCCTTTGAAACCGCGCCCCTCCTGGACCCGGGAAGAGAAGTTTTTCCTTAGCACAGCCTCTCAAAAATCTAAATACAGCCGGGCGCGGTGGCTCACGCCTGTAATCCCAGCACTTTGGGAGGCTGAGGCGGGTGGATCACGAGGTCAAGAGATCGAGACCATCCTGGTTAACATGGTGAAACCCCGTCTCTACTAAAAATACAAAAATTAGCTGGGCATGGTGGCACGTGCCTGTAGTCCCAGCTACTCGGGAGGCTGAGGCAGAAGAATTGCTTGAACCCAGGAGGCGGAGGTTGCCGTGAGCCGAGATCGCGCCATTGCACTCCAGCCTGGGTAACAAGAGCGAAACTCCGTCTCAAAAAAAAAAAAAAAAAAAAAATCTAAATACAAATCAGATATTTTATCTCAATTGAAAATTGTATGTTCCAAGACATGCTGTAAGTGTAAAACACATACCAAATTAAAAAATAATAATATTAAAAACCACAATATAAACATTTAAAATGTTTATATTGATTAAATAATTATAATGTTTTGAACATTGGGTTTAGCAAAACATGTTAAAGTTATTTTTCTCTATCCTTACATTTTAAATATGGCTACTAAGAGTGTATGATACATTTGTGGCTTTGTATTACTATCGTACATCTGTGGTTTATATCTTTGTATAACACTTCCCTATGCTATCTAATAGAATTCTCAATCTTTGAATCTGTTCTTGACTGTTTCTCACATTTATTTACATTATCAAGCCCTGATGATAAGGCCTTTACTCTTTTTGATAATTGTCAACATGGCTTAAATAGCACTGCATATAATTCCCTTTCCTTACCAGAGTGTAAACTACTGTCTAGTATTAAGGAAACTTTAAGAAAGTACCTACCTAACAGTTTTATTCTGTTTTAAAAATAAGACCAGATTAAGGACAATCTAGTGATTTGCTGCTTGTATAAAGTTTGTTAAAGCATTACCAATTAAAATTTGTTCTATGCCAGTTTATGGGAAGAGTTAAAAAAATAGTTTGTCACTAGCCTTAACAATAGTTAAATATTTTTTAAAAATAATAGCTCTACTAATTTTCAACAAACACCATCAGAGTTTCTGTTATATATAAGCACAGGACAAAGTATCCAGTATGTAAATAGACTAAGTATCAGTGATACTGACAGGAGACAGGGAAATACTGGATAGAAGAGGGAGGTTCCCCAGCAAAGGCCCCACCCTCACGCCTGAAGACCATGGCCCTAAGTGAGGACAGACATTTCTGTTTTTGTTCCCAAAAAGTTGCATTTTGGCCAATGACACCACCCTCCCCACCCCAGCATTCTGCCTCCATATAAATCCAAAACCTTCGTGGGCACAGACACAAGTGGCTGAACATTGAGAGGAGCAGAGGAACAGACCAGCAGACAGCAAAAGACCAGCAGACCAGTGACTACAGAATGACGCAGATACCAGGGAAATTCAGCCAGGACAGTCAGAGGAGAGTCCAGTTGCTGGGTGGCTCCACTCCAGGAGAAGACTACCTTCCCACTCCATCCCACTTTTTAGCTCCCCATCCATCTCCCTGAGAGACACCTCTACCACTCAGTAAAACCTCACACTCATCCTTCAAGTCTCTTTGTGATGAGATTCTTCCCATACACTGGGCAAGAATTTGGGATACAGAAAGCTGTCACTCTGGCCCTCTTCCCTTAGAATAAGGCAGAGGGTCTGTTGACCTGATTAACACCAGCCATCTGCAGACAGCAAAGCTGAAGGAGCACACTGTAATACACACCCAGTTGGGCTTCAGGAGTTGCAGACACCCATTTGTAGAGCTGTCATAGGGCTGGAGCCCAGAAAAACTCCCCATGGCCTCTGCACCTGGCCATCTACATGCTCCCTCTAGTGGTTAGAGCAGCGGGATGACTGAAGGAGCCAGCCACACACCTCCCCCACGTCCTGCAAGGGGAATAAGTGAGCTCTCACATATCATCAGGACCTGATTTAGCAGAGTTTACAAATAAATGAATGAGTAGTCATCATCAGGTATAAGTACTATGATGGAAAGGACTGTGAGAGCTGAAAGCCACACATCCTCAAAAAGGTGTAAAGTAAATTTCAGAAAACAATTATTACATGATTGTTAGGTGTCAAGACATAAAGATAGGGGCTGATGATGAAAAATATTAAGGCAATATTCCTGCCTTAGCTAAGTTTGTACTTGGAGGTAGGAAAGGCAAATCTATAAATAAACGACTTAGTATTATATATTATAGCATGAATAAATGACTGTAGTATTATAAATACTATAAATATAAATTGCCATTATTCATAAGAGCTGGGGAAGAGAGAGCTTTGATGTCACCAAGAATAGGAAATTTCTCCCAGGCAGAAGGAACTTCGCCAATGAAGTTTGTGAAGTGATATAACCTGGCAGCTTCATATATGCAAGTAGCCTTGGAAAGCTGCATATGGGGATATGAGGGAGGTTATGGGCACACACAGTTTGCAGAAAATTTGTATCTTTTTCCTAATGGTTATGGGGATGGTTATGGGTTATGTATCTTTATCCCATGGTTATTCTGGGAGTCATGGAAGCCTAGTAAAAAGTGATGATACTAATAATAGGACCTTCAGATTACTTTTTACTCTGCCAATTGACTCCAGTTACATTTATTAACTATAAAATGCTACAGAAGTCTTGGTGAGTATATTTATGTGTTCTGGACACAATATACTTTTGAAAAGCAGTACAAAATATTTTCATTCTCCTGAGATAAACACATATCCCTGAGTAATCATTGCTTATTATTGGAATTTACAATAATGATAGCAACTAAAAAGCTGAAACCAGTTTAGACAATTAGACCTGATACTAAGGCAACATTCTGAAATTGAGCCTTCATTCTGATCCATTCCAAGTGCTCTTAAAAATAAAAACTATACAGTGATAGTAATTATAAACAGCTTCATGTGATACCCTTTTAAATAATCTATAAGGAGTTTTAGTGTCATTGGCATTACTGGATGGCAACAATTCCCAATCAAATATGCATTCCAACTGGAAGTTGTGACTACCATCATTTGTGCTCATAGCTCTCTTTCTACACAGTATATTAGTCAGTGAAGATTCATAAACTGAATTTCTGAGGATTCAAGTAGGGAAGCATTTTCAGCAATGCAGAATCCTTAACTGGGTCTGTATGACATTTTACTTCTCAAGGCTTCAGTGACTGAAAAGTAATAATCAAAGTTAAAAACCATCTATAATAAAAAACATACTTGGGTTAATAATGAAGTCATTGATATGAACAATTGATAGGAAATCAAACACATCAGTAAAATATTGTTGACTGTGGTTTTAACACAGTATAACTTCTAGATTAGTATTTAATCAAATCAAACAATCAGAAGATATAAGAAATTAAAATGGGTAGAATCTATTTGTGAGTGCTTATATCACCCTTGGCAATAATGATACCGATTTTTATATTTTTTTTTATTACACTTTAAGTTCTGGGGTACATGTGCAGAACGTGCAGGTTTGTCACATAGGTATACACGTGCCATGGTGGTTTGCTGCATCCATAATTCTGTCATGTACATTATTTCTCCTAATGCTATTCCTCCCCTATTCCTGCTCTCACTGACAGTCCCCAGTGTGTTATGTTCCCCTTCCTGTGTCCGTGTGTTCTCATTGTTCAACACCCATTTATGAGTGAGAACATACGTTCTTTGGTATTCTTTTCTTGTGTCAATTTGCTAGGAATGTTGGTTTCCAGCTTTTTCCATGTTCCTGCAAAAGACATGAACTCATCCTTTTTTATGGCTGCATAGTATTCTATGGTGTATATGTGCCACATTTTCTTTATCAAATCTGTCATGAACAGGCATTTGGGTTGGTTACAAGTCTTTGCTATAGTGAACAGTGCTACAGTAAACATAAGTGTGCATGTGTCTTTATAGTAGAATGATGTATAATCCTTTGGGTATATACCCAGTAATGGGATTGCTGGGTCAAATAGTATTTCTATTTCTGGATCCTTAAGGGATTGCCACACTTCCTTCCACAATGGTTGAACTAATTTGCAGTCCCACCAACAGTTTAAAAACATGTCTATTTCTCCACATCCTCTCCAGCATCTGTTGTCTCCAGATTTTTTCATGATCACCATTCTAACTGGCGTGAGATTGTATCTCAATGTGGTTTTGACTTTCATTTATCTAATGACCAGTGAGGATGAACACTTTTTCATATGTTTCTTGGCTGCATAAAAGTCTTCTTTTGAGAGGTGTCTGTATATCCTTTATCCACTTTTTGGTAGGGTAGTTTGTTTTTTTCTTAAATTTGTTTAAGTTCTTTGTAGATTCTGGATATTAGCCCTTTGTCAGATGGGTAGATTGCAAAAAATTTTTCCCATTATGTTTTACTCATGAAGTCCTTGCCCATGCCTATGCCCATTCCCACATGCCCATTGAGTATGATATTAGCTGTGGGTTTGTCATAAATCGCTTTTACTATTTACAGTTCACTCTAATGATAGTTTCTTTTGCTGTGCAGAAGCTGTTTAATTTAATTAGATCCCATTTGTCTCTTTTGGCTTTTGTTGCCATTGCTTTGTATGTTTTACTCACAAAGTCCTTGCCCATGCCTGTGACCTGCAAGGTACTACCTAGGTTTTCTTCTAGGGTATTTATGGTGTTAGGTCTTATGTTTATATCTTTAATCCATCTTGAGTTGATTTTTTATATAAGGTGTAAGGAAGGAATCCAGTTTCACCTTTCTGCATATGGCTAGCCATTTTTCCCAACACCATTTATTAAACAGGAAGTTCTTTCCCCATTGATTTTGTCAGGTTTGTTAAAAAGCAGATAGTTGTAGATGCATGGCATTATTTCTGAGGCCTCTGTTCTGTTCCATTCATCTTTATCTCTGGTTTGGTACCAGTACATGCTGTTTTGATTACTGTAGTTTTGTAGTATAGTTTGAAGTCAGGGAGTGGAATGCCTCAAGGTTGGTTTTTTTTTTTTTTTTTTTTTTTTTTTTTTTTTTTTTTTTTTTTTTTTTTTTTTTTTTTTTTTTTTTTTTTTTTTTTTTTTTTTTTTTTTTTTTTTTTTTTTTTTTTTTTTTTTTTTTTTTTTTTTTTTTTTTTTTTTTTTTGCTAAGGATTGTCTTGGCTATGTGGGCTCTTTTTTGGTTCCAAATGAAGTTTAAGCTGTTTTGTTTTGTTTTGTTTTGTTTTTTCCCAATTTTGTGAAGAAAGTCAGTGGTAGCTTGATGGGGATAGCATTGAATCTATAAATTACTTTGGGCAATATACCTATTTTGACGATATTGATGTTTTCTATTAATGAACATGGAATGTTTATTCATCTGTTTGTGTCCTCTCTTATTTCCATGAGCAGTAGTTTGTAGTTCTCCTTGAAGAGGTGGTTCTTCACATCCCTTTTTATATTCCTAGGTATTTAATTCTCTTTGTAGCAATTGTGAATGGGAGTTCACTCATGATTTTTGTCTCTATCTGTTATTGGTGAAGTTGCTTATCAGCTTAAGGAGATTTAGGGCTGAGATGATGGAGTCTTCTAAATATGCAATCATGTCATTTGCAAATAGAGACAATTTGACTTCCTCTTTTCCTAATTGAATACTCTTTCTTTCTTTTTGTTGCCTGATCGCTTTGGCCAGAACTTCCAGTACTATGTTGAGTAGGAGTGGTGAGAGAGGGCATCCTTGTCTTGTGCCAGTTTTCAAAGACAATGCTTCCAGTATTTGCCCATTCAGTATATTGGCTGTGGGTTTGTCATAAATAACTTTTACAATTTTGAAATACATTCCATTGATACCTAGTTTATTGAGAATTTCTAGCATAAAGGGCTGTTGAATTTTTTCAAAGGCCCTCTCTGTATCTATTGGCCTTTCTTTTGCTAGGTTGGGGAAGTTCTTCTGGATAATATCCTGAAGAATGTTTTCCAACTTGGTTTTATTCTCCCCATCACTTTCAGGTACTCTGATCAAACGTAGATTTGGTATTTTCACATAATCACATATTTCTTGGAGGCTTTCATTTCTTTTCACTCTTTTTTCTCCAATCTTGCCTTCTCACTTTATTTCATTGAGTTGATCTTCAATCTGTGATATCCTTTCTTCTGCTTGATCAATTTGGCTGTTGAAATTTGTGTGTGCTCCACAAAGTTCTCATGCTGTTTTTTTTCAGCTTCATCAAGTCATTTATATTCTTCTCTACACTGGTTATTCTAGTTAGCATTTTGTCTGACCTTTTTTCAAGGTACTTATCTTCCTTGCATTGGGTTAGAACATGCTCCTTTAGCTCAGAGAGGTTTGTTATTACCCACCTTCTGAAGCCTGCTTCTGTCAATTCGTCAAACTTATTCTCCATCCAGTTTTCTTTTCCTTGCTTGTGAGGAGTTGTGATGCCTTGGAGGAGAAGAGGTATTCTGGTTTTTGGAGAATTCAGCCTTTTGGCACTGGTTTCTTCCCATCTCCATGGATTTATCTAGCTTTGGTCTTTGAAGTTTATGACTTTTGGATGGGGTCTCTGAGTGACCATCCTTTCTGTTGATGTTGAAACTCTTTCTGTTTGTTAGTTTTCCTTCTAACAGTCAAGCCCCTCTGCCTTAGGTTTGCTGTAGTTTGCTGGAGGTTCACTCCAGACCCTGCTTTCCTTGGAATCACCAGCGGGGGCTGCAGAACAGCAAAACTTGTTGCCTGTCTTTTCTTCTGGTAGCTTCTTCCCAGAAGTGTACCCTCCAGATGTCAACCAGAGCTGTCCTCTATGAGGTGTCTGTCAGCCCCTGCTGGGAGGTTTCTCCCTGTCAGGATACATGGGGGTCAGGGAGCCACTTTGAAGAGGCAGTCTGTCCCTTAACAGAGCTCGAGCAGTGAACTGGATGATCCATTGCTGCCTTTAGAGCTCAGCTGGAGATGCGGAGATCACCCACCTTCTGCACCGCTCTCCTTGGGAACTGTGCACTGGAACCATTCCTATTCTGCTGTCTTGGCAGAAAAGCCCGATTTTTGTAATTTTTGATTCAAAAACCTGAAGCAGTGTTTGTATTTTATTTCAAAATTAGAAATAACTCTCTTAACCTGACTAAGGTACAGTAATCAAATTATATTCCATTCATTTGTGGAAAGTTTTGATTTTAAACAATTGTTTAAATTTAAAAATATAGAATACATTTTCTTTAGGTTTTCCAGGGTATTTACAAGCTAAGAATTAATTAATAGATATAATTATATCATATTTTTATGTGGATCACTTGCTTCACTCATGCTATTCAATCATTGGTTCATGAGTTTTACGTGGATTTTGAAGAACCATTCTGTGAAGGGAAATGCAATGTTCAAACTGTATGTCAAATCATTCAGATATTCTCAAAAAGACATAGGAGAATTAACATATTTCACTTATTGTTACCCAATATATGTGTAACCCATTATTAGTGCTTGTAATACAAAATTATCATTAAAGAATTGACTAATGTTCCAGCATAATATGAGAAGAATTATGTATACTTTGCTTATAGCAGCACAACTTAAAATATCTGGCTATGAGGCAGGTAGAATTCTAAAATGTGTCCGGTGCTCACTGCCTCCTGGGATATGATTCCCCTATTTGGAGTCTGAGTCAAACCTTCCACTTTTTTCCAAATGAAAGAATATAACAAAGGTGAAGAAATTTGGGGGATGTTATTAGGATCCCCAGTCATTTGCCTTTGAGTTAATCAAGAAGAAAATCATCTTGAGTAGGCTTTGCCTAATCAGTGTGAGCCTTAAATACGAGAGTTCTACATTCTAAGAGGTAACACTCAAAGCAGCAGAGATCCTCGCGCTGTAATGCTGGCTTTGAAGAAGCAAGCTATCATGAATTATATAGCTGCAAAGAAATGAATTCTGCCAGTCATCCTGGGGAGTTTAGAAAGGCATTTCCTAATTGAGTCTCCAGATGAGAATGCAACACAGCTGATGGCTTGCTTTCTGGCTTCTGAGGCCCTGAGAAGAGGATACAGAACTGTTTATTTAATTACATTACGATTAATGCCAAAAAGCACAAGAGATTTTGTGTTTGTTACCATTAAGAGATTTTTAATTATATTCACCAGTGTTTTTTTAATCATTTACAAGCTATATTATATCAGAAAAGTTATTTTACCTCTCTGTTCCTATACTATATTAATTGTAAAATTACAAAAATAACATGTAGTGCCCATCTCATATGGGCAGGAATCGTTTTTCTGCTTTGCTGTTTAAAATCTAGTAGTGTATATGCAAGGTATTTTCACTGTGACGTTCTGATTGACCTTTTCTTTTGTATTTGAGGCAAATATTCTACCTGGGAAGGCAGTAGCTCTATCTAATTTTAGTGTAAGAAACACTTTGTGGTACTTGTTAAAAATGATGAACCAGGGATTTCTAGCTGCTGCTTACAATGTTGGTAGCTGAAAAAGCATAGCTACTGCACTTAAAAATGCAGACAGTAATCTCAAATTTGTAAATGTTCTTGACCTGGTAAGAGAGCTGATGTCACAGATGAGCAATTAACCTGAAATCTAGGGACGGATGTCTGCTTCCAAAGATAGATGGGATACGGACAGTGGCTTATCTGGGGCAAGCGCTGTCGGATATTAGTAAGAAAAAAAAAACTGAAATTTTGATGGAGTGCTGAAGGCTGAGTTTGGATTAGCATAAGAATAAAGAACCCCTGGGCTGGTGGACAAAAGATTTCTCAAGCATTCATAGACTCTTCTCTACAGATATAACTATAGGCTCAAGAAATATTAAAAGCACTGACAGCTGTGAGAAGTGGGTCTTTCAAGATTTAGGCATGAAGAGGGAAGTAGCAGGCTTTGCAAGAAAGGTTTGTGGTCCACTCCCTATCCTATGATAAAAGCCTCAGACTGCTGGGAGAAGCACAACAAACATTTTTGTTGGTGTTTAATTATTTAATAGGTCACCGGGGAGACTCACTGCAGCTGGAATAATGGCTTATTGAAACAAAATACTCCACAACTTAACAAGGGTCAAAAATACGTGCTGGTCCCAGACTGATGGCTATGGCCGGACAGGTTCACTAAGAAGAGTCCATTCCTAAGACCCAAGTAAATACACAGTGCTTACTTAAGATAAAATCCAAACGATGGAAAATGCCCACGCATCCCATAACCAGGCTTGTAAGTGACAAGTAATTTATAAGTAACGGCTGCTTTTTGCTGGGAGCAGGCATGGAGAGAAGTCTTAGAGTCTTGGTTCTGTTCTTCTTCATATCAGTTTCAACTTTTTCTATCCATCATCCGTAATGCCGCTGCCATTGTAAGTTTACCAATGTAAATTTAATCATATTTTTTCCTTTAAAATTGTGAAAGTTGATTATATGAATTGAGTCATTCTTGTTAATATCCAATTAAATCAGTCGAGAAGCCAAGGGAAAAATCACACAGCACTAGCTTCAATAACTGAATTTTCTGCAAGCCCGGCTGCTGTAGCAGCCTGCTAGTAGCTGCTGAAACAACCTGAGATGGCAGTGACTCTAAGTCTAGGGCCTGCCAGCTCCCAAAAACTTACGTAGAGAGTCAGTGAGCTTTCTTTCAAAACAATATATAACATATCTCTTTATGATAAAACTCCTAGCTTTCTTTTTATTCTTGAAACATATTGAAGACATCCCAGGTTTGTGTGTTTGTCCTGAATTGCAATTCTGTGATTCTAAATTAAATGTTTACTTTAGAGAGTAGTCTCTAGATTTTAATCTGACATTGACAAAATCAAGCAACTGTTCTTAAGATCACACCCAAATCTGTATAGGTCTGCCTTATACACTGAACATCACGCTTCTCCAGAAAATAAGATGATGTTTTGTATATTCTGAACATGTTTTTATATTTAATGTCTTCAGAAAGTACCATATCAACATACACATTTAACATAATGGGTGTGTCTTTGTTTCTTCCTCTGAAAGCTAATGTTAAATTTATGGAATAGTTTAAAAACAAGGATGGATCTTGGATTCAGCAGTATCATAGAGTCAAGATAAATACTTTTATATCAGTGAAGCTTAATACAGTGTCTAGCACAGCAAGGGACTACCTAACACATTTACTGACTCAAGTGAATTATGTCGTATTTACCTAAACAAAGCTGGGCCTTTGTAGAAGGAATGGTAAGGTAAAAACACAGAGGAAAACTAAAGGACTGCTAGATTCGAGGGAGCTCAGAAGTGGCAATAGTTGCAGAATAAGGAAATAGAATAAGGTCAGCAGGTGGTAGGAAGTAGGAAAATGACTAAAAACAAGTATTAAAGGCAGCAAAGTAAAGGTTTAAAATCAAACATTGCTATGAAACAATTATGATTTCATAGTTCTTCAAATTCTAATTACTGAGCTGGGAGGAGGTCTCAGAGCTAAGAATTATTTTGTCACAGGTCTAGTATTCCAACAATTACAGATTGCTGACACCAGCCAGGCTGTGAAGTTTGTCACGAATATATGACATACTGAATTGTAAACACTTGATACTGTTGAAAAATTAATAGAAAGTATTTCATTAACAGTGCACATTACTAAAAAATGAGCTCAGCAGTGTTAGAAGTTAAGAACTTCTTTTAAAGAGTATAATCAAGATAATTTTATGCACATAAAAGAGAATTCTATTATCAACAAAGACACAGAAAACAAAAATACGTCTGAAATGGCCTGTAAAGCAAGCAAAAATTGATCAATATCCTATTTATATGCTAAACAAATTACATCTTTTTTTACTTGTTATTTTTTTTTTTCTGTGACCGGATCTTGCTTTGTTGCCCAGGCTGGAGGGCAGTGGTGCTATCTCAGCAAAAAAAAAAAATCAAAGCAAGAATCAAGAAATCAATCTTGGATGATATTGTGGGGATTTGAAGAATAAATAGAAATGAAACAGGAGTGTGCTAGTGAAAGGGCATTCCTGCACATATAACAATACATGCAAATGTACAGACTCATGAAAAAGCATAAAGCTTTCCAAAATCAGCAGGTATTTAGGTTCACCTAGAGTTGTAAGTGAATGAGAATATAAGTCTAGAAAAATAGCCAAGTAAAATCCAGTCTTATAAATATCTTTGAACCTAATTTGAAAATCATGATTGTCTTAAACTCTTGTCTCGGAAAACCCATCCTGGCAACCATATGAGGCATAAATTAGAAGTATCAGTTTGGAGAGAAGACATTTAGTTAGGTCACTGATGAATTGTAATCCGTAAATACTAAGATATGTAGGTCATGGGAATGAAAAGTGGGGCAGCTGTGGTTCATACTAAGGAAGTGAAATCTGAATTTTATTCTTGGCTTGATAGGAAGTATTGATAGAGGAAAAATATAGGATGAGTCTCACATTTCTGATTTTATAACCCAACTTGCCACTCTTTGAGAGTGGTTTGATGAGGATAAGCATGTTTGAAGGGGAAAATTGCTATTTCTGGCTGTAGCAGACTGACTATAGGAGGCCTGTGGGACTCTCAAATGAGTACATAGTTGGATACACATAGCTGAGGCAGGGTGAATCCCAGCAGTCGGGCCAATGGCCTCTGAAATCCAGCCTGTGCCCCTAGCACTGAGGCCTTCACCAAGGCACAGAGCTGCCTCTACCCAGAGGGAGGGTTGTCATGCACTACAGCATCCCTCCAGAGAAGAGGCCTTTTTAACCTTCTTAAGAGTCTAATTTATGAGATAGAGGTTGCCATGCACACCAGAGTGCCTGTGCATGGAGATAAATACAGAAACCAATACAGGTAGTCATTTTTAACAGAATATTTTTTTAATCTGTGAGTAAGGGCACAGGTAAGCAGTGTAGCCCTTGTATTCAAATTCTTTTTCCTGTTTTTACTCTCAGGCAAAACATATGGCTTAGGATGCTCAGTTAAAACTAAAGGCACCTATAGACCATGATTTCATTACAGATCTTGGTACATAGTAAGAAACTCATGGATATAAATACTATTGTTATTACTACAACTATCATCATTTGTAGGTATTTGGTACATACAAATTTTTTTATTTTCCACCCCATTCAGGTCAGTTATACATGGGTGGCATAGGTTGGCAAAGGAGTTGTACCTTATAAGCCAGAGCTTCTTTAGTCAGGCCTGTGAACTGTTTTCTTTCCCAGTCTCATGAATTCTTTTCCTGCATGTGGTGGGTACAACAATGGACCCTCTAAAGATGTTTACATCTGAATCCCTGAAATCTGTGAATATGTGACTTCATGTGGCAAAAGTTACTTTGCTGATGTGATGAAATCAAGATAGGGAAATTACCCTGAATTGTCTGAGTGGGCCCAGTTTAATTACCAAGGTCTTTATTAGAGTGAGGAAGGAGAATTGGGGTCAAAGAAGACTGTGACAATGCGAACGGTGAGTGGAGTGATGTGGGGACGTGAGTCAAGGAATGCAGGTGACCTCTAGAAGCTGGAAAGTGGAAAAAAACAGATTCTGCCATAAAGCCTCCAAGAGAGAGTGCTGTCACATTTTAGACATCTAGAGCTGTAAGACAATAAAGGTGTGTTGTTTTAAGCCTCAAATTGGTGGCAATAGGAAATAAATACATATCCCCAAATTCTCTTTCTAAATCTTGATTGACGCAATCCCATTCTTTATTTTTATAAGTAACTAACCGTAAATCATCACATCCTGAAATAGAGCAGATTCTTACCCCTCTTGTTCTTATTTTGTACACTGCATCAGGATGTGAAATAACAAAAATGTCCTTGTTCATATTTCCCAAATTTTCTTCTTATAAGCTTTGTATGAAACCCATCATTTACCTGTAGCTCGTTTGAAATTCAGATGTCAAAGGGTTTATGTCTGATCCCATAAAATTCTCTAGGATCACACATTCCTTTCTATTTCCAAATAATATCCCTGGATGTCCCAAAGCTTTTCATGTAAATTCACAAATTAAGCTGTATTCAAGCTCATATGATTACCATACACATACGCACAAGTAGAAATACACACGAAGAATTATCATCTAATTCCTGAAAGGTTACAGTTACCACATTTGGCTTGTCAATTAAAAATATGGAGAAGAAACTATTTAATAAGTCAGAAACTTTTACTGTTAATGTAATGTTTAAAATGGAATCCCTCAGGACTAGCATAGTTCTACACACACACACACATACACACACACACTTTTCTTTTTGAGTAAAGAATGTATCATCAGGAGCTCAGCTGAGCTGTAAAGAAAGCTGAGATATCAGGTATCAGAGAAGCTGATTAAAAGACAAAGAAAATGAGAGTTACAGTCTTTAAGCCTTTAATTGCTTACAGTAATGGTAAAAAAAAAAAAAAAAAAAACAAAGGCTAAAACCAGAATAAGTCCCCACCCTCCTTATTCCGTCTTTCTCCATAGCCTAGAGCACTAGTCTAAGGTCAGGTGAATCAGGTTGGACATAGAAGTGTCTATTCAGGGATCCCTGAAAAAAAAGTCTCTGGCAGTTTTATGGCCCCTGAGTAAAGGCAAAAGCGCTAGGAGTTAATAAATACTGGGTGCTGAGTCAGAGTAGAGAGAAATGTCTTCATGATTTTCTCCTTTGCATTCCCTTCCATGTAAGGATGCCTTGACAGAAATGCCTAAAGAAGACCTTGATGAAGTTTTCAAATAAAGCGGTCTAAGAATAAAGACATTGGGACTAAGAATGCAAATAGAGGAGAATGTGATGGGTTAGGGGACCCTGAGTCCTTGGCTACACCTCCCTTCAGATGCTGCAGTGCATTGAATGTGCACCAAGTCTGATCCGGGGAGAGCCGCTCAACACTGAGAATCCCTGAGGCCTGCCAAGTAAAGCTTTTGTAAATACCTGTGGTCATGCATGAAGAATTATACACAGGTTATTAACTGGAGTCCAGATTCCTTAGAATTGAAATTAAACATATATAGAGATTATGGAATTTCGTAAGTCAATTTCTGAGCAAATGACATCCTCAAACTAATTTCTTCATTTCTTGTATCTGAAAGTTGTATCCATGAATTTACTTTAGTGGTTAGACAGGAATATACTCTTCCAATTTCCTTATGGATTTTTAACATTATCAGGGAATAGACTGTTTTGTTCTGTGATCAGGAAACGATAGGGCAGTTTCAACTACTGGACATCAAAAAATCATGAGTAAGGATATTTTGCTTATTTTAATAAAGATATGGAGACAAAATTATTTTTCTGGGGTACTTGTGTTTAAGACGATTACATGTTCATTATATATATGTGTATATATATATATACACACACACGCACATACATATATATATATATATATATATATATATAAAATTTAAGTTGCCTCAATATTTGCTGTGAGTCAAAGTTTAGCTGCAACATGTAGTAGTCCTAAACTTAAGGCATTATAGTTGTTTCGATTGATTTGAGAAAGCATTTAATAACTCAGAACCTTGACTTTAAGCACTCTGAGATGAAAATAGCAGTTTTTATTTGTTTTTCCCAATAAAATTTTTACAAGCAGCTGTAACTTACTCTGGTTTTGACACATTAAGATTATATTATAATCTTTATATATATTTTAAACACTTCTAAGTATCTGATTATGTATTAACACTCAAAAAGAATGACTTAGCTAATCTGACAGTCAGAAAATCTGAAATCTATAGCTTTATTGTATGTATCTTTTCATGGCATATTCAATGTAATTTTTGCCAACATGTGTGTGCCCTGATGACCTGAGACGCATCTTCTCAAGACAACATAAAAAATCAGAATGAGAATTAAGTGGCACAAAAGGGTGATTACAGCACACAGTGTTGATTCTCCATCAGCTCTGCATTTTAAGAGCAAACACTACATTTATACATTTTTCTAACGATTTTTAAAAACATATATACATATTTATTTTTAATGGATCAGTTTATTTTTCATCAAATTTTGAAAAAAATCAATGCATTTTTGGTCAGATTTATAATAGCTATTGAATCATCTTTATGTGTCTAATTTGTTTTCTTCCAAAATAGGCATCATAACTACACAGGAATGTACCACCTTATTTAGTCACTATATAAAATACAATGTCTTGGAGTTTACATAGCATTTTATGGGAACGTGGTAGGTTGGTTCTTAAAAAAGCAAGTGAATTGTTAGACTGTTGATTAAGACAGTCTTATATCCCCCTCAGCTTGACTAAATGTTAGGTTTATTCCTGACTATAGGCTCCTAAGTTCTGTTTTCTTAGAGCATTTACCTTAGAAAACTTTACATTGTAGACTCTTCATCCCTTTGAGATATAAAGCCTTTTGTTAGTTTTATACCAGAAATGTGTTTCTTCAGAACCCAAGATCCCAGCCTTTTGTTAATTTTATACTAGGAATGTGTTTCTCCAGGATACAAGATCTTTCCTTTTGAAATGTATTAATCAAAAAAAAAAAAAAAAAAAAATAGTGCCCCTAGCTGAAATTTTCTGAGAGGACAGAAATCTAGCCGCCACAAGCGCCAATCAGCAAACATAGATGGCCTAGTCACATTGTCCAGCCTCCTTCCCAATGTGTTCCATTATTTTTCTATTCACTCATCCTACTGATGAAACATTCATGCCTTTTATTTGAGTGAAGCAGAGCTAAGTTCTGTACTGAAGTCTTTGTGTCCTACTCCAGTAGCTGGATAATATATATCCTTCCTCCACCCTGCCGCATTTTTGTTCAGGTGTCCAAAGCAATTTTTCTTTCACATCATCAGTGTAGGATCTCTGTAGATTATAGAAGTAAGCATGATATTCAATAAATTCAGGAGCATAGACTAGATTATTATGCAAAGCTCACCACCATTGTATAACATAACAAGCCAATAAACTAGCATGATCAATTAATCAATCAATAACCACACTATGAAAGCTCAATATACAGGCTGGGTGCAATGGCTCATGCCTAAAAACCCAGGACGTTGGGAGGCCGAGGCGGGTGGATCATGAGATCGAGACCATCCTGGTCAACATGGTGAAACCCTGTCTCTACTAAAAATACAAAAATTAGCTGGGCATGGTGGTGCACGCCTGTAGTCCCAGCTACTCAAGAGGCTGAGGCAGAAGAATTGCTTGAACCCAGGAGGCGGAGGTTGCAGTGGGCTGAGATAGAGCCATTGCACTCTAGCCTGGGTAACAAGAGCGAAATTCTGTCTCAAAAAAAAAAAAAAAAAAAAAAAAAACTCAATATACTTGCACCAGGCTGGCTCAAATATTCAAGTATAGCTATGTTATTTTAAGCAACTCTACTACTGCTAATAAACCAGGGTTTTTAAGAAACAAAACAGCAGTACTAAATATAGAAACATTTTCAGTAAATAAAAAATAATGCAAGTCTTTATAGCTCATTGAAAGCAAATACACTGATATCAAATATTAGGCTGTCAGCCTCTTAATAAGGGGGCAAAACAATGAGTTCAGTCTGTTGTAGGCTAAAATATATGAAAAGAAAGCACATTCTATTGGTAAACTGTGTACTTGAAAAACATATGAGAAATGAGAACCAATTTATTATATTCAGCAAATAGATCTGAATAATTATTTCACTTATCGAAGCTCTCTAAGGTAGAATCCTGAGACAAGGTATTTTCCATACAGGCAAGAGTGAATGATATACTTCAATTAATCTCTTAATTCATCTTGTCCAAAAGATGGAATCATGATATATCATGAATAAATAAAAGGGTGGCTTTTCTTTCTTCCAATCCCTAAATATTGATATAAAAATATGTAAGTTGGAGGATGATTCCAAACAATCTCAATTAATTTGAACAGTCTAAAAGACATTGAAATGTTTCCTATAGAGTTAAGAAAACAAAACCTCAGAGGAAAAAAGAAGTTCATAAGGAGGTAGCCTTGTACAATGAAAAGCAAGCAAAACAATATGGTATAAGAAATAGAGATTCAGCTCTAATAAATAAATGCTATGTGTCCTTTTAAAAGTTACCTACCTTCTGTGAGCCATACTTTTTCTATTCTGTAAAGGAAACACAGTAACATCTCATGGGATTGTTGAAACACTAAAAGGGATAACAAATGTATAACACCTTGCGTGTTTCTTACATAGAAATTGAGACTCAAGAGTCCTGCCATATTTGAGGTCGCATAGTTTTTCCCTACAATTCTCTTTATTTGATTTCTGCTACCTATACACACAGAAGATGCCTTCCAGTATTTGATGACACCTTAATGCACAAATACACTGACAAGTATTTTCCTCATCATGAACCTTTTCAGTTTCTTCAAAATTCTAGCTGTTCCGTGGTGTCCAGATCATAAACCATCTGGTTGCACTTCTTCATTTTATTTATTGCCTTCGAAGTATAGGAGTCAGAAAGGAAAGTCCCCTTTAGCCATGATCCAATCAGTTGATAAGGATCTGACCCTCCCTTGTTTAGAGGAATACACTTCTACTCCTGCCATCTGTGTTTACATTATTGATTTGGAGGACTTTGTCATTCATGAGGACTGGCTGAACTGGCAGGCAACCAGAATCCTCTAGGCTTTTTGAAACGGGATGCTTCCTTTGATTTATTTGCTTTTTATTTTTTGTTTAATATTATCACATACATATACAACACAATCTTATTTTTAAACTCATTTCTATTGAGGAAATAGTTGTATCATCTTCCAAACTCACAAAACCTTTGATGAAGACAAGAGAAATACAAAAGGAAAAACTGCATAAGATCTTATATAACGCTCATATTCAAGTATTGAATGATGTGTAAGACGAAACATATAATAATATAATCTTCTACCAAGATGAAGTACTTCAGCCACATGCTTCATTCTAGGCACTGCTGCAATCTGTATCTACAAAACAAAATAAACGAATACCTTTGCACATCTATTAAAATTTATATATATTATTAAAATGTATATATGATTAAAAATTTATACATAATTAAACTATTAACATATGTGATATATATGATTGAAATAGAAAAAACTAAAGGTAAAATTAATAATGGAAGATTTACCTTTAGAAATAACTTAGGTATGCTTTTCTAAGCAATTGGTTTAGAAATAATTATTTTCTAGAATAATTTTCTTAGTCACAAAATCCAGATAAAATTGCCACTAATTTGTACAGTCACTGAGTTCTTACTGAGTGTTAGGTTTTCAGACTCCTTTTCATATTTATTTTTTCTATTGTTTAATATTTATGTAATAATCTCTTGCTAGTGTTGCTATTAGAATGCAATGTAACGTGAACACTACCACCTATAAGTGCAGAATACTAGGGGACTGCTACTACCCATTAAAAAAATAATCGAGGTTACATAGTTGAGACATACAAATTAACTGAGTTTGTTTGTTTATTTGTTTTTAGGAGAAGCATTTTTATCTAAGTAAATATTTCTAATTCGCAAGGACATGACTTAGAACAAGACTTATTTTATATTCAGGATCTTAGAAAATACCAAGCAATGTGCTAGTTTTGTTAGGACTTTTACTCTGGAGTTGGAGTGCTTAGATTCAAAACTTAGTTGAAGCGTCACCAGCCATGTGATCTGAGGCAACTGATTAGATTTCTCTGTGCTTCAGTGTTCTATTTGGTAAAACGTGAACTATAATCATAACTCTACTGTCCGATTGTTTTGAGTAGTAGTAGCTATATATTAACCTGTAGAATGTTTAAAATAAAAATACCTATTATTATTACTATGTAAGAAAATAAATCTGCAGGTATAGGGATATCCTTCTTATGCCCACAGCTGACCATTCTATAGCAGCAGTTTATAGAGATCAAATTGGTCTCTGGCAGTTGTTCTTGGGTATGGGGAAAGAAAATTAAAGAGTCATCCATGACAGAACAGGTCCATGGTGATTTCTGCCCTGTAGAGCCCTGGAAGTCAAGAAGCTTTGGCACTGTCTGTGCCATAAGGTCTCAAACTAACCAGAGGCCGAAATCATCTGCCATCAGTTGAACTCCGCAACAATAGTGATTCATTTGGGAAGCAGACTACAATGTGTATCATTAATAAGTAAAACATGTATAGGCAAGACAGGTTTATATCTACTATTTCTACCTTAAGTAGGAAAACTCCCTCAGAGATCCACAAGAGTGGATCACCATTCTAAAGTATCATGAACCTGCATATTTTGCCGTTTGTATGACAGTATTTACACATATACTCAACATAGCATTTCATTAGATCACTAGGATAAATAAGTCTGTGAATGTGACAATGGGAGAATTAGCCTATCTTGTGGAAAAAGAAGTTGAGGTCACAAAAAACTCACCTAGGAAAAGACAGTAGCAGAAACACGTGTTGACTTCTTCCTACATGAGTTCTGAAGTTAGTAGAATACTTATTACATGTGAAGGAGGTAAGTAAATTCACTTATCAAATGCCGTCAGGGCAGTAGGACATGGACACTATTGAACTTTGACGAGGTGAATGTTGAAATGCTGATTGTTTAAAAAAAAAAAAAAAAAAAGAGAGAAGAATAGAAGTAGAATTCAAATAGAAATTCTGTGTACTAAGCATAAGACTGCAAATCATACTGCTCCAGATCCACAGGTGTACGTGAATGTTGGCCATTTTCAGACATCATTTCAATATACGTTGACTTACTAATTTTTCCAAAAACCAAAGGTAGCTTTGAGAAGCCACGTCGGAAAATCTGTGGACTATTAAGCTGATTGACCTTTTGGGATTTGTAATAATACATAATTGATTTTGTAATTGTGCTAAATGTATTTGTTAAGATCATTGGAAGGGGTGCTTACATAGAAATAGAGCTTGATTTAATTTTTTTAATTTTTTTTTGAGATGGAGTTTTGCTCTTGTTGCCCAAGCTGGAGTGCAGTGGAGCCATCTTGGCTCACTCCGCCTCCTAGGTTCAAGTGATTCTCCTGCCTCAGTCTGCCTAGTAGCTAGGATTACAGACGTCTGCCAACACACCCGGTTAATTTTTGCATTTTTTGTAGAGACGGGGTTTTACCATATTGGCCATGGTGGTCTCGAACTCCTGACCTTAGGTGATCCCACCTGTCTCAGACTCCCAAAGTGCTTGATTCAATTTTTAAAAATTACTTTGATTCCAAAACAATGGTGATTCATTTAGGGACAAAAATACAATGTTTGCCATTACTGTTTTTTATAAAGTATGTATAGACCATGCAAACAGGTTTATATCTACCTACTTCTATCACTCCAGAGAAAACTCTACTGTTATTGCTGACAGAATGAGTGAATATGGGAGTTAGAAATGGATTCTCTAAAGTAGCAACACAGGACATTCCTGAGACAGTAAAGTGGAACAAGCAGCAAGACAAACTAAGACAAATTTAACCAAGTTCACTCACATTTTCTTCAGGGCTAGGGAAGGGGGGTGTGTGTGTGTATGTGCGTGCGTGCGTGTGTGTGTGTGTGTGTGTGTGTGGGTGTGTATTTATTTTGAATTTAGGCTTCTGTTTCATTTCTTTGTTGGTGGTTCTTTTTTTTTTGTTTGTTTGTTTTTGTTTTTTTTTTTTTGCTACTACATTGAGTCAATGAACCATAGGGCTATTCCTTTTTATCTAGTAGAAGTGCATTCTTCTTCTCACTAGAGTTAAAAGAATAAAGAAAAAGAAAACAGATCCACATACTTGTTTGTGCTGTTGCACAGCTGGGCTTTACCTGGTGGTGTATCCTGAAGCTACACTTGTCATTTTAAGTGGATATATTCTGCTCTGAGCAACAAAAGGCAATTTATACTCTTTTGCTCAGAAAATCACTCACTTATTGTACTGTAATTAACCCGGAGGAGCTAGTGGAAAGGTGGAACTTGAGCCATCAACAGCAAGTGGTTTATTTTATATAGATATAATTTCTCCAATGCTATATATGTAGGTAGAAGTCGTATTTTCCTTGTTGTTAATTTTACCCTGCTTGACATTGTGAAGTTTTAGACGTTCATCCTGAAAGTAAAGTGAATCCCTTTGGTTGAAGCAACCTTCCAAATCTTAACCATACACTATCGTTTACCATCTTTAATCTAGATTAGCATTTCCTAAATAGGTGGCAGATATAAGAGAATACTACTTGCCTGTGAAGTTTGTGAGAAAAGCAGACCCTAAAATACAGTTCTGTAGTCAAATAAATAAAGATTAAATGTAAATTGAAAGGGAATGACCTTGGAGATGGGAATTGATATTTTAAGAACGATTATGGGTTAATGCCTACTTCACACTTCTCTGGTGGTAGAGGGAGGCAGTGGGGATTTTGTATGTTGCATATTTCTTAATTTTGGCGAAGAAACCACCTCTTGCTTTAGAAAAAGATGAGGTGGAATCTCATCTGTATCACTTACTGGGCATGAAATAGATGAAAGTTGTGGCTGTAAGGTTGTTACCACTTCTGTAAAATGTATCTGTATGGAAGTCATTTGAGCTAAGTATGCAAAGATGCTGGCATTTAGCTGTAAAAGGAAAATAAAACCTCAGAACTCCAAACTCACTATGTCAAAGGGAAAATTTAACCTTGTCAACTGAGTCATGCAAAATCCCTTCTCTTTCTTCCCTGACAGCTGTAATTCACATGCTTACTTTATCTTATATAGAACGTAGATTTACCGAGTGTAAGATGGATGTATAATTGATCCCCCCTCCTTCTTTTTACATGTAAATTGTAGATACACTGAGGGTCAATCAGAGACACGTAAAACGTAACCACTTGCTTCATTGCCTACCCTCTATCCTATTTCTCTCCTTTTTCTTCGCTTCCTACTTGTTCCTACTTTAAATATTGAAGTTCCAAAATTCTCTTTATAAAAAGCATAGTACATGGATTCTGCTGTGACTCATGTTTCTTTTTCCCAAACGTATCCTCAACCTTGGTAAGAAAAACCTCTAAATCATTTGCGATCTGTCTGCCTCAGTCACTTTTGGTTTACGTAGCACAGTGGTATGGATATTTAAATAAAAATATATTAGACCATTTTTAAATAAAATACTTTTTTATAAATAAATAGTATATTTTCTCTTGATAGTATTGTTTCTAAATCCATTACATAGGTAAAGTTAAGAAATTGCAAACTTGGATAAATAATACTATTGTATAAAGGTTATTTTTCCTTTAAGGAGAATCTTTTTTAAAAACCTTAATGCCTTTGAATTCATCATAGCACAAATACCATTGCATGAACATTTGGTCATCATTAAGAAAGCATCAAATACCTTTAATTGTAATTAAAATTTTTAATTCTAATATTCTGAGTGCACATTTATGAATTGTGTATTTTGTTTCTGGTTAATCTCTTATTATAAAGTAATTTTTTCTTAAGAAAGGGATATAGCTTTGTTTAGAGTTCATAATTAGGAGAAGAGTTTTCAGAGTTCAAACAGATTTCATGCTATGTGTTATGCTTTGGCCAGCTTACCCATTTTAATCAGTGCTGTAAAATGTACTTAGCACCAGGTATATGGAACTAAATGGAAATGTTAAGTTTAATGGTTTTTGCTCCTCCTTTCCCTTAGGCTGAACAGAGTTTTCTTTGTGTTTTCTTTTTAAGTGTTTTCTCCCATCCTTAAGCATTTTTAAGCATTTGTCTTGAACTCTTAAAAATGTCCTATGCCCCTTCCTTATAAATGGAGAATTGGAGGTTATACTTCTATTGAAAGTTGGAGTTCTCCTAAAGACCTCTGTGTTTGCATTTTGTTTTGTTTTGTCTGAATCTGCTATTTAGGTGGATCGTACAACAGAAAATGGAGATGAGCGAGGCAGTTTTTTTAAACAACAGAAACATTACTTTGCGTTCATCATTTGGTCTTTTACACTAGGTAGCAAATATTGTATTGTTGCTCTAAAATAAGTAACTGATGGTACCCAGCAGGAGCAATTGTTAAGGTATTCAATCAGTACATCATTACAAAAGATGTATCTTCATTTTTCACGTGCACATGTGAAAACAAAGTCACAGGAAACCAACTGGGTTCTTGGTAAAACTTTAATATCTACAGTAAACATATACTGTAATATCTGAAAATTTTATTTTTATATTAAAATATAGACAGGCACATTATTGTAAAATAATTCTAAAAATATAATGTCTAAAATAAAGCAATTAAAATGTCTCATTTGGATTTAAAATGTAATATAACTAACCTAAAGCTTCTTTTGACTGCAATATTATCATTTCCTTTATGTAATTTTACAGTTTTTATGCAAGAAATGGTATGCTCAGGTAGCAATAAAAACTAACAAAACATGTATACTCTTTGGGAATTAAACTACTTTCCATTGATTAAATATCTATTTTTTATGGTAAGATGGCAGGAAGCAGCTAAGAAATTTTTATTCAGTAAATAAAACAATTGGATAATTTATGACTTCTTAAATATGTGTCACAAAGTTGATTTGAGAAGAAATCTTGGGCTTCCTATTTTTAATAATTTTGTCATAAGCATCCAGGGAATTTGAAGGTCCAAAATTCTCTTCCAGGTAACTTGCACCACCAAAACCATTCCTCTAGGTCCTGAAAACATAAGGAGAGAAGAAAACCTAAGTGTAAGGTGCTCATAGAATGTCTAACCCGATAATGATGATGACAAATCAAACAACAGAAATAATGTGAGACACATTTTACTAAGCTTTATGTTTTAGTCTAGCAGTTCTCAAGTGTTAGCCTAAGTCAGAATCAACTTGAGGTCTTGCTAAAACCCAAACTGATAGCCTCTGATTCAATAGGTCCCTACTGTAACCCCACTGATTCAGTAGGTCCAGGTTGTGATCTGAGAATGTACATTGCTAGCAAGTTCCCAAGTGATACTTACAGTACTGGATAAGGTACTATACTTCAAAGACCTTTAACCTACAAAACAATTTTTATGAGGCAAACAATATTACTTCTGCTTTGCAGATGAAGAATATGAGCCTCAGAGTTATTAGGCTGATGCAACGTAATTCCGGTGTCTTTCATTAAAAGTAATGACACTGCAATTATGTTTACACCGGCCCAAATATTAATAAGTACAGTCTAAAGTCACCCTGTGGTTCAAGTACAGGACCCTAGTACTCTTAATTTCAAAATCACAACCACTGAATTCAAAAAAGGTCACTGACATTAAAGTAGCTGAAAGTCAGTAAAGACCTTTTTCTGAAAAATCTGAAATGCAATATTTGGTATATCTTGTTCCTTCTGTCATGCATTGGAGTGGAAAGTTGACTATCCTGTTTACTCTGACTATTGGGGATAACACTAACTCCCGTTAAGTTGAAAATGACTTCATTCTTAACAGCTTGTAGAGGAAAACTAGCCAAGTAATTTCATTTCATAATTTCACTTTGAGCTATATTATTATAGGAAAGGTTGAGATTAAGCATTAGTTCTGTAAGAAAAATACCTCTAACAGTGCATTGCTTGGCTTAGCGGCTTGGATGAGAAAATACGATGAAATGTCCCTAAGCCTTTCAACTAGGTCACAGTTGTTGAGCACACACTTGACAAAGACAAAAATGATATGCTCTGCATTGTAAAGTCAGACAATAATTAGGGGAAAGGAGCACAGGTGAAAGAAGGTTTGACATATGTGAAACAAGAGAATAGGAAATCAGGAACAGGCAAAGTGTGTCCAAGATACTCAAGCCTGGAAAAGCTGGAATGAAGAGTATTTAAGACTAGACAGCTAAATTGTCTCAATATCTCAAATATCTCAAAGTACAAATATGTTCCCAAAGTGACACTACTAGTTCATAGGTAAACCTGAATCTATAACCTGCATCTCCCTAAGACTATTTCCATATGTTTGAAATTAAACTATTCTTAAACTGCTTTCAACTCATGCTTTGGATGTTTTAGTCATGAAGTCCTTGCCTCTGCCTATGTCCTGAATGGTATGCCTAGGTTTTCTTCTAAGGTTTTTATGATGTTAGGTCTTATGTTTAAATCTTTAATCCATTTAGTTCCCTTGGTCTCTATCTCTGTTTTTGTATCAGAACCATGCTGTTTTGATAACTGTAGCCTTGTAGTATACTTTGAAGTCAGGTAGCATGATGCTTCCTCTTTGTTCTTTTTGCCTAGAATTTTCTTGGCTGTGTGGGATCTTTTTTGGTTCCATATGAAATTTAAGGTGTTTTTTTTTTTCCAATTCTGTGAAGAAAGTCAATGGTAGCTTGGTGGGGATAGCATTGAATTTATAAATTACTTTGGATAGTATGACCATTTTTATGGTATTCATTCTTCCTAATCATGAGAATGAAATGTTTCTCCATCTGTATGTATTCGCTCTTATTTCCTTGAACAGTGGTTTGTAGTTCTACTTGAAGAGGTCCTTCACATCCCACATTCTGTCTGATTATAGGATGGAGTCTTGATTGTCTCTTTTCTCATTATTCTAATCCAATTTATTATCAAATTATATGGAATTCATTTGTGACATATCATTGGCACTCTTCTTTCCTCTGAATTCATAGTACTCTTTCAAGTCAGAGGTTTTTCTGTGAACCACTGCAAGAATTTACTATTACTGCTAAATTTACTTATATTGTATACTTGTAACAGCTACTAAAATTCAAGATTACCACCTTTCAATATCTGTAAAATAAACATGTTTTCCTGATATTTGGTGTTCCTCTGATTTTAACTTACTTTTGTGTTTTGCTCTCGCTTCTGGTCTTACTAAGCTGAATACCTCCCCGCATTTTTCTGATAATATTAACAGTTCCACTGCCATAACCTGGATTCTTCATTTAAATGGATTACTTCCTATTATTACGATACTCCTTTCTATAATCTCTAATACAGATGACAGCTCTTCACTGAAAATCTTTTAGATCATTTTGTGGAAGGTCTCAGTGTTGTTTGTTTTCAGCTAGATTTTCTGTCCTTTATTATCTGGTCTTTTCTTATGGCACTCATCAGTTTACCTCATGCCCTAAAGAGCAACCTCTCTTATAGGCTTTATGCCATTTTCTGTAGCACAAAGTCCTTCAGAGTAAAACTTACATATGTTATCATTTTCACAGTTACAAGAATGTTTTTATTATTCTAACACTGGAGCCAACTTCATTTAGATTAAAATCTACGTCTCTGATTTAGTTTACAAGACTAAATAGGAGCTGTTCTTTCCTCTTCCTCCCATCTCATTTTTCCTGTATGTACTTTGCTCAGTTTGAAGTAGTACCAGTCACTATTCTTTATGTCTCTCTTTAGATAACCATGAATATGTTAACTAAATAGAACCTTTATGCACTCTTTTACTATATTTTCTTCATAGTTTCTAAATATTACTTACATTATTTTGCATATTTATTCTTGAATTGTCAGCGTTTCACTGTAGTGTAATGGAGCTTATGCTACAGTATAAGGTCTCCCTACACTGTAGTTACGCTCCCTGCACTACTAGGGAAAGTATGTTTCATCTAGAACAGTACCTGCCATATGATATGATCATCTTGAACACATTTGTTTAATAACTGAATGGAAGCTGATGACCTTGCCATAAATGGTCCCTTGACTGTATGCTAGAGTGATTTTAGTTCATGCAAACCCAGTATAACATCAATTCAGGAAGTCAGTGATTACAGAAAACTATGAAAATATCCCTTAAAATAAGTTATTAATGAGAAAAAATAATCTTAAAGTCACATGTGCCCTTGAGGGAACGAAACTCTAAAACATTTCAAAGATGACAAAGTCTTCAAAACCATAACTAGTTAAATTGAAATTGTGCTGTGGCTGTTGTTAAGTGAGATTAATCAAAGATTAGGGTAGAAAAATTTTCTCTCACCTGAGTCTTTGAAAAACAAAATAATAGAAAAACGACGGAAATCCAAGGAGAACAGCAATAATGTGAAGAGAAAGTGCAAAGAGAAAGGGTTGGATTGTTCTCATCGAATTGTTGTTCAGAGTTGTCAGACACTTCATATTATCCTAAGGTAATTTATCTTCTTTTTTGTGGATTTTCATCTCAGTTGTATAATGTACCTTGAGCCTGAATCAGGCATTTTTAACTAAGGCAATACCATTCAGAGAGACAGATAGATTTGAGGTTTAGCAAAGTCTTGCACACCCTGGCAGTACTCCAAGACATCCATAAATCATTAGGACAGACCCTCTGCCTTCAGAGTCCAAGGCTTAGGTTCAGTAAGGGGAAGTGGGGGTCCAGGCGTGTTTCTGAGTTTGCAGTTTGGGAGCTGATTAGGAGAAAAGTGGGACGGCATTTTCAACCAAGGATTTAGACAGCGTTATGCAGCAGATTGGGGAACAAAGCCAGTGAATAAAATGAGCACTGGAGGGTTGAAAAGAAATAATTTAGATGGAACTAACGTTTTAGAACACTTTATCCATCAGCCAACATTCTAGACAAGTCACAGTGCAGATTGTGTGGCTAAGAGCCCAGGTGTAATGACGATTTCAGACCTCTTGTAATATGCTCTAATCAACCACCTGAGATAGAACATAAACTGCAAATTGCTTGTTAGTGTTGGTACCAAAGCATAAGGTGAGATAAAATGCACTTGGTAAAAATTCTTAGTAATACAGGAGATGCAGTGAATTTGTAGCTAATTTTTCCACATTTCTCACAGGTGCAAATTCATTTCCAAATTGTCTATTGATTGCTTGTGCAAATTTCTGCTCATATTTTATATAAAAATGTATGTCAGTGGAATATTACAAATTAGTAGAAATTTTCTATACAGTTTCAAAGATCTTATTATTTTGAAAAAACGATTATTTGGATGATACTTGTAAAGAGTTCCTTGGGTATTGTTTGAAATTTACAGAGGAAAAAGTAACTGTACATCCTTACTTTTAGTACAAAAATGAGGGCAAAGCCAATATCTTAAATAATGAAAAATTTCTTTATACATATATAGATATATATATACACACACACATGTCTACATATATGTGTGTGTGTGTATATATATCTATATAAAGAAATTTTATATATATAAATTTTGTATATAGGAACATATATGTGTATATATATGTGTGTGTATATCTATATCTATATCTATATATATTTTATTGCACTTTAGGTTTTGAGGTACACGTGCAGAACATGGAGCATTATTGCATGGGTACCTACATGGCGGTGTGATTTGCTGCCTCCATCCCCCTGTCACCTATATCTGGCATTTCTTCCCATGTTATCCCTCGCCAACCTCCCTATCACCTGCTGTACATCCCCATTTCCCCCCAACAGACCCCAGTGTGTGACGCTCCCTTCCCTGTGTCCACGTGTTCTCATTGTTCAACATCTGCCTATGAGTAAGAACATGTTGTGTTTGATTTTCTGTTCTTGTGTCAATTTACCGAGAATGATGGTTTCCAGATCCATTCATGTCCCTACAAAGGACACAAACTCATCGTTTTTTATGGCTGCATAGTATTCCATGGTGTATATGTGCCACATTTTCCCTGTCCAGTCTATCATCGATGGGCATTTGGGTTGGTTCCAGGTCTTTGCTATTGTAAACAGTGTTGCAGTGAACATTCATGTGTATGTATCCTTATAATAGAATGATTTATAATCCTTTGGATATATACCCAATAATGGGATTGCTGGGTCAAATGGAATTTCTTTTTCTGGGTCCTTGAGGAATCGCTACACTGTCTTCCACAATGGTTGAACAAATGTACATTCCCACCAACAGTGTAAGCGTTCCTACTTCTCCACATCCTCTCCAACATCTGTTGTCTCCAGATGTTTTAATGATTCCCATTCTAACCGGTGTGAGATGGTATCTCAATGTGGTTTTGATTTGCATTTCTCTAATGACCAGTGATGATGAGCATTTTTTCATATGTTTGTTGGCCTCATAAAAGTCTTCTTTTGAAAAGTGTCTGTTCATATCCTTTGCCCACTTTTGAATGTTTTTTTTTTTTTAATTGTAAATGTGTTTTAGTTCTTAGAAGATTTTGGATATTAGCCCTTTGTCAGATGGGTAGATTGCAAACATTTTTTCTCATTCTGTTGGTTGCTGGTTCACTCTAATGATTGTTTCTTTTGCTGTGCAGAAGCTCTGGAGTTTAATTAGATTCAATTTATCAATTTTGGCTTTTGTTGCCAATGCTTTTGGTGTTTTAGTCATGAAGTCCTTGCCTATGCCTATGTCCTGAATGGTTTTGCCTAGGTTTTCTTCTAGGGTTTTTATGGTGTTAGGTCTTATGTTTAAGTCTTTAATCCAATTGCAGTTAATTTTTGTGTAAGGTATCAGGAAGAGGTTCAGTTTCTGCTTTCTGCACATGGCTATCCAGTTTTCCCAACACCATTTATTAAACAGGGAATCCTTTCCCCATTGCTTGTTTTTGTCAGATTTGTCAAAGATCAGATGGTTGTAGATGTGTGGCGTTGCCTCCGAGGCCTCTGTTCTATTCCATTGATTTATATCTCTGTTTTGTTATCAGTACCGTGCTGTTTTGATTACTGTAGCCTTGTAGTATAGTTTGAAGTCAGGGAACATGATGCCTCCAGCTTTGTTCTTTTTGCTTAGAATTGTCTCGGCTATGTGGGCTCTCTTTGGGTTCCATATGAAGTTTAAGGTGGTTTTTTTCAGTTCTGTGAAGAGGGTCATAGAAAGTTTGATGGGGATAGTGTTGAATCTAGAAATTACTTTGGGCAGTATGGCCATTTTCAGGATACTGATTATTCCTAACCATGAGCATGGAAAACTTTTCCATCTGTTTGTGTCCTCTCTTATTTCCTTGAGCAGTGGTTTGTAGTTCTCCTTGAAGAGGTCCTTTACATCCTTTGTTAGTTGTATTCCTAGGTATTTTATTCTCTTTGTAGCAACTGTGAATGGCAGTTCATTCTTGATTTGGCTCTCTTCAAGTCTCTTATTGTTGTATAGGAATGCTTGTGATTTCTGAACATTGATTTTGTATCCTGAGACATTGCTGAAGTTGCAGATCAGTTTCAGGAGATTTGGGGCTGAAACAATGGGGTCTTCTAAATATACAATCATGTCAACTGCGAATAGAGACAATTTGACTTCCTCCTTTCCTAACTGAACACCCTTCATTTCTTTTTCTTGGATGATTGCTCTGGCTAGAACTCCCAATACTATATTGAATAGGAGTGGTGAGAGAGAGCATCCTTGTCTAGTGCTAGATTTCAAAGGGACTGCTTCCAGTTTTTTCCCATTCAATTTGATGTTGGCTGTAGGTTTGTCACAAATAGCTTTTATTATTTTGAGATATGTTCCATCCATACCTAGTATATTGAGAGTTTTTAGCATAAAGGGGTGTTGAATTTTGTCAAAGGCCTTCTCTGTATCTATTGAGATAATCATGTGGTTTTTGTCTTTTGTTCTGTTTATGTGGTGAATTACATTTATAGACTTGCCTATGTTGAACCAGCCTCACATCCCCAGCATGAAGCCTACTTGATCGTGATGAATAAGCTTTTTGATGTGCTGTTGCAATCGGTTTGCTGGTATTTTATTGAAGATTTTTGCATTGATGTTCATCACAGATATTAGCCTGGAATTTTCTTTTCATGTTGAGTCTCTGCCAGGTTTTGGTATCAGGATGATGTTGGTCTCATAAAATGATTTGGAAAGGATTCCCTCTTTTTGGATTGTTTGGAATACTTTCAGAAGGATTAGTACTGGCTCCTGTTTGTATGTCTGGTAGAATTTGACTGTGAACTTATTTGGACCTGGGCATTTTTTGGTTGGTAGGTTATTAATTGCTGCCTCAACTTCAGCCCTTGTTATTGGTCTATTCAGGGTTTCAAATTCTTCCTGGTTTAGGCTTGGGAGGGTGCAATTGTCCAGGAATTTATCAATTTCTTCCAGGTTTATAGGTTTATGTGCATAGAGTTGTTTGTAGTAATCTCTGATGGTAGTTTGTATTTCCGTGGAATCTGTGGTGATATCCCTTTATCATTTTTTATTGCATCTATTTGATTCTTCTCTCTTTCTTTTTTTATTAATCTGGCTAGTGGTCTATTTTGTTGATCTTTTCAAAAACCAGCTCCTGGATTTATTGATTTTTTTTTTGAAGGGTTTTTTGTGTCTCTGTCTCCTTTGCTCTGATCTTAGTTATTTCATGTCTTCTGCTAGCTTTTGAGTTTTTCTGATCTTGCTCCTCTAGCTCTTCTCAATTTTGATGATAGGGTGTCAATTTTCGATCTTTCCTTGCTTCTCATGTGGGCATTTATTACTATAAATTTCCCTCTAGACACTGCTTTAAATGTGTCCCGGAGATATTGGTATATTGTGTATTCATTCCCATTGGTTTCAGAGAGAACATCTTTATTTCATTTCATTGTTGATCCAGTCAACACTCAAGAGCCAGTTGTTCAGTTTCCGTGAAGCTCTGCGGTTCTGAGTTAGTTTCTTAATCCTGAGTTCTAATTTGATTGTACTGTGGTCTGATAAGCTGTTTGTTATGATTTCCATTCTTTTGCATTTGCTGAGGAGTCATTTACTTCCAATTATGTGGTCAGTTTTAGAGTAGGTGTGATGTGGTGCTGAGAAGAATGTATATTCTATGGATTTAGGGTTGAGAGTTCTGTTGATGTCTGTTAGGTTTGCTTGGTCCAGATCTGAGTTCAAGTCCTGGATATTCTTGTTAATTTTCTGTCTTGTTAATCTGTCTAATATTGACAGTGGAATGTTAAAGTATCCCACTATTATTGTGTGGGAGTCTAAGTCTCTTTGTAGGTCATTAGGAACTTGCTTTATGTATCTGGGTGCTCCTCTATTGGGTGCATATATATTTAGGATCATTATCTCTTCTTGTTGCATTGATTGTTTTACCATTATGTAATGTCTTTCTTAGTCTCTCTTGATCTTTGTCGGTTTAAAGTCTACTTTATTAGAGTCTAGGATTGCAACTCTTGCTTTTTTTGGTGCTCCATTTGCTTGGTAAACCTTCCTCTGTTCCTTCATTTTGAGCCTATGTGTGTCATTGCATGTGAGATGGGTTTTCTGGATACAGCACACCAGTGCATTTTGACTTTTTATCCAATTTGCCAGTTTGTGTCTTTTGATTGGGGCATTTAGCTCACTTACGTTTAAGGTTGATATTGCTATGTGTGAATTTGATCTTGTCATTTTGATGCTAGCTGGTTGTTTTGCCCGTTAGTTGACACAGTTTCTTCATTGTATTGATGCTCTTTACTATTTGGTATGTTTTTGGAGTGGCTGGTACTGGTTGTGCGTTTCTATGTTTAGTGCTTCTTTGAGGAGCTCTCGTAAGGCAGTCCTGGTGGTGATGAGATCTCTGAGCAGTTGCTTGTTTGTAACGGATTTTCTTTCTTCTTAGCTTATGAAGCTTAGTTTGGCTGGATATTAAACTCTAGGTTTAAAGTTCTTTTCTTTAACAGTGTTGAATATTGACCCTCACTCTCTTCTGGCTTGTATGGTTTCTGCCAAGAGATCTACTGTGAGTCTGATGGGCTTCCCTTTGTGGGTAACCCGACCTTTCTCTCTGGCTGCACTTAGCATTTTTTCCTTCATTTCAACCCTGGTGAATCTGATGATTATGTGCCTTGGGGTTGCTCTTCTAGAGGAATATCTTTGTAGTGTTCTCTGTATTTCCTGGACTTGAATGGTGGCCTGTCTTGCTATGTTGGGGAAGTTATCCTGGATAATATCCTGAAGAGTGTTTTCCAGCTTTGATTCATTCTCTGTCACATTCAGGTACACCTATCAAACGTAGATTAGGTCTTTCCACGTAATCTCATGTTTCTTGGAGGCTTTGTTCACTTCTTTTCACTCTTTTTTCTCTAATCTTGCCTTCTGATTTTATTTCATTGCACTGATCTTCAATCTCTGATATCCTTTCTTCTGCTTAGTCAATTCAGCTATTGAAATTTGTGTATGGTTCATGAAGTTCTTGTGTTATGTTTTTCAGCTCCATCAGGTCATTTATATTCTTCTCTAAGCTGTTTATTCTCATTAGCATTTCATCACACCTTTTTTCAAGGTTCTTAGTTTGTTTGCATTGGGTTAGAACATGTTCTTTTAGCTCAGAGAAGTTTGTTATTACCCACTTTCTGAAGCCTGTTTCTGTCAATTCATCAGACTCATTCTCCATCCAGCTTTGTTTCCTTGCTGGTGAGGAGTTGTGATCCCTTGTAGCAGGAGAGGCGTTCTGGTATTGGGTGTTTTCATCCTTTCTGCACTGGTTTCTTCCCATCTTTGTGGATTTATCTACCTGTAGTCTTTGTAGTTGGTGAATATCAAATGGGATCTATGAGTGGATGTCTTTTTTGTTGATGATGAAGTTATTTCTTTCTGTTTTTTACTTTTCCTTCTAACAGTCAGGCCCCTCTGCTCTAGGACTGCTGGAGGTCCACTCCAGACCCTGCTTGCCTGGGGATCGCCTGCAGTGGCTGCAGAACAGTAAGGGTTTCTGCCAGTTTCTTCTTCTGTTATCTTTGTCCCAGAAGGATACCCACCAGATGTCAGCCTGAACTCTCCTTTATGAGGTGTCTCTTTGGATATATGGGGGTCAGGGAGCTGCTTGAGCTGACAGTCTGACCCTTATAGGAACTAAAGTGCTGAACTATGAGCTCCACTGTATCATTCAGAGCTGCTGGGCAGGTACGTTTAAGTCTGCTGCAGTGGAACTCATAACCACCTTTTTCTCCAGGTGCTCTTTCCTGGGAAAGTGGGGCTTTATTTATAAGTTCCTGATGTGCTGCTGCCTTTTTTCAAAGAAGCCCTGCCCAGCTAGGAGGTAGCCTAGTCACAGTCTGCCAGCAGAAGCATTGCTGAGCTGCTGTGGGCTCTGCCCAGCTGCTGTGTATATTTCCTTGTTGTTTTGTTATAGACGTATTGTTAAAACTGCCTCAGTAATGGCAGTCTGCCTGTGTAATGGTGGACTGCCTCAGTAGTGGTGGACTGCCTCGGTAATGGCAGACACACTTCCCTCCGTAGAGCTGGACCGTCCCTAGTGCAGCTGCGCTTGCTGTAAAACTCTTAATCCAGAACATTTCATATTGCTGGTCTTTATCAGGGTAGGACCCACTGAGCCAGATCACCTAACTCCCTGTTTCAGCCCCCTTCTTTTCAGTTGAATGGATGGCTCTGTATTCCAGGCATTCCAGGTGCCAGCTGAAATGGCTGCCCAGATTTGTGTGAGTTTTTGTGTGGAGACCTGCTGCGCTGGCTGAAACAGCTGCACTGCAAACTCGTGATACTTTTCAGCCCAGGAATCTCCTGGTCTGTGGGCATTAATAACTCGTTTGGAAAAGCGGTGATCACTCACCCTCTGTGTTGTTCTCACTGGGAACTTCACTCCAGAGTTGTTCTTATTTGGCCATCTTGGATCTGCCTCCCTGAAAAATATTTTTTTTTTTAAATTTCAAGTGTTCTTTAAAGTACAGAATAATAAACTAAGTTTGCTTCCAGATGTATTTTTTCTTTTATTATGTAAAGTTGATGGTATTCATGTCTTTATACTAATTTTTTCACTAAGTTCAGAGGAGTAAAATAAAACATAAATAAATCTATTTAATGTATAATCTCTAAGTATAAATAATAATTGCATTTAAAAGATAAACTAAAGATATTAGACTGCCCAGCCTTGTCCACTTATCAAGACAAGGTCCAAAATATGTCAACTGTTATAACAGACAACAGACTAAAACAAAAATTGTTATCTCAACAAATCAGTAGTATGTATAGTTACTATTTTTTTCTTTAAGTAGGTCTTGGAAAATAATGTGAAATATGGTAAAATCACATATAACACTAAAATATGATCTTTAAAAATATATAGGATATAAGAGGAATTTTAAAAAGGAATAAGTCTGTATAATAAACATACTACTTACCTGACTGTGCTGGATCCCTAACTGAGGGAACACTGGAACAATCAAGGAAGTTCCCTTCCCTATATCATGATTCTTTGAAAATAAACCAAATGTGATCAACTGGCATTTAACCAAACACTGCAAATTAGAGTTTAATTTTTAACATTTTGAGAGAGAAGAAACAAAGGATGCTGTAATTTAAAAACATACAGCAAAAATTGATTCATACTAATACAGTGCTATTTAAATAAATTTGATTTATGTTTTTTATATGGCTGATTGGTTTGTGAACTGATGGAAGATATATTGCAGAGGTTATACAATAATGTAAAAAGATTCTTAAAAAAAAAATGCTGGAAGTCAAAAGCTTACCAGAAACTATGAGGAGAAAATAGCACAAAATGTCAGCCAGATTCTAAAAACTGTGTAAGAGCCATCAAGCAACAGGTAGCTACGAATACATACCATAGGTGGTGGCTTAATTAATTGCAAAGTAAATTGAATACGTGCATTTGATATGGAAAACAGAAAACTGTTAACCTTCTGAAGCCTAAATCACATAAAGGAGCTAAGTGACATGAATAGACATTTCTCAAAGATACACAAGTGGCAATAAAATGAAAAAGTACTCAATGTCACTGATGATCAGAAAAGTGAAAATTAAATCCACAGCGAGATACCACCTTATCCAAGACAGAATAGCCACTATTAAAAAGTCACAAAATAATAGATACTGGCATGGTTGTGGGTGGGAATGTAAATTAGTACAGCTTCTATGGAAAACAGTACAATTTCTCTATGTAAAACAGTATGGAGATTTCTAAAAAAAAAAACTAGCAGTAGATCTCCAATTCAACCCAGCCATCCAACATCTGGGTATCTACCCAAAGGAAAAGAAGTAACTCTATCAAAAAGACCTGTATGTGTATGTTTATCTTAGCACTGTTCACAATTTAAATGACATGAAATCAACCTAACTGCCCATCAAGCAATGAGTGTTTAAAGAAAATGAGGCACATATATACCATGAAATATTACCGAGTCAAAGAAAATGAAATGTCTTTTGCAGCAACTTGGATGGAACTGGAGGCTGTTTCTAAGTGTAGTAAACGGAAATTAAAAACCAGATAGTGTAGGTGCTCACTTATAAGTGGGAGCTAAGCTATGGATATGGAAAGGAATACAGAAGTCCAGAGTAGTATAGTAGACACTGGAGTCTCAGAAGGGAGAAAAGTGGGACAGCGGTGAGGAATGAAAAGCTGCTTATTGGATACAGTGTGAACTGCTTCCATGATGGGTGCACTAAAATCCTAGACTTCACCACTATACAACTTTCTTTTTTTCCTTCTGAGGTAAGTCTTGCTCTGTTGGCCAGTCTGGAGTTCGGTGGCCCAATCTTGACTCACTGCAAATTCTGCCTTCCAGGTTCAAGCAGTTCTCCTGCCTCAGCCTCCCGAGTAGCTGGAATTACAGGAGCATGCCACCACACGTGGCTAATTTTTTGTATTTTTAGTAGAGATGAGGTTTCATCATGTTGGCCAGGCTGATCTCAGATTGGCTGGTGTCTAATTCCTGACCTCGTGATCTGCCTGCCTCTGGCCTCCAATTGCTGGGATTACAGTAGTGAACCCCTGCACCTGGTACCACTATATAATTTATCCATGTAATCAAAAGCCGCCTTTTACCCCTAAAGCTATTGAAATAAACAAAAATAGTTAAGAAAAAAAAAAAAGGAATGATTGTAGGACTATGAGATAGGCAACAAGAAAAACTAGAACTCAGAAAAATATTATGCTATGGCAGGCACAGTGGCTCATGCCTGTAATCCAGCGCTTTGGAAGGCGAAGGTCAGAGGATCACCTGAAGCCAGGAAATTGAGACCAGCCTGGGCCACATAGTGAGACCCCACCCATACAAAAAAATTTAAGGATTATCCAGCACAGTGGCATGCACCTGTAGTCCCAGCTACTCTGGAGGCTGAGATGGGAGGTTCCCCTGAACCCTGAAGTTTGAGGCTGTTGTGACTTATGATTGAGCCACCGCCCTCTAGCCCTAGCAACACATTGAGACCCTGTCTCTTTAAAAAAAAAAAAGAAGTGTGAATGTTGGAATTTGTACCCTGAAATAACATATGCCATTTTAAGTTGTGTATGACTATTCATTTCATTTTTGTGTCCCATGATTGTATATAAAACACACTTATGAGGACTATCTCTTTTTTAAACCAGTTCTTCAAAATCAGATATTATTACAGTTGTCATAGTTATAATACAACCGATTTTCAAAATACTATGTCTGACAGCTACAAAGTTTTCTTAAACATTAATCCATTTACAAGGATGGTTTTCGTTAACATCATTAATGTTTCATCTTCCCTACCAGGACTAAACTGCTTCATAGTGTATCTAATTCAATTTGCTGCATAAATTGTGCGTTATCTTTTAATTCACAAAATGTTTACTGTTTCATTAATCAAACTATGTCAAGCCACATACTGTTAGCTAATGAAAGAAAATCTCAATTGCTCTCAAATAGGTGTCATAGAAATTTTCGGAGTCTGAATGCAATATTTCTTATTGCAGTTTTATTTTTCTTTTTGAATGCCAAAATTAGTCTCTTACTTAGTTTTGAATAATTCCAAGAATCAAGATGATACCAAATATGGATTTGAATAGAATACTTTTGGAATTTGTGTACACCTCGGCTTTCATTCATGTATTCATTCAATGAGTGTGTGTTGGTGTACGTGTGTGTGGGGGAGAGAGAGAGAGAGAAAGGGAGATACTTTGGAGCATACAGCAAATAAAAAAACCTTTGTTTATTGCTGTTATATAATAACGATTGAAAGATACAAAAATTAATATATATAATGTCAAACATTGTTAATTGATTTGAAAACAGTTGCATAGGATCCAACTTCAAGAGTGACTGGAAGAGAAAGAGGTGGATTAGAAAAGGCAATTGGGCAGAAAATCAACACGGGAAGGCAGTGTAGAAGCCTGGAGGAGGAGGTGCTCTAAGTGCCGTAGGTGTTACAGTAATACAACTCTGAGGAAGGAATAAACCTGCCGTATTCACAGCAGGAATCAAGTCGTACTACAGGGAAATGACTCAGTAACCACACATGAACTAAAACCAGTTAGAAAGCTATTGCGTTATTTCAAGTTCAATGTAACTTGAACAGAGGTGGTGACAGTGAGAGCATTGAAAACTGGTCAGATTTGGGATGCATACTGAGATTACCCCAATATGATTTGTTGATGGATTCGAGGTGGGTGTAAAAACAATTTTTCATTTTTGTTAGGTCATGTGATTGGATGTAGAGGCAAGAAAGGGACACATATCTGAACGAGTGAATAAAGTTATGTCTGTTATATAGTTTATTTGATAAATGTCAAAATAAAGTTCTCAAATTACGTTTTTTGAACATGGAAAACATTTTCAAAACTAGATTATAGATACGGAGTTAAAAACAGAGACATGTAGTGAATACACATAGACAAGCTGGATTATGAAAAGTTCAACAGATGTCTTTACTAATACAGGACTAATGTGCACGTGAATTTGCATATTAGTTGGAGGAAGTTGAGTACGGCATTTCCCAAGTTATTTGATCATAGCTTTTCTTCTGTAGTCATGTTCTACTAAATGTGAGTTGGCTCATCTTGGTATAAAAAATAGAGGCAAATAATTTGCCCTCTACTATGAGCACATCTCCAAACCAAAGAAAATATTTTCATCTTCTGTTAATAAAAATAACTAAATACAACTTATGTATTCTTATATTTTGCAATTGCAAAAATAGTTTCCATACGCAGCTCATTTTTCTTAATGTAAAAGTAATAATATGGCATGGGGGAAAGACTCTAAAGATACTTTAGAAATGTTTGGATGATTACAATTAAAATACCGCACAACTGAGTCAGCAGATTTGTCAAGTCAAATTCTCAGCCTGTGTTTGCCTCCATAACATATGATGGCAGAGTAGTTACCACAGTGGTCCTTGGGGTGTACATTTACATCCTGCATACCAGGGTACTCTCTGTCCATCCAGGGGCTATGTAATACCCTCCAGCTGCAGAGTTTTCACTTACGCAATACAGTTGAGCTGCAGAGTTTTCACTTATGCAATACAGTTGAGCTGCAGGCTCTCCTCTGAGTCAGTATTTTTCTTTCCAGAATTGAACCATAAAATTGCTGACCAAAACATTTTTCCCTTGTGGAGATGAAATTCAGGTTTATTAAAGCACCTAGGAGAACTATTCTAGTGACATACTATCGTATACATATGTGTATGTGTGCCCACATGTGTGTGTACATATATATGTATGTGTACATGCACACATAAATATATATGTAAACTTTGCTTAAATGAAAAATGAATCGACTTTTCATAAATGCTGTTTCATGTAACTTTTCTAACTCAAGGCCACCTATACTTGAATCTCTGAGAGAGTGTTCCAGCACCAGGCTGTTTAGTTTCCAATGAAAAGAGAAATTGCATGTAGAGCCCAATATACATTGTTAACTCTTTCCTATTTCTCTGAACTTTGATATCCCTAGCTTCATTTTTTAAATATAATTTTTCTCCTAATATAATATGGCATCTTGACATATCTGTGTTATTATAAGATAAATAAATCTTCTTCTTCTTTTTTTTTTTTTTACTTCTCATCTCCCTTATTAAAAAGATAGCAAATACTACTTTGATCAAAATAATTCTGTAATTGTAATGCAAAATATCTCTTCTTGAACTTCTTGTAATGGGTCTGCGAGTTACCAAATGGGCAAGGGTATAGTGACAAAAGGTGCTGTCTTGCTTGCCCATTGCTTTCCCTCTTCTCTCTGATTTTAGGTTTAATTGTCACTCTATTGGGTCTTTAATTTCTTTGAAAGGTGGTGAATTAGATTCCATAAATCTTAATCAAATTAAAATTACCCTAAAATGTAATTAAAGCAATCTGAAAATGGCTGTCTCTAAAAGACATCTTGGTATAATGGAAACAGTAGCAAGAGGTAGATTGTCTGGATTCAAATACTCCCTGAAAGATAAATTACAATATTTTGTAAAAGCCATTTTTTAATTACAGGGCCGTCATTCATCATCTAGCAAACAATAGCTACTGACAACTTAATTAAAATGCCTAATAGACATTATAAAACTGCTTGTATGATCCTTTTTGTTTGAGCTGTGCTAGTTTAACAAGACAGCCAAATGTCCATAAAAATTTTTAATATTCAAAATTCTTGTAACTCTATTAATTATGACTGTCTTATCTGTGACCCATTTAGACACACATTACCATATTCTAAGACACTGGGCATTTTGTGGCCTCTTCCATTAAAAAGTATTTCTCTACCACTGCTGCATGCATATTTATTTTAACTTCTAAAGAGCTTTCAAACACACTCATAAGCATGCAAAAATATAGTAAAAGATTTCCTGTAGAATATTTGTGCATTTAATCCTCTATCCTGAAAATCTTGTATTTCTGTCTTCCCAAGTAACATTTTAATTCAGTGATTTCATTTACCCTACATTTACATTTGTTCAATGTGACTTTTTGGGGGGAGGGATTAGGTCACATGGTATAAACTCAACTTCAGATGCAGGAGGCTGATATCAGTCATATGAGCAGCTAATCATGCTTATGTGATGGAATCTCTAGAAGAATTCTAACAGCAAGGAGTGGATGAGCTTCCTCCGGTTGGCAGTACTTCCTGTGTATTGTCACACATCCATACCAGTAGAATAAAACTGTACTGAATCCATAAGGAGTGTGCAACTGGTAGCTGCATGTTTGATTCTCACCTTGCTAGATTCTGACCTATGTGTTTATTGGTTAATTTTTTATGTTTCTTTCTTTTCCATGTAATAAACCATATCTGTGAATATAACAGCTTTATGTTAGTTCCATAGGTCATTTTAGTAAATTACTAAACCTGAAGATTGTTTTGGGAACTTCTCTAAACTTCCAACTGGTGTCGGAAGAGAAGGTGGTCTTGCATGGACTGTTTGCTCTAACTTTGCAATTGGCTAATTCCTCATAGTTAGGGGATATCTCATTTTAGTTTATGGCACTGTTTTCTTTAAACAAGTATCTACTGGTAATTCTTGACTCATTTCTTAATTGTGTCTTTTCCTTATCTACACACTTACTAATTAATAAGACATACTTAAAGGACCAACATATGTAGACATTACATTAGGAAATCGTGAGAACGTTGCCTATTGAGGATTGAAGATGAAATAGAGATTAAAGAAAATGATTATTGTTTGACAAACAATATTGGAAAAAACAATTCAATGAAAAAACTGAAATTGCTTGAGAATGAATGTTTCCTTCAACACAAAAAATAAGGATAACAAGTAGGAAAATTTATCAGGTATTTTTAAAAAAAAGAAATAAAAGCAATACTGGGAAATGGAAGAATTACTGTCTGGGAAAAAAAAAACATTAAAGTTCTTTAAGTGTAGAACTGAGATACCCCAAAATGGCCTCGGTTATTCAGTTTACTCCAGAGGATGTCTTTGTCCATGACTGAGTAATCCTTCTTACATCACTTAGATGTTTTATATTTATACATATATAATTTCAGAATATGTAAAATAGCCTGAATGCTTTGGGAAGTTATAAAGAAATTCAGACATAGTCTCTCATCTTGTCGCCTAAATTGTCCAATCTGTTGATAAACTACCATTTCATGGGCATCTGCTGTTCTTCCCATGAGTAAAATGGAGCACCATGTGTTTCTTAGATGTAATAGTTAAATTCCATGCTGAAGGCTTGTTTTCCAACTCTGAATGGATTTTCCCATACTTAGAATCTCTAAGCTCCTATTCTTTTCTCTTTCTTTTTCCCTAGCAAATAGAAAACCTGAAAAGAAATGAGATCATTATGCTTTTTCATCTGAAATAAAAAGAACAGCAATACCACTCAGACAGAAGCTGATTTTATAGCTTAAGGCATTTCTTGTAAATGTTTCTTTCTACTTCTTCTGGAGTTGTTGTATATGAACTTGCCCAAATTCTCCAGTCTGAGTCAGCTCGCTGTTAAACTTTTAGGAAGCTCTAGTTATAACTGTAAAATTTTCCTTTAGATGTAGAGATGTATTTGGCATCACATCTTAAATCATTTGACTTGCTTTTAGTTTTTGCTACTCACCAGCTTCACTACTAAGAGCTTCTGAAGTGGCTATTTCTTGTGACAAAATTGATGCTAATTGCATCCTTGATAAATGATTCTTTACTGATTTTTCTGTGTAGATGAGAAAAAAATATATAGTCTAAATTTACCTAATATTCCTATGAATTCTTATTGAATCATGTTCTTTTGTATCTAAGCAATTTCTATATTTAAAAGTAGAAATTTTTGTAGAATTTATAAATTCTTTTTCAAAAATTGTATTATAAATTTCCTAGGGACCAAAGTATAATGAGTGGAAGATGATAAGGGTTTTAAGTAACACTAAGATTTTAATGTGAGTATTCAGAAAATTGATGTCACTTTTAAGGCCCAGTAAACTAGAGATAGACTTACCAAATAATATTAAAAACCATACTGTAATCATTTTATTGTCAAGAAGTAAAAATTAATACTCTTAGAAATATTTTTTTCTGGCATCAAAAATATTATTTGTTAAATATTTATTCAATATCTACTGGTAGATATGATCAGGAATTTGTAAGTTAAGTTACAGTATGTGAGATATTATCTCTGCTCTTAAAGAAGATAAAAGATGACGGAGATTAGACCAATACCTAAAAACAAGTGGTAAATAATGATAATTATGACAGTAAGTTTATGAAGAACTTACTATGCACCAGGTATATCTTAAGCACTTCAATTACATTATTTAATTTGATTATCACAAGTGTAGGGGTTATTATTATTCACACTTTAAACAGGAGTCATCTGCAGTGGAAAAACACTAATTTTCTGAAGGCTTCACAGCGATTAGGTGGCAGGCTCAGATTTAAACCCCAACAGCCTGGCTCTGGACTCTGTTCATTGCCTGAAATTTAAAAGACAATAATGGCATTATTGACATTGGAGAGAAAGGACAAAATAGAAGAACATGGTTTTAGGCCTATAAAAACCTCCGTTCTTGTGCTGACTCCACGGTTTTTCAGCTGTGTGTCTTAAGCTTACTGATATCTAATTTCCATCATTCATAAAATTTTAACAGCTAAAATATCCTGAACACTTGCTGGAAATATCTACTGGTAGGTGTGATGAGAAACTTGCTGACACTTTTCTAAGAAACTTAAATGCATTATCTCTTCACATAACTAGTTTTGTTTCCCCCCTAGAGACTCTGTGTCTACATTAAGACTGCGCGTGTCTCCATATACTGTCTTAATCACTATACTATAAAGCTCTAGAACAATATAGACATAGAAACGCTTAAAACAATGTAGCTGTTATTGATATTTTATATTACATATATATATATATATATATATATATATAAATTTGGAATATCAATACAGACAGAGCAACTTGAATGGAAAAATGAAACATGAGTAACCCCTACATCTACCCAGGATTCAATTAATTTGTGGTGCAGCCTTTGATTAAGGGAAAAGACTTAGAGTTCCAAACTCATCTCAGTCCCAAGCTTTGGCCACCATAGTCCTACTCTGAGTGAAGACCTCTGCATTCTGTTGCTCTAGTCTCAGAGATAAAAGGGGCTTCCTTGGGTTTTAATTACAAGGAATTGTAAGAGAATCATAGTGTCATTGAAGTATGTTGTTAACCTCACTATGGTTTACCTCATGCTCAAGAGTAGAGTGATAAGTGGGGTTCAGTCAGTTGTTGGAGGTGGGTGGCTTTGGGATAGTGAGAAAATAAGAAAGATTATTTTTCTAAAAAAATTTTATTTCTTTCCCATGGCTGGTACTTGGAAAAAATAGATTATGAAATCCCTTGTTTTTTTTTTTTTTTTTTTTTTGAGATAGAGTCTCATACTGTTTTCCAGCCGGAGTGCAGTGGTGTGATGTCAGCTCACTGCAACCTCTGCCTCCCAGGTTCAAGCAGTTCTCCTGCCTCAGCCTCCCAAGAAGCTGGGACTACAGGCGTGCACCACTACACCCAGATAATTTTGCATTTTTTAGTGGAGATGGGGTTTCACCATATTGGCCAGGCTGGTCTCGAACTCCTGACCTCATGATCTGCCCACCTCAGCCTCCCAAAGTGCTGGGATTACAGGTGTGAGCCATCACGCCTGGACTTTAAGTTGTTATGTGTACTCTGTGTGTGTGAATTGATTTAGATGCTTAATTTGTTACAGAAAAATTATTTGCCTTATTGCTAAGACACTCAAATTTGTAGCTCTGAATTGTCATTTAAGAGGTCTGACAGAGAATGGTGTCTTCACTCAGGACAGGTGGAGAGACCACATACAAGTGCCCCGGTTTCCAAACAACAACTAACATTAACCACCAGACATATAAGGAAGGGAGGAAGCCACCAGATCATATACTTCCCAATAATTGCAGTACGCTGAGCAATTCAGTCTTCTCAGGTGACAAGCAAATATCATGGGGCAAAGAAGCAAGCCATTACTGCTGGGTCTTGTCTGAATTCCTGACCCATAGCATGTGTGAGTATAATAAAATAAAATGGTTGCTTTGAGCCATTAAACATACATTCATTTGTTATGTAGTAATAGTAGTTGGAATAGATAGGCAATGCCAAAGATTAGTAAGGATTAATAACAACATTGATGAGATCAACAGGTATAGTCCTAAGGTGAAAAATCCACAATAGGCCCAAATTACAAAAACACACTTGAAAATGCAATATTTTCAAGAACTCAACTAGGGCAGATTAACCAGAAAAGGATATCTCATGTCAGTGTATAACCTTAAACCTTTTCCAATCATATGTTACTCAAATTACAAATATTTTTTGGGAGATTAAGCAAGTGACATGGTCTTTCAATTAGAATGAAAATAAGACATCCATCTTTATGTACACTGCATTGGAATTACTAGATATGAGATACTGAATTTAATATATATATAAAATTCAGCATCTGCTTTGTAAATCTGTTGAACAAGGATGCTTATGTTATCACTAACAGCTTAAGTTCTGTTAATATCATAAAGTGATTAAGCATTTATCTAACTTTTATGTTGTCTGACCACAACATTAATAAAGTGATGTGTTTCTACCATTATTTCAAACAAATATACATTCTTATTTAAAATATTAAATATTTATTTTTTATTTTCAGAATTCAGGATCCAAAAACAATGTGGTTTACCTCTAGAGAATTATTGATCATTTGAAAAGTCAGAGGAAGGTGATACATTTCTCCCAAAATCAATGTAGTCAAATACCAGTGTTTTGTTTATGGACAAATTTAAAAGGTATCTGCATCTATTGAGTGAGTAATAGTTACAGAATAGAAAAGTTTGCCCATTCTTCTTTGTAACTTAAATCAGAGTTAGTGTCCAATTAGGCATATACCTACTAGACCAATTGCACCAGTAAACTACTTTACATTGGGAGAGAAGACAGATTATTTTATTTTCCATTGCCTTTTTAAGTAGTTGAGGTTTACCCAAAGACTTCTGAATCTGAAGGTGGTAGACCTGAGTACAACCCTGATACTACTGATGATCTCAGAGAAGAAATACAAACTCTTCAAGCCTGCGTTGTCTCATCTCTACAAGGCCATAAAGAAAACACTGTAACGCTGTCATTAGTTACCATCTGGATAAATAAGAGTCACATCATAACTGGCCCATAGGAAGAATTAAATTTTTAAGAAAGCCCATGGTTAACTTCTTGCTATGAAATCTCACTTTAGTCACAGATTGAAAATTGGGAAAATATCATCTGAATATCCTAGTCACATAGTTTGAATGTTTATACAGAAAAACTTTCTTCAGCTTAATATAATTTCATATCCAAATAATTAGGTTTAGAATAAGTGAGCATATACTGACCAAAAGTAAAGTTAGAATTTAACCACTTCTCAACCACTACCTTATAAAAAACTAACTAGAAAAAATACTATATTTCATACACACATAATTTTAAAATACAAGTTAACTTGATGCATCATTTTAAGATCAAGAAATAATGCTTCAAGTATTGCTGCTCTGAATGTTATAATAATGAATCTATGCATTTAAATCTGTGATTGATACTATACTCATATTTATAAACAATTTTATATTCTTGTTTCTTAATTACAGTTGATTTTTGGGGATCAGATAGTGTTTGGTTACATGGATGAGTACTTTAGTTGAGGTTTTGGTGTATCCATCACTCAAGCAGTGTGTGAGAATTTCAGGTATCTTTTTCATGAAGTGATTGCTTTTCCTCTGAGTAGGTAGGTACCTATTAGTGGGATTGCTGGACCAAATGGTAGATCTACCTTTAGTTCTTTAAGCAATCTCCACACTGTTTTTCATGGTGATTGTACTAGTTTACATTCACACCAGCAGTGTAAAAGTGTTCCCTTTTCACCACTTCCATGCCAATATTTATTATTTTTTGATATGGCCATTCTTATAGGAGTAAGGTGGTAACTCGTAGCATTTTTGATTTGTATTTCCCTGATCTTTAGTAATGTGGAGTATTTTTTCCTAAGTTTCTTGGGCATTTGTGTATCTTCTTTTGAGAGTCATCTGTTTATGTCCTTAGCCCACTTTACAATGGCATTGTTTGTTCTTTCTTTCTGATTTGAGTTCCTTGCAGACTCTGGATTTTAGTCCTTTGTTGGATGCACAGTTTGAGATTTTCTCCCACTCTGTGGGTCGTCTGTTTACTCTGATGATTAATTCTTTTGCTGTACAGATGCTTTTTTGTTTAATTAAGTCTCATCTATTTATCTTTGTTTTCATTGCATTTGCTTTTGGGTTCTGGGTCATGAAGTCTTTGCCTAAGCCAATGTCCAGAAGGGTTTTTTCCTATGTTATCTTCTAGAATATTTATTGTTTCAAGTCTTAGATTTAAGTCTTTGATCTGTCTTGAGTTGATTTTTGTATAAGGTGAGAAATGGATATCCAGCTGCCTTCTTCTACATGTGGCTTGGCAATTATCCCAACACCATTTGTTAAATAGGGTACCCTTTCTTCACTTCATGTTTTTGTTTTCTTTGTCAAAGATTAGTTGGATGTAAATATTTGACTTTATTTCTGGGTTCTCTATTCTGTTCCATTGGTCTGTGTGCCTATTTTTGTATCTGTACCATGCTATTTGGGTGACAGTTACTCATGTGGTTTGGCTGTGTTTCCACCCAAATATTATCTTCAATTGTAGCTTGCACAATTTCCACCTGTTGGGGGAGTGACCCGGTAGTAGGTAATTGAATTATGGGGTGGTTCTTTCCTGTGCTATTCTTGTGACAGTAAATAAGTCTCATGTGGTCTGACAGTTTTATAAGGGGGGTTTCCCTGCACAAGCTCTCTATTTTTGCCTGCTGCCATCCTTGTAAGACGTGACTTGTTCCTCATTGCCTTCTGCCATGATTGTGTGGCTTCTCCAGCCATGTGGAACTATGAGTCTATTAAACCTCTTCCTGTATAAATTACCCAGTCTTCGGCATGTCATTATTAGCAGCATGAAAATGGACTAATACAATGGCCTTATAGTATAGTTTGAAGTTGGGTAATGTGATGTCTCCAGATTGTTTTGGTTTGATTTGTTTTGGTTTGATTTTTTTGCTCAGTTTTGCTTTGGCTATGTGGGCTGTTTTTTAGTTCCATATGAATTTTAGGATTGTTTTTTTCCAGTTCTGTGAAGAATTATGGAGATGCTTAGATGGGAAATTCATTGATTTTGTAGATTGCTTCTGGGAATATGGTCATTTTAATAATATTGATCCTACCCATTCATGAGTATGCATTTTTATATGTCATCTGTTTTTTTCAGCAGTGTACTGTGTTTTCCCCTGCAGATGTCTTTCCCATCCTTGATTAAGTATATTCCTAAGTATTTTGTTTTATTTTTTTGCAGCTATTGTAAAAGGGGTTGAGTTCTTAATTTGATTCTCAGCTTAGTCACTATTGGTGTATAGCAGTGCTACTGATTTGTGCACATTAATTTTATATCCTGAACATTTACTGAATTCCTTCAGCAGTTCTGTGAGCTTTTTGGAGGAGTCTTTAGGGTTTTTTAGGTATGCAGTCATCATCAAACAGTGACAGTTTGACTTTCCTTTTTCAATCTGATGCCCTTTATTTCTTTGTCTTGTGGGATCACTCTGGCTAGGACTTCCAGTACTATGTTGAATAGGAATAGTGAAAGTGGACATCTTCCTATTGTTCCAGTTCTTAGGGGGAAAGCTTTCAACTTTTTCTCCTTCAGTATAAAGTTGGCTGTGGATTTGTCATGCATGGTTTTTGTTACCTCAAGGTAAGTCTCTTTTATGCCAGTTTTGATGAGGATTTTAATTATAAAAGGATGCTAGATTTTGTCAAATGCTTTCTCTGCATCTGTTGAGATGATCATGTGATTTTTGTTTAATGCTGTTTATGTGGTATATGGCATTTACTGACTTGTTGATGTTAAACCATCCCTGCATCCCTGGTGTGAAACCCACTTCATCATGGTGGATTTTCTTTTTGATGTGCTGTTGGATTTGATCAGTTAGTATTTCGTTTAAAATTCCAGCATCTATATTTGTTAGAGATACTGGTCTGTAGTTTTTTGTTTTTTGTTTTTTGTTTTTTTTTTTTTTGGCTTTGTTTTTCCCTGGTTTCAGTATCAGGGAAATACTAGCTTCTTAGAGTGATTTAGGGAGAATTCCCTCTTTCTCTGTATTTTGGAATAAAGTAAATAGGATTGGTACCAATTGTTTGAATGTATGAGAAAATTCAGCTGTGAAGGACTTTTTTTGTTGACAGTTTTTTTATTACCATTTTAATCTTACTGCTTGTTATTGGTCTGTTCAGAGTATATAATTCTTCCTGGTTTAATTTGGAATGGTTTTATATTTTCAGAAACTTGTCCATCTTCTCTAGGATTGTTACTCTGGGTGAGTAAAGGTGTTCATAGTAGCCGTGAATGATCTTGTGTATTTCTGTGGTGTCATTTATAATGTCTCCTATTTCATTTCTAATTAAGCTTATTCACATCTTCCCTTTTCTTTTCTTGGTTAATCTTTTTAATTGTCTATCAATTTTGTTTGTTTTCAAAGAACCACCTTTTTATTTATCTTTTATATTGTTTTTTGATTCAATCTAATTTTGTTCTGCTCTGATCTTTGTTATTTCTTTTCTTCTGTTGGTTTTGGGTTTGGTTTGTTCTTGTTTCTCTAGTTCCTTTAGGAATGACCTTAGATTGCCTATTTGTACTCTTTCAGACTTTTTGATGTAGGCATTGAATCCTCCGCTTTTGCTGTATTACAGAGGTTTTTCATAGCTTGTGCTACTATTATCAATTAGTTTGAGAGTTTTTAAAATTTCATCTTGATTTCACTGCTGACCCAATGATCATTCAGAAGCAAGTGATTCAATTTTCTTGTGTTTCTGTGGTTTTGAGGATTCCTTTTGGAGTTGATTTCTAATTTTATTCCACTGTGGTCTAAGAGAGTATTTGATATAATTGTGATTTTCTTAAATTTACTGAGACCTGTTATGAGACCTATTATATGGTCTCCTTTGGCAAATATTCCATGTGCTGATAAATAGAATGTATATTCTGCAGTGGTTAGGTAGAATGTTTTATAAATATCTGTGAAGTCTACTTGTTCTATTTGCAATTGCAAAAATGTGGAATCAACCCAAATGCCCATCAGTCAATGAGTGGATAAAGAAACTGTGATACATATATATATATATATATATATATATATGTGTGTGTGTGTGTGTGTGTGTGTGTGTGTGTGAATACTACTCAGCTATAAAAAGGAATGAAATAACGACATTCACAGCAATCTGGATGGGATTAGAAATTATTATTCTAAGTGAAGTAATTAACAAATGAAAAGCTAAACATCATATCTTCTCATTCATAAGTGGGAACTAAACTATGAGGATGCAAAGATAGAAGAATGACACAATGGACTTTGGGGACTCCAGTAAAGGGTGGAAACGGGTGAGTGATAAAAGACTATAAATTGGGTTCAGTGTTTTCTGCTTGCATTATGGGTGCACCCAAATCTTACAAATCACCACTGAAGAACTTACTGATGTAACCAAATACTACTTGTTCCCAAAAACCTATGGAAATAAAAACATTTTTTAGGAGTCTCTTTGTCTTTGTTCTAGGTATAGATTAAGTCTATTCTTTCTTTGTTAATTTTTTGTCTTAATGACATGTCTAGTGCTGTCAGTGGAATATTGAAGGCCCCCACTGTTATTGTGTTGCTATCTGTCTCATTTCTTAGGTCTAGGAGCAATTGTTTTATAAATTTAGAAGCTTCAGCATCAGGTGCATATATATTTAGGATTGTGATATTCTACTGAACTATTAATTTTATCACTATATAATGTCTCTCTTTGTCTTTTTAAATTATTGTTGCTTTAAAGTTTATGTTGTCTAATATAAGACTAGCTATTCCTGCTCACTTTTGGTGTCCACTTGCATGGAATATCTTTTCAACCCTCTTACCTTAAGTTTATGTGAGTTCTTATGTGTTAGGTGAGTCTCTTGAAGGCAGTAGATACTTGGTTGGTCAATGTATCCATTCTAACATTCTCTTTTTTAAGTGGAGCATTTAGGCCATTTATATTCAACATTAGTATTGGAAAATGAGGCACTATTCTATTTATCTCATTAGTTATTGTCTTCTGTTTTTTTAAAATGTGTTATTGTTAGGTCCTGTGAGATTTACGCTTTAAGGGAGTTCTATTTTGCTGTATTTCAAGGATTTGTTTCAAGATTAAGAGCTGCTTTTAGCAGTTCTTATAGTACTGTCTTGGTAGTAGTGAATTCTCTCAGCATTTGTTTTTCTGAAAAAGACTGTATCTTTCCTTCATTTATGAAGCTTAGTTTCTAGATACAAAATTCTTGGCTGATAAATGTTTTGTTCAAGGGGGCTGAAGATAGGTCTCTAATTCCTTTTAGCTTATGTGGTTTCTGCTGAAAAGTCTGCTGTTAATCTGATAGATTTTCTTTTATAGGTCACCTGGTGCTTTTGCCTCACAGCTCTTACTATTCTTTTCTTCATCTTGACTTCACATAAACTGATGACTGTGCCTAGGCAGTAATCTTTCTGTGAAGAATTTTCTGGGTGTTCTTTGAACTTCTTGTATTTGAGTGTCTAGATCTCCAGGAAGGCCAGAGGTGCTTTACTCGTTTTCCTCAAATATGTTTTCTAAACTTTTAGATCTCTCTTTTTACTCTGAACACCAATTATTCTCTCTCTCTCTCTCTCTCTCTCTCTCTCTCTCTCTCTTCTTTTTTGTAGAATAAACAATATAATTGTTTATTATAAACAATTTTTTTTAAATAATGGGATTCACAACCATGCAGTTACACGTGACATTGCCTGAACTCAAATTCTCATGTAATATACCATCTTTTATTACATACTACACTACCATGCCTCTAACCAGACAAGAATATTCTAAACAGCACCTGGTAGCTGCCAGCATATTAAACATATCCTGTATCTGTCATTTCTTACAATTCTAGCAAGAATTTTTAATCTAACTTCCTAATATCTCAGTACAGATTTTTCCTTTTTTAAAATTATACTTTAAGTTCTGGAATACATGAGCAGAATGTGCAGGTATGTTACAAAGGTATACATGTGCCACAGTGGTTTGCTGCACTCATCAACCTGCCATCTACAGTTTAAGCCCCACATATTTGTCCTAATGCCCTGCCTTCCCTTGCCCCTCACCAACAGGCTCCGGTGTGTGATGTTCTTCTCCCTGTGTCCATGTGTTATTGTTCATCTCCCAGTTCTGAATAAGGACATACAAGAAACAACAGTTATTCTTACTTTTAGTCATTTAAGATAACCCCAAACTTCTTGGAGGCTTTGTTCATTTTATTAAATTCTTTTTTCTTTGTCTTTTTGATATTGTGTTAATTTCAAAGCTCTGACTATGAGTTCTGAAGTTGTTTCTTCTACTTGTTTGATTCTATTACTGAGACCTTCCAAGGTCTTTTGCATTTCTCTAAGTGTGTCCTTCATTTCCAAAGGTATGACTGTTTTTTACTTATGCTCCAGTCAAATTCTCTGGAGATTCTTCTGTCCATATTCTGTATTATTATTACTTTTTCATTTCTTTAAATTGATATTCACTTTCTTTGATGCCATCTTGAGTAGCTTAATAATTGGCCTTCTGATATATATATATTTTTTGGCAATTCAGAGATTTCTTTTTGATTTGGATTCATAGCTTGTGAGGTAGTATGATCTGTTGGGGGTATTAAAGAACCTTGTTTTGTCATATTACCAGAATTGTTTTTTTTTTTTTTTTTTTTTTATTAGACTGTGTCAGAGGGCAGATCTGGGACTCAAGGGATATTGTTTAGGTTATTTTATCCCACTGGGTGCTCCCTTGACATGGTGCTCTATTCCTTCCCCTGGGGATGGGACTTCCTGAGAGCCAAACTGCAGTGATTGTTATTTCTCTTCTGGATCTAGCCACTCAGCAGAACTTCTGGCTTCCTGGCTGGTACTGGAGAGTGTCTGCAAATAGTTCTGTGATGTAATCCATCTTCAGGTCTCTTAGTCATGGAAACCAGCACCTGCTCTGATGGAAGTAACAGGGGAGTGAAGTGGACTCTGTGTGGGTCCTTGGCCATAGTTTTGTTTAGTACACTGGTTTTGTGTTGGCTGGGCTCCATTCAGGAGATGGTGCTTTCAAGAGAGCATCAGTTGGGGTAGTATGAGGGGTGGATACAAGCTAGCCTTAGTGTTGCTTGGATAAATATTCAGGTTTCTTAGGTGGTGGTTGGGGCCATAAAGCTCTCCAGAGATTATGTCCTTTGTTTTTGGCCAGGGTAGAGGCAGGGTTAGGTGTGTCTGAGCTCAGACTCTCCTTGGGAGATGGGAGGGTGTTTCTCACACCGATTAGGTTATGTTACCAGGGGGATTATGGCTGCCTCTCCTGCATCATATAGATCACCTGGGAAGTGAGGGAAAGCCAGCAGTGACAGACCTCACCCAGCTCCTACACAGCCCAAAACACCAGTCTTCCTCTCACTATGCTCCCCTAGCAGCACTGAGTTTATTTTCTGGAAGCCAGTGAGCAGGGCTGAGAACTTGCCCCAGACTACAAGACTTCCCACTGAGAAAGCAGGCAGGCCTTCCAGTTTCCTTGCCTCCCTACCTGCCATGGCTTTTGTGTTTGTGTATGGACTCCCAGTTTGCCCCCTCCCCCAGATTCTATCCAGGAAACTTGAAGTTCAGTCAAAATAATTACAAAGCTCAGCTGGAAGTTTCCTTCTCCCTGTGGTCTTTCCTAATTCCACTGGAAGCCCTCCCTAAGGACACCTCCAGGACAAAGTCAGGAATGGCTTTGCTGGGGACCGACAGTGCCATCAGGCTTTTCTGCTGCTTCCTCTACCCTTTTATTTTATTCAGCTTTCTAAATTCATCTCAGTCCCAGGTAAGGTCAGATCCTTCCTGTGATCTGAACCTTCACATTCCCCACTGAGAATGTGTGTTTTCACGGGCAGTTGATTCCCTTCTCACACTTTGGACATTGAGATTTTCAGCTGTCTCACAGAGCCTGCAGTAGCAAGCCACTTCCTTCAAAGGGTCTGTGGATTTTCTCAGCATTTCTAATATGTTCCTTGGGTAGTTCTTGGAGCAAAAGTTCACAACAATTTGAGTTTCCACATACTGCACTGTCTGAGTAGGAGCTGCAACTAAGTTCTGCCTCTATTTTTTCTAAACTATTCTTTTTTTTCTATTTTTTTCTGAAACAATTCTGATCTTCTGTATGTGGCTTCCTTAGCATTCACCTACTGCCTTTGTTTGGTGAAGGACTGACTATTTTAATAGTTTTTTTTTTTTGTTGTTTTTGAACCTAGTTTGACAGTACATTCCAATTTCATGTGTGACTTTCCTTTTCACTCTTCTTGATCTGTTTTACTTTATTCTGACTGTTTCTGAAATGGTTATACTTTTTATCCAAGCTGTGAGACTGCAACATGCTGAGCTATGCCTTTCATTAGTTCACCAAGGAATTAATACCTAAATGGAATGATATAGGCCTCTTAGGCCTTACCAGCAATATGAAATATTTTGAAACAGACAAATGAATAGAAATAGATTAAATATAATTACTGTGTAGAGTTGCAGGATGGCTCATGGAAACCTGATGGTCAATTTTTTACTTCAGCATGTCTAGCGAACATCATTCAACAAATTCTTTTGTTGCTCAGTTGAAGAAAAGTTAGTTTGATTAATGCTGGAAGGAAAAAGCAAAACAAAACTGTCTAAAGTATTGAGTATATTGGCCTATAAAGTAGGAATTTCAAAAAAAGTTTAAAAGTATAAGTGATACACCCATTTTTCAGTTACTACCTTAATAAAACAAATTTAAAACTTGCCCCTCAAATGCATAAAATAGTCTTTTTTACCCAGGCTCACTAAATTAATCACTAAATCTGCTAGGCTTTCTGCTGAAACTGGATTATTTTTTTACTTCTTTACTTTTGTCTAAAAGTAAGCCATTCATGCAGGACCAAATCTCAGTCAACAGGAGTGTGACTTTCTCTGTCTTGGCTAATTATCAGTGATTTAAGACATGCTCTTCAAAAAAGCTCCTGTACATATAGATAAATTATTAACTTAGGAAAACTGAAGACAGTATTGATTTTCTTTTTTCAGGGAGGAGTTAAGTCATTGAATTGCATTTCTTTGAGGAATTATTTATTGAATCAACAGATACTTAATCAGAAATCGTGATCTGTTGGGCTCTTTCTTTTGTGCTTAGTCCAATAGATTAGTAAATGCTTATTTAATAAATCACATATTTATTACTTTATCCCTATTCTGAACATCAAGTAGGATACATAGCAGTCAGTAGATAAATTGTTTAAAAATAAATGAACACATTAAAATAACACTTTTTTCTTTAAGGGTTGAGAGAGGAAGGATATTTATGGTTAATATTTTGGCAACTGCTTTGAGTTGATAACTCTGCTTCCTAGGATCAAACACAATTGTCTATCACTAGAATATCTCTAAAAACTTCCTAAGTAGATGGAGTTCATAATAATTAGGTAGAAAATGAATCATAAATTTTCATAAAATATTTAAATTACTATTTTCATCAATTACATTGAATGACCAAAATGTAATTGTCCTGGGAAACTTGCCTTTTCAAAAAAATTAAAGCATTAGCTAACTCCAGCAAAATATGTAAGTTTTATTTATTTGTTTATTTTTGTTTTGTTTTGTTTGAGACAGAGTCTCTGTTGCCCAGTTGAAGTGCAGTGGCCTGATCTCAGCTCACTTCAACCTCCATCTCCCCAGCTCAAGGGATCCTCCCACCTCAGCCTCCTGAGTAGCTGGGACTATAGGTACAGGTGCATAATACAATGACCAGAGAGTAATGCTAATTCTACTTAGCAGCTCCTAGGCATAACCCAGAGTCAAATCTGTCATGTAAGATTATTTAGGGGTGGAGACAAGCCTGGACACAACTGTAAAGTAATTGACATCTTCTTTCAATTTTTTCCATCTTTTCTTTCAACATTCATCTCTGTATTTTTGGTTCATTATCGTCTCCTTCCAGATGCATGTTGCAACTTAGCAACTCAGTCTTTACTACCCTGAGAAATTTAGGCAACAGCTGCAAAACACCCTTCCTGTACTGTCTTCCAGTGATAAATAATTGCTATAAGGCACATTTTCAGAAATAAAATTTTCAAGGGACAACTAGTTATAAGGCGATTTTATTTTCTTATTTTCATCTTAGTGAGTCAGTGTACCTGCAGTCAAAGAATCAGTTATCTACATGTTGGTTTGTGCTGTCACATGTACAGTGACCTGTGGTCATGATTCCTATGAATCACATAAGGTTGGTAGTATCTGAGTATACTTTTGCCTTTGAGTGGCTCTATTAAAACAGTCATTCAAAATCAAACCAAGTTCCACAATTCCAATAATTACCATTGATATTAATAGGAAATCAAGGATATAGCATATTAAATTGCCTAAAAAGCAATTTGTTTTCAAATATCTTTCATGATTCTAGCTATTTTAATATTTTAATTTTAAAACCATTTTTAGTAAAAAATGAGCAGCTATCAGGTAACTACCTAAAACAGGCTAGATTTACTTTAAGTGAAAGGATATTTATTTTATTTATTTATCAATCAATCAATCAATCAGTGGGATTGTTTTGAGAAAATAAAATTGAATGATGAAGCAAAGAATAGAGACCATTCTCAGGCATTGAAAAAAATCAAAATAAGACATGAGGGAGAGAAGTGTAGAAGTTTGATTAAGTTCTAAAACCACTCAGATTTGTTCCAAGTATTCAGAAATACAAAGAGCAGAGAAGAATGCATTCAAATGTGAAACTCTGTGTTGTCCAATCTAATTGAATATTTAAAGACAGAATTTTGAAAAACTACAAATAAAATGAGATTTATGCATTGAACATCTCAATATTATACACCAGTGGAATGTGAGATTCATAATTTTAGAACATGGTCAGACACTCCGTACAAGGATAATGACTTATCAAGGGATCCAGAACAGGAAGGGAGTCAGGCAGGGTTACTTTGCAGTCATTCCTGGCTAATAACTTTACTTGCTCTCTAGTGATGGAGTACCTGTAAGTATCACCAGTCTCACATTATAGTTCAATCCATAGTGTATTAAAAAGACGATAATCATTAGCATCTACAGAATCCTTAATATGTGGCAGCACAGTGATAATTAATTTGTATTTATTAATGATTTTCAAGTTGCCCACTGGCTACTAACATCCAAATCAGAGTGATCCTTACCAAAAATAAAAAAGGCATTATCTTGTCTGTGTCCCAGATTCTGCATAAGAATATCTAAAGGTTATCTATTCTGCATTTTAACATGTGTCCAGGTTCAGAAAACGTTGGTATATTATTTCATTAAATTTTCACATCAACAAAATGAAATAAATAGTATTATTCCCATTTTATAAGTGAAGAAATCTTTTAACTTAAATAATACATAAAAACACAGTTATTTAAATGCAAAGATAAAGGCCATACATTTAAAACATTAATATTGAAGTGTATTTATATTTTACTTCCCGTGTCTGTTTTGCTTTATACTGTGGATTAAATTCCAATACTTGTATTGAGCTAATATTATATGAGTGATAGTATTAGAAAGAATATTGAATTGAAGATGTAAAGAGAGATACACTTTTCTTCCCTGACTAGGGCACACATTTTTTCCCTATTCTTACAGAGAGAGCATAGGAACTGAATCTCACATGTAGATAAGCCATTTATTTTTACAAGCCTGGAAACGAATCAAGTTGGGAAGGAAGTCCTGTCATGAGTGTGGAAACCCTTGCAGTTAGCTTATGCAGCCAGAATTCAGAAACAGGAAACAAAGCGGTATTGAGGGTAATAGATTTTTCTTTAACTTGAATAAAATACCCAGAATATGGCAGCTGGAGTGGCAATTTTATTTTTTGGCTAGAAAAGGAAAAGACTCTGCCATTTCTGATCTATACTCAACAACACTGGGCATGTGGCCGTATTAGAGATGTGGCTTTCCAGGCAATTAAAATAATGGAAGGACAAGTGAGACATCAGCTGTAAACACAGGGGCATTTACTAAAGCCTATACAAGTATAGGATTGATGAGAACTTCAGAGATAATCTGCTGGGAGAAAGGGAACAAGGGGAATTTGTCAACAATAGTCCTTCACTGGCAGAGGTTTTAGATTAGCAAATTAATTCTTTTATGCATAGTATTGGGACTAGTTCACAGATGAAGAAACACTACAGCAGACTGCAGTCATCAGGGTATGGTGGCTGCCTCAACTGACTGAGGTGAAATGGAATGGTAAATGATGATTTTGCTTTAGAGTAAATAGTGATATTTGTTAACTCTGCTTGATACCTTGCACGCATTTTGCCTGTATGTTTCCAGCTGTAGGGTGCTGCTAATCCTTTAGTATCTGGAAGGTAAACACTTGTGAGAACTTGCAACATCATCTTTTTGAAATATAAAATTAGAGAGAAAATAATTCCTAAGTTGAAACAAATAATTTTTGATTGCAGTACAAACGTCAATTCAACAGACCTGGCAAAGAATGAAAGCAGTGTTTTACTGTGCGTAAGCTTGCGTGTGTGACATGCAGGGTTTGTTCATCTGGATATAGACAGTAATAGAGGGGTTTTCTACAATCACTAAATGTACCTAAGTGAGTCAAACTGTGGCAGTTCAAGCTTTGGAACATGAATTAAAAATGTTTCCATTTTGCAGTCATTACATATGTTAGAATGAAAATGAGAGATATGGAAAAGATGATGCTCAATCTATATTTCATTAAATATACTTTAAAAAATTATGCTCCCTCCTTTGCTAGCATTGATGCTTACAGAACTACCAACTACATTTATCCAACACATAGCAATGACAGAAAATACATAAGTAGAAAAGAGAAAATAGATACTTTAAAAAATAGGCATAAATACAAAAATTGTGTCTGTCAACAAGGAAGAGAATTGGCAACAAGCTTTTGGATTATTAATCCAAAAGGTATAATACATAAATAGAAAACAGAAAACAGGTAATTTAAAAAAAAAAACATACTCACAAAAATCATGTCTGTCACCAAGGATGACAATTGATAACAAGCTTTTGGATTTTGAATCCAAAGGGCATAATCAGCTTCTTATTGAAAATGCCCCACTGCAGGCAAAGAACATAAGCCAGACATGCTTAATGAAGTAAGGTTCAGATTCACAACCTAAAAGGCTTTGATTTCTACGAAGTCTTTTACTTGAGGAAACTTTAGAAAGCTAGTATACATTAATAGAAAAAATTTGGACCAATTTGACTCAAATACTGGATAAGACTTTGACCCAGTATCACATTTGTGATACTAAGACTTTCTAAGCCATCAATCTGAGAGGACCATTGGGGGCAGAGTAGGAAAAAAAATCCAAATGAGTACTTTAGTAGGGAAGGCAAGCTATAAAATCAAGAGAAAGAAAATATCCAAAATACATAAGGAAATGAAGAACGATAGGCAAAAAAGCAACATTCTGAGAATTAGTTTACTCTAGGAAATGTGAAAATAATTGTAAAATTTGAAAATGAATTTAAATTAGCATATGTAGGCTCTAAAATCAATGAAATAAAGCAATCTGTAAAATATAACAAAGTACAAAAAGGAAAGAATGAAAGGAAGAGAAGAAAGGAAAGAAGAATATACGATTAGATGAATATACAAAGTAACTAAATGCACATCTCAAAATGAAAAATATAATCATTGCAATAAAAAAATAACAGTAATTTGTCAGTTTCCAGTGAGTATAAATAAAGCATAATAAATCCACCTATAGTCACAAGGAAGTGAAACTGTAGAACATCATCATGAATATTATCAGCATGAAGAAGATATTATATTAATATAACACTTTGAATGACAGCATACTTCTCATCAGCAGTAGGTTCAAAGGAACACTGATTAATCCAAAGGACTGAAGTATGTTAGAAATCTATATTCTGGAAAGATAGCAGGCTAGAGTTAAAGCAAACTTAAAGATATTTTGAGACATATACCTAATAAGCGATTTTAAGCCTTTTCTAGTTTACCCAGAGAATACTCGCCAGTAGCACTTGTGACTGCAATGCTTACCCAGAGATGACTTTGCCACAAAATAGCTCGCTTTTATTATTTTCGCTTTGCTCTAGTATATCAACTTTGGAAACAAAAGACATAATTTTTATTTATAACACTCTGCTTTTAGTAATATTCCCATTTACAAAATATACTAACTCTTGATCTCTGAAAATATTAAATCCTAGAAAATGTAACATTTGTATATGTGATGTTAACGTCATTCTCAGTCATTGGCTAACGATTCATTTGATGAATTAGATTTTTCCATATAGACAATGCTGATAATGCAGATGATTCTGATGTTACTTCTGTTTAGAAATAACTCCAGGAAGTTTTTAATTTTTTTCACGTTGAAAACTCAGTCAAATTTGCTTCAGTCTCAAAGAGCATGCTTAGGTAAAATTAAATAAATGCAGGCAGTGAGGTACTTTCTTTTTTTAATGGGCAAAGTGTTAATACATACAGAATTTCTCTGAAAAAAGTATAAGTGATTAACTGTAATAAACAGAAGTGCACCATTAAGGAAACAATGGAATGGATGCATCTTTAACGATAAAAGATGCTGATAAAATTGACTGTTAAAAAAAATGTAACTCTAATTTTTAAAATAGCCACAAAGAATGTGTAGTGGCTTGAGAAAGAAACTTTAACTGTGTAATAAATGCAATAATGATTTTTCTTAGTTTTAGGAAGTATGCTACTGAATAATTTAGACTTCAAAATTAAATGTATGTATCGATTAGAAAGGTAACCAATATATATTAGAACTACAATGAATTGCTTTTGAATCTCCTTCCAAAATTTAAAAACAATGAAGAGTATGGATGAAACCAATTTGCCAATAAAACAGAGACAGAAAGAAAGAAACAAGGAGGAAAAAAAGATAAGGGAGAAGGGAAGAAGGAAAGGAAGAGAAAGAAAAGAAAAAGAGAGAAAGAAAGAGAATGAAAGAGGGAGGGAGGGAGGATAAATAGAACAAAGGTAAAATATTGTCAAGAGAAACGCAAAAGGCAATAGTGGTGTAAGTTAGTTAAATTAGGAATTATATAATTCTGACAGATTAAACAGTTATTAAAAAGTAGAGACAGCTAGATTAGTTTTACAAATCAGTTATATGCTTCTTATAACATCATGTTTAAAAATTAAACATATAAATAAAGGAATATAATATAATTCATTAAATATTCTTGGACATCCATTTTTCCATATGACTTTAAGGAACATTTCATTCAAGTCTTTTAAAAAGGTGGCAATTTCACAAGATATATATGTGTGTATACGTGTGTGTGTACATATATATTGAATTTTATATATTTATGCTGAAATATATATAAAGTGAAGAATATATTTATTTTAGAAGAATTTATAGGTTATTCCATTCTAAAACATGATGGCTTTTCAATTATTTCTTGTTTCAGATTCTTCAATACAATCTCATAGTTTTTGTAATAAAATCATAAAATTTCTTACTGAACATGTTACACAATACTTTAAAGGTGTTAAAATGTATTGTGAATAATTTTAGCATTCACATTCTTGGGAATTTGTGGGTTTTCTAATTCTATGAAATTTTTAAAAAATCTGTTAAATTTGGATTAAATTTTATATAACCTCTTAATTTTTAAATACAGTGTAGAACATTTGCAAGGTTAAAAAAATATAGAATGTTTGGTGAAATTGTTATCTTTTTTTTTTTCTCAATGGTCACTTATCCTTGACTTACTACATTTTCTAGTGTATTCAAGACAAGGCTGAGCAATAATAGTCACCTAAATCATCCTTTCTTTTCCAGATATTAACTGAAATACTTTTAGTTGTCATTTAGAGAAACATTTCTTTAAAATAAAAGGTAGATGTTATATTCTTTCTTTTTTTCCTTTCTCTCTCTCTCTCTCTCTCTCTCTGTCTCTGTCTCTCTCTCTCTCTCTCTCTCTCTCCCCCCTTCATTCTTTGAGGGTCTCGCTCTGTCAACCAGGCAGGAGTGCAGTGTCGTGATCTTGGCTCACTGCCACCTCCACCTCCACCTCCGGGTTTAAGTGATTCTCTTGCTTCAGCCTCTGGAGTAGCTGGAATTACATATAGGCATGTGACACTAGGCCGGGCTATTGTGTGTTTTTTTTTTTTTTTTTCACCCTTATTTTATTTAAGGTCTTTATTAGAAGGTTGGGCTGAAATGAAAATACTGCCATCTTTTTTTTTTTCCTATTGATTATAGAAAAACATAATTCAGGAAAATTCAAAAACTTTTAGGAATATAAATAAAATCTAACAAACTACACACAAACACTGAGAAATTCCTTAACTTGATAATCTACCTCAAAAACCTACAGATACTAAAATACTAAGCAAAGAAACTTTAGCAACACTTTATTTTAAATAGAGGAGCAACAAAGACACTCTTATTAGTATTTTCCTAGGGATCCTACATACTGAATGGAAATAATTAAAGAACAGAAAGGAAGAGATAAAAGTATTGTTACTCAAAGGCACTACATTGTTCACTTAGAAAAACCATCAAAGATATACAGCCACTAAAGCAAGCTCTCCAAACCATGGCCTGTGGGCCACAAGCTGCCAAGAATGACTTTGAATGCAGCCCAATACAAATTTGTAAACTTTCTTAAAACACTATGATTTTTTTTTTTTTGCAATTATTCTTTAGCTCATCAGCAATTGTTAGTGTAAGTGTATTTTATGTGTGACTCAAGACAATTCTTCTTTTTCCAATGTGACCAGGGAAACCAAAAGATTGGATGCCTTCTAAAGTTTAGTCTTTTAAAAGTTTATATGATGCCGGAAATAAAAAAAGTTACTGATCAATGATATTTCTATTCATCAGCAAAAGCAGTTATACCGACAATAAATTCTTCGGTGTTCCTTAAAATGTGCAAAAATGTAGTTTCTAAAATCTCTTTTTGGAAATAAAAGTGTATACTAGACAAAAAGCAAAATTTACTGTTTTTATACCATGTTTAAAGATAATTCAGTATCTGAATGCCGTCAATTCTATTCAATTTATTCTATAAAACGAAGCTAATGTATTCACCACGTTTTTACTTCTCTAGAACTGGAACAATTTTTCAAATCTCTTAGGGTTGAGTGAATGCCCAAAAATAGTCAAAATAATCCTGAAAAAATTTGTAAGGAAGAGTAATGCATTACCAGTTATTAAAACTTATTATAAAATTATAATGTCAAAAATTGTCATAAATAAGCCAGTATATAGTTGGGGGAGAGATAAATATACAAAATTATATTTAAAAGAAAAAACCAAAAGGAAAACCAAGTAATTCTCAGTTTCAGACTGAAACATTTATGAAGTTTTTGTATCATACAAAAGGTAATATTAATCAGTGGAGAAAAGATTGGCTATGCACTTTGGCAGGTATCACTAATCTTCACCAGTATCGAATTCTTTTTTCCCTTCTTGTCACATTGAAGTTTTTTTTTTTTTTTTTCTTTTTTCTTTTTTTGAGTAGAGTAGGGAGACATTTTTGCTTTTGGGTAGACAATGTGATGAGTTATGGCTAAATAAATATCAAGTGAGCTGGTATGAAGTACTAAAAAGTCCATGGAAAGTCCTCTAGTTTCTTTCTTCCATAAATACAGCCTTTATGAATGGGGCTCTGAGTCATTGTATGAGAAAAATCTACCTTAGGGAGAGTTACAGTAAATGACAGCAATCTTTATTGAAAGGAGAAATGACATTTTTCTTGTGCATAAACACAAAGATTGAGAAATAGTGTGCCATACATAATAGAGTCTGTTTTGCCAATATATACACGTGCTATTCAAATAATCAGTTATATTTATTGTTAAAAATCAAATGAGATTAATAAGCATGCATACACACACACTTACATTCATAAATTTGAGGAACAGAAAACAGAGTTTATAAAGCAGGGGGCTGATATAAGAAGCAATAGAAGCTTAGGAAAACCCTGGGATGATGATGTCTCTAAAAGAAATTTTAGGAAAGGTGATGCCTACTGTTTTGCAACTGATTCCATTAGAGAACGCATCCTTTTTGCTCCCAAAATGTCAGTAAAATCTGCCAGTTTTTATATAAAATCATAGAAAGGGCTAACCCTCATATAGATGCCAGACAGTAAATATGAAAACATTATATGTTGAAGCAAGACTCTACCATTTGAAGCAATTAAGAGAATGCAAATAAATAGAAATTTGCAAAAATGTAAAGATCTTTGGATTTCTTTAAGCTGTGGTAAGGAGAGTTATAGGACAAATGCTGATTGATTTTTTTTTTTTTCAGATCTTAAGGGATAGTAGAGTTGTAGCTAGCAGTTAAATTATTGAAATAGAACAACGGAGAAAGGAAAAAAAACAGATTTTGTTTTTAGAGGATCAATTTTATAGACACATAGTGACCTGGCAAGAGACACTGCAGTCTGTTGTAGTGACCTGGCTGAGGAGACAATGAGAGCAATAACAGATAGAGCTGAACTATCATTCATTTTCATTTACTAGGTGAACTGACCTTAGTTTCATCCCTGGCAATCATACTAAACTCACCATCTGTGTGAAGCAAATGCAGTGTGGGAGTCAGGAGTTCATGCTCTAATATTGCTTTATCAGTTTATTTCACAGATAATGGCACCTTAATTATTATAAACGACCTGCATGCCATTGCTTACTATTCCTTCTTAGATATGTTTTTCTGAACTATTCAAATTTTATTAGTGTTTTCCAATCTGACTCTGCTAGGAACTAATATCTATATTTCTATTAGACAGAAGAATTCCTCTGTAGGATAGACAAATTATCAGACTGATTTTTCAGAATATAAATCATATATGTCCTTTTCTAGTAAGTTTTTTATAGTTTCAACTAAAAATAATATATTCCAAAGAATTTTCTAAATTAAAGAACACACACACACACACACACACACACACAGAAAGTCTGACAATGCTATTTTAGATTAAATTTGTTTAGAAAAACACATTATACAATCTGTGAAGTTCAATCTATTGTGGTTAAAGGAAAGCACTTGGATTATCTGGTTCTTAATTTATATTTTAAAAGTAAAAGCACACTTATTTTCTATACTTCTTTAATTATGTCTATTCATTTTTCATTTTAGTCATGTGATTTTCAAAAGAGGCTCCCATAGACATAAGTAGCTTTAATCTCCATGCATTGAAATATCAGTGAGAAATAAACATCACTGTTTAATGGCTTTAACTAGAGAAATTTCTATGTTGATCAATGTCTATCAAGTTTTCCTTGATTTACTTAGAATGTGTTCTTTCTGCAGATGAATAAAACAGTAATGACTCACACATGTGAGTGTATGGGATGATTTTTCTCCTTTCTTTTCTCTCATGATCTGGTTGCTAAATATGACTCCTCCCATAGAAGGGCATCATGGATTTTCCAAGCTAATTCAGAAGTCTCCACAATTTCAGAGACAACCTTTCTTGACACTTCGGAAATCTTAAATAATTGCTTAGCTCTAGCCTTTATTCTGTGACAAAAAAAAATGTTACCTTTGCAGACTAACTTATTTCCCTGAGTTTTAATTCTAATGCCACAGAAACCAGATGGATGGTAAAGTTAAAATATAACTTTTGAGAGAGATCAATTAGTATTTTTAAATATCGGTAATGTATTAAAAAGTCTGTTTCTATCCTAGCTTTAAAAAAAAATGGCTAAATGATACTTGTCTCCCCTACTGAAAACAAAACAAAACAAAACAAAACAAAACAAAACAAAACAAAACAAAACAAAACAAAACAATCCACTTACTTAGATTTAACAGTCCCACTCAAAAATGTGGCACTCCATTTTAGGTAACATGTAATGGCCAGGCTTAACACTGTTCACCATATTCTCTAGATTGTATTGCACCGAAGTCTTAGAACTGGATTCCATTAGTTTGTACCTCTTTTTTTTTTTTTTAAAGACATTTATTCAGCATCACAATCAGACTTTTACATTTAGCAATCAATAGCATGGGTACAAAAAAAAAAATCTACATTAAAACCCTTTGTTGGAATGCTTTACACTTTTCACAGAACAGAAACTAAAATAACCTGTTATACAATTAGTCACAAATACAGTCCTCGAATTTTTTGCCCACACACATGAGTATTTGTCTAAACCATGTCTTCTTTGTAGCAACTAGGCCCCATCACCACTGTGCTTGGCTGAATTCGCAAATCTGGTTGTAATCTGTAGCTTCCCTGTCACTTGTCTGGCTCTCCTCTCCTGCTAAGCTTTGTTTCCTAATTAAAATCTTCTGCCACTGCCATAGCTACTGCTGCTACTGGAAACTTCATAGCCACCTTGGTTTCATGGTTTGGCGAAATATTGGCTGCCACCACCATAGGGTCCAGAGCTTCTGCCTCCAAAGTTTCCTCCCTTGATGGGTCCAAAATTTGAAGACTGATGGTTGTAATTTCCAAAATCATTGTACTTCCACCATCTCCAAAATTGCTTCTGTCATTACCAGATCCATTATAGCCATCCCCACTGCTACCATATCCACCACCACCATGGCTGCCACCAAAGCCACCACGACCACTGAAGTTTCCTCCGTGACCAAAGTTGTCATGCCCACCGAAACCACCTCCATGACCACCACCAAAGTTTCCAGAGCCACTTCGACCTCTTTGGCTGATGAAGTACTAGCTCTTGCTTTGACAGGGCTTTCCTAATTTCACAGTTGTGGCCATTCACAGAATGTTATTTCTGAATGACAGTCTTATCCACGGAGTCATGGCCGTCCAAGGTTACAAAGCGAAAGTGCCTTTTCTTGCCACTGCCTCAGTCAGTCATGATTTTAATCACTTCAATTTTTCCATACTGTTCAAAATAATCTCTTAGGTGATGCTCTTCAGTGTCTTCTTTAATGCCACCAAGAAATATTTCTTTCACAGTTAAGTGGGCACCTGATCTTTGAGAATCTTCTCTTGAGACAGCTCTCTTTGGTTCCACAGCTCTTCCATCCACTTTGTGTGGCCTTGCATTCATGGCTGCATCCACCTCCTCCACAGTGGCATACGTGAGGAACCCAAAGCCACTGGAGAGCTTGGTGTTTAGATCACTCATTACCACACAATCCGTGAGAATTCCCCATTGCTCAAAATGGCTCCTCAGACTCTCATTGGTTGTTTCAAAGCTCATCGCTCCATTGAAGAGCTTCCTCAGCTGTTCAGGCTCTTTAGGAGACTCTGACTTAGACGTGAGCACAGGGAGAAGAGAGAATTAATGATGCTTCTTCAGTGGTGTCCACTTGTATCTCTTTTTATCTATGTCCTGCAACTCTAATTTAAGATGTTTTTGTAGTTACAAAATTCCAAATTCATGTGCTTTTTAGAGATCCCTCTAATATTTTCATAATTACTAGTCATCTATTGTTGTGTAAATTGATTTTTCACTTCCATTGAACATTTCTCTCCTCATGTTAAAAAACCATTTCTATTAATCTAATAGAAACACAGTTAAAGCGCATCCTCACTGGAATATATAGATTTATTAAATCAAGCAAAAACTCCTTTTTGTTTTTTAAAAGAAACCATGTGCATGTCTTAGGTTAATGTTATAACAAATTGTTTTAATAATCATTCAGAACATGTATATAAGGTTTCCATAAGATCAAACATCTGCCTCCCCTCATCTGTGACACTTTGGAAAAGTCCACTTAGCATCGTACTATGAAGTGTGGATACAGGAGTTGATTGCTGGCGTTTGACAGCTTGACCTACTGCTTATTATGTCTGTGTCTTGAGTTGAGGCACCTAATCTATCCACACCCCAGTTTTTTCTTTTTAATTATTATTAGACACACCATTTGTACTCTTTACTGAATTTAGAAATAAGAATGTCCCCAAAAGGATTTTTTAAATGGCATTATGCAGTCACAATAAAATTTAGCAATGAGACATTTTAAAACTACTATTCCAAAAAATAGATAGAAATGAAATAATCTTTTCTTACAATTAGAAAAATGAATCAGCTCTTTACAAGTATTTTACCTATCTGCAATAAAAAGAGATGTGAGACTGCAAATTTGTATATTAAATTCCTGGACTATAAATTTCAAAATATTTAGTTTTTCATTACTAATTATTTTATAATAAAACCATAGCATAATTCCTAAAACTTTGAATATTAACAAAGGTGTTTAAGTTTTGCAGAGTTGAGCTGGATATCAATTAGTAAACAAATACACTTGAGAATAATAAGTAGATGTCTCTTTCTTAGAAACTAGGATGAAATAAAGAGGCATAAGACAAGATAAACCTTTAAATGGCTTTCAAAGTAATTGGGGAAATAAGACACATTAAAAGAAATAATGATAAGCAACAAATATTTATCAAATTAATCATTTAGAAATCTAGTTGCAATATCTATAGATTTTAAACATGGGCTTTTATATTATTTATAATTTGCAAAAGATTTATTGAAACTCAAAGTATTTGCCTTAGAGTTTTCAAATGGTCACAGAGCAAGACAGACCTGGATTCAAATTCTGGCTGTACACTTAGTAGCTGTATCTTATAGGGGAAGTAGCTTAACATTGTTTAACCTCAGTTTCCTCATCTGTACAAGGGGATAGTAATATAAGGCTTAGGGCTAATTAGATAAATTAAATAGTTCACTGCTTGGCCCACAGTAACAGTTAAATAAATTATCATCCACAGGGTGCCAGGCACTGTGCTAGACCATTATGATCCTGGCATGAATAATCCAATGTGAAATGCACAGTTTACATTGGTCATATATATTTATCCTCATAGTGAAAGCAAAGTGACTTTCCCTCTGTTCTTCAATAGAATTATTAATCTTTGCTGAATAAGGAGATCCTGCTGTTATCACTGTGGTGCACCACAAAGAATTGCTCACGACTGAAACAGCTGTTATACAGTTCACTTCATGTAAGTTGTTTTATGGGATAACAACAGAGGAAGTGTAGCTAACATGATGCTATGGGACCCCTGGCAAGAGCACTTAATGTCACTGTCAGGAATCACAAGAGACTTTAAGAGAGAAAGAGGAGTATGAAGAGATGCAGATATGCACAGGGCTGGACAGTCAGTGGATGAACTACATATTTAGTAAGTCCAAGTATCTCTCCAACTGTACTGGAATGAGTGCTCAGCCATTGACAACTCCCTTTTTCTGATATATTTGACTTTATCAGAGAACAGGACTTTTCTCTTTTTCCAACTTTTTTTTTTTTTCTTTTATAGCTCGTGACACTTTAACAGTTTTCTCAATTATTAAAGTTACTAACACAGTCATCAGTGTCCTCACCCAAAACCTTGCCCTCACCCTTGGGGACAGATTTCCTTAGTACCCTTTGCCAGTCAAGTTTTTAAAGTAACTGGAATAGCGTAGCCTGTGATGTCATTATGTAATTATTGTCTGGATTTTACTTGGACTTTTTAATTAGGGCTCTGTTTCTATGAGCGTTGACTCATTCTCTTTGATAGCTTTTCGTAATGCTTACAAGAAAGCACCTTTGATTTACGTCGGCACGTTGCATGTGCAAATGTTCTGAAACACAGGTCAGATGTGCAGCGTTATTTAAAGGTGTTCTTTGGTGCATAATGCACAGGCACTTAGGAATGAGGTCGCATAGGGATTCTCTTCAGTGAAGAGGAATAGCTTTTACATGAATAAGAGCATAAATTACTAGAATCCTCTCTTCCAAAAATGATTAAATATAATGGGTTTTCAAATGTTGAATAAAATATCTTAATTCAGACCATTGTACCAATTTTTTTTTTAAAAAAGATTATGGTAAAACATCCAAAATGTTAGTGAAATAAATAAGTGTTCAACCAAATGACCCAAAGCATAAGTATTATTTTGGTTTTGTTTAAACGTTTTTCATTATTTAAAAAACTACTATATTTTAACACATATAGTAATATCAGAGGTTTTTTTATGGAGTATGGAGTATTCCATATCACTACTTGAATTTCTACTTGGTTTAATATTCATCTTTGAGGTATACACTGGATTGCCTCTTGTCCAATGTAATGGATCACTCTCTCGGCCTTAGGAATCCCAGTAGTCATTGAATCCTGTCATTTCTGCTTCCTAAATAATTTTAGATCATCCATTTCTTTCCTTTTTTATTTTCACAATCTTTGTCCAGTTAGATTCTTTGTCGCCTGAAAGATGGGCATTGTCTGCAGATTGATGGCTATCAGAGCGTAGAGCAGAGTTGCGACTCAGTTTGCCAAGTTTATCTTCTACTTGCTTCAGTAATGCCTACATTCCAAGTGAGGTATACTTGTGAATTGTTTCACGGGAAAGTACTTTTTCCACCATTTATATGGTTTGAATATCACTGATTTTGCTAAAGAATATGAAATGATGAAGATATGGTAATAAAAGCAATACCTAACATACTTTGAACATTTTACACTTGTCAAGCTCTGTTCCAGAGGGATTTATATACATTACCTCACTTAATTCATACCTCAACTCTCTGAGGTAAGCTTGATAACTAAGATTGCTTTATAGAAAAGAAAACTAGGCATAAGAAGACTAAGTAAACTGTCACACAGTTAGGTGGTGGAAATACTGTCCTTTTTGTTTTCTAGGGAGACCTGCTAACATAATGATTATGAACATGAGATTCAGAGCTTGCAGACTTATGTTAAAATCTTGCCCCACTTTTTAGTACAGTATTGCTACTTCGGTCTAAGCAATAAAAATTTCAACTAACCCTTGGTTGTAACCATTTCACTAGCAGGAATAAGCTCTCTAATCATGGCAGATATCTTTCATGGTTACTTCCTGTTTGTCTCCTTTTATGTCCTTAATTATAACCCATCAATGTCTTTAAGGATAACATATGAGCCAATAGGAATTTAAAGATACAAGTTAATTTCTGTAATTTTTCTTTGATGTAAATGATTTTAAAAAGTGATAGCAGTGATAACAAGGTGCTCATAAGATTTAGAAAATAGCCAGCAGCCTCATATTTAAGTCATCTCATTTCATGCACTCTTGCTGAATGATACCTAGAAGTTTGCAGATCTCAGAGAGTGCTGTTGTTAATTTCCTGCCAGCATTTACAAAAGGATCATCTATAGTCATGGACTTTACATTTATGAACTCTTAGGTATCTGGCAGGCTCTGTGGGCTGTATTCTGTTATAACAGAATGTACAGACTGGGCAATTTATAAACAACAGAAATGTTTTTCTCACAGTTCCAGATGCTGGCAAGTCCAAGATCAAGGTGCTGGTAGATTCAGTGTCTGATGATGGCACAGAGGGCCATCTGCACACTGAGTACCCACGTGGTGGAAGGGAGAAAGGGACCTCTCTGTAATCCTTTTTACAAGGTCACTAATTTTATTCATATGTCCCCTGCCTTTATAACCTAATCACTTCCCCAAATCCTCACTTCTAAGTACCATGACATTGGGTGTTACAATTTAAAATATTAATTTTGGAAGATACAAATATTCATTCAATAGTATCGAGACTCAACTCAGAATCCTGTGTGTCCTGTTGAATGTACAGGCTGGACTGAATGAAGGAGGCCAGGAGGAGCCCTAAGAATGGTTTCATACTTTCCTATGGTCAAGGGAATTATTTTCATATCAATTTTTTTATTCCTTCGTGTTTGTCCAAACTGAAATAGATTCAGGGCTAGACAGAACCCATAAACTACTAAAAGTAATTCAGGTGACATAATGTATTAGGCCATTCTTGTATTAACATATAGAAATATGGTAATATTACCATATAGAAATACGGTAATATTACCATATAGAAATACCTGAGACTGGGTAATTTATAAACACATTAGGCTTAATTGGCTCGTGATTCTGTGGGCTTTACAGAAAGCATGGTGCTGGCATGTGCTTAGTTTCTGAGGAGGCCTCGGGAAGCAAAAGTTAGGGGGCAGGAGGCACATCACATGGTAAAATCAGGAGCAAGAAAGGAGAGGTCCCACACACTTTTAAACAAGCAGAGCTCATGAAAACTCACTATCACAAAGACAGCACCAAGCCTTGAGGAATCCATGCCCAAATGCCTCTCACCAGGCCCTACCTCCAGCACTGAGGATTACAATTCAACATGAAAGTTGGGTGGAGACACACACCCAAACTATTATTTTCCCCCAGCCACTTTAAAATCTGATGTCCTTCTCACATTGCAAAATACAGGCATGCTTTCCCAACAGTCCTCCAAAGTTTTAATTCATTCCAGCATTAACTCAAAAATCCAGAGTCTCATCGGAGATAAGGCAAGTCTCTTCCACCTATGAGCCTATAAATCAAAAGCAAGTTTATTACTTCCAAGATACAGTGGATTATAAGCATTGGACACACATTCCTTTTCCAAAATGGAGAATCAGCCAAAGGAAAAGAGGCTACAGGTCCCATGCAAGTTCGGAACTTTGAAGGGCAGTCATAAGAAATCTTAAAACTCCAAAATAATCTGTTTCGACTCCATGTCCCACATCTGGGGCACACTGGTGCAAGGACTTAGGGAGCCCAAAGCCTTTCATTTTGTAGGGTTCATACCCCAGGGCTGCTCTCGCGGGTTGCTGAGTGCATGTGGCTTTTTCAGGCACAGGGTGCAAGCCACCAGTGGATCTACTCTTGTCAGGTCTGGAGGCAGTGGCCCCCGTATGACAGATCTACTAAGCAGTGCCCCAGTGGGGACTCTGTGAGGAAACTCCAATCCCACATTTCTCCTTTGCATTGCCCAGTAGGTGTTCACAATGGGGGCTCCAGTGCTGCAGCAAGATTCTGCCTGGGCATTCAGGCTTTTCCTTACGTCTTCTGGATATCTGGGTGGAGGGTGCCAAGCCTCATTCAGTCTTGTACTCTCTGCACCAACAGGCTTAATACCACATGGATGCAGTCAAGACTTACCATTGCACCCTCTGAAATAGTGCACTAGGCTGTACCTGGGGTCATCTGTGCTGTGGCTCTAGCTGGAGCAGCCTTGATGTTGGGAGAAGTGTCCCAGTGCTGCAGAGAATAGCAGGGCCCTTGGCAGACCCACAAAATCATTCTTCCCTTAGGCCTCTGCGCCTGTGATGGGAGGGGCTGCTACAAAGTTCTAGAAAATGCCTTCAAGTCTGTTTTCCCATTGTCTTCCATATTAGCACTTGGCTCCCTTTTAGATATGCAAATACGCCTGGTACCTGGTTGCTCCACAGTGTGCTTGAATTCCTCACTGAAAAACTTTTTATTTCCCTGACCCATGGCCAGGCTATAAATTTTCCAAATTTTTATTCTCTGCTTCCTTTTAAATATAAGTTCCTACTTTAAGTCATTCCTTTGCTTCTGCTTCTGAATTAGGTTGTTAAAAGTGCCCAGGTCATATTGAAGCAGGGATCTTGTCTGTGGTAAATACTCAACATTCATTGTCTCATGCCAAGGAAATCAAGCAGGCAGACATACAAGGAGTGAGGTTAAAAGTGGAGGTTTAATAGGTGGAAGAGAAAGAAAAGCTCTCTCCTTCAGGTCCTGAGTGAGTCTTTCAGTCCATGGTGGAGTGCAGGAGGTGTTATAGATGAGCTTGAGGAGGTAGTGTCTGATTTATGTAGGACGCAAAAGATCGGTTGGACCAGGCGTACCATTTGCATAAGGCATAAAAAACTGGTTAGGACTAGGTGTGCCATTTGCATAGTGCACACAAATCTAGCCACTTGTTCCCTAATTTTTTATTATGCAGATTGGTTCTCTACCTGGCCAGCACCATGTTGCCTGCTTCTTTACTGTATACGTGATGACAAAAGGGAAGATGGAGCCTCCATGTTAACATACCTGGGTTCCAGTTAGCTCTTTTCTATTAGAACAGATGCTGGAATTCACCTGTGCAGGCTTCCAGCTTGCTTATCTCTGTTTGCAGCTCAATTTTTCAGGATGCTTCTTTGTTAGAAAAGAAATGATTTTGGGGGCTGCCTTTTGCTAAAAGGGAAATTCTGCCATGGACTCTGTTGCCCTTACTATCTGCCTAAATAATTTCTATTTCCTGTATCAATATCTTAAATGCTTCACAATGTAGAAAGTTCTGTACCTTACATTATCACTATTTCATTCGAAATTTCACAGACCCCTAAGGGAATCTGAATAGAATGCACCCAAGTTCTTTGCAAAGGCATAAAATGCATGACCTTCCCTCCAGTTCCCAATTAGTCATTTCTGTCTGTGACCTTGTCATCCTGGACTTCACTGTCTACATAACTATCACCATTTCAGTCACAACCATTTAACCACTCTCTAAGAAGTTCCAAATTTTCCTTCATCTTCCTGTTGTCTTCTGAGTCCTTAAAAATATTCCAAACTGCCCATTATCCAATTCCAAAGCTACTTTCACATTTTCAGCTATCTTTATAGCAACGTCCCTCTCAATTTTCTATAGTGTATTATGCTATTCTTGTATTGCTATATAGAAATACCGACAGTAGAAAAATGGTTTAATTGGTTCATGGTTATGCAGTCTTACAGGAAGCATGGTGCTGGCATCTGTTCTGCTTCTTGGGAGGCCTCAGGAAGCTCACAATCATGGCAGAAGGTGAAGAAGAAGCAGGCATGTTGTGTGGTAAAAGCAGAAACGAGAGAGAGAGAGTGGGCAAAAAGGTACACACACTTTTAAGTAACTGTTTTTCATGAGAACTCACTATCTCGAGAACAGAACCAACCCCTGAGGGATCTGTCCCCATGATCCAAACACCTCCCACCAGAACCAACCTCCAGCAATCGGGATTGCAATTTAACATGATATTGACAAAAGGACAAATATCTAAACAGTATCACATATTTTTTATATTTCCATTATTTTTCACCTGAATTGAGTTAGATATAAGTGTCCTGATCGGAGAGAGACAGTGACAAGCTGCTTCCCTTCTCAAGCTTGACAGATTGGGTTAAAGCTGTTTTCAGAAAAACTATATTTGGTTGAGTCTTGCATTCTTAAGAATAGAGTCATCTAACCATATTATTTATAACTAGGGACAATTACTTATTGAGACATGCTTCCCATTCATAAAAAAGATTTCCATTAGCTGGTAGATTGTGAGATATTTTATGAATAGTAAAATGGTTTTTATAGAAATTGTTAATTCGGATAAAATCATATTTCATCTTCTCAATCTTCCAGTTATTAGCAAGAAAATTTGCAAATATCAGCTCCTTTGAGCTATATTTATTTGATTTGCCTGGTGCTATGGAAACTAAGAAACTTCCTTCTTGCACAGTGAAATTTAATGTGGATGTTGCAGGGTGCTGTTTAATTTTTTTTTCTCATGAAAGCACTTCCAGGTACTTTATTTTATTCAATACATGAAAATAATTTTACATACAATTTCCCAATTCATATTGAGGTTGAATAATAAGAAATACCTGAAATATTTTTATTTTCTTCACTATAAGAAGGCATATTCAAAATGCCAGGTTCAGTTGTTGCTGATTTTCAGTATTATTGCAATGATAGTGCATTCTTTACAGTTATCATGATTTTGATCTTATTTTCTTCATTTCGTTCAATATGCTAATCTAAGTTCTTTCAATTAAGTAATAAAAGTCCTACTTAGATTTTATTTTTCTGCCTTTATGTAGTCCTCTGATCCTTATGAAATACATATAACATATCTTTTAAACAGAGGAAAGCCTGTCTATCATTCACAAAATGAGAATGATAACAAAAACTTTACATGGCTAGCCAGACTACCGCACTGAGTTCAATTTCACAAACCATTAACACTCTGAAAGGAGACATTAATTTGAATATCTGTCATATTCTAGATAGGAGAACAAAATATTGGGAAGTATTTTAGTTGACTTCTTTTAGAAAGGACAGATGAATGGCAGATGAACACGTATTTTTGGTAAAAAGGGTGAATATATTTTCTAACTTAATTGTTCATTAAGAATAACAGACCTCTCCTCATTGTCCTGGATATAGTACTAGGATAAGTCCCAGAAAGCCATGAAGCCAAACAGAAATCTTTCTCATGATCCAGAGATAAATGAGAAGATGTACAAACTGTGGAATGGAATTCAGGCAGATAAAAATAAATACAAAGAGGTATGGAGTTATAAAATTACTGTCAAAAATATTAAAGAAAAATAAGTGCCCTTAGATACATTGTGAAAACCCCAAAATTAAGTATATTAAGCAAATAAAAATAGCAACTGGGCAGAAATTGACTGACTGCTTTGTCTGGCAGTCATTATTCACTAGATAATAAAGCCAGATGTTAACTGTTCTTCCTTCTCTTTTTCTTCTCTTTTTTTTCTCTTTCTCCTTTTTCTTCTCTTTCTCCTTTTCCTTCCTATATCCCTTCTACTATCTATCTGTTTTACTTTCTCTTTCAAAGTGAAGAAGGACCTTATGCTGAAAGAAACAGTACATCAACAGCATCAACAAGTACAATACACAATCTGAGATACCAGGTGTGAGTCCCAATATGAAACCAGGGTCAACTTCCGTGTGCTGATTAGTGTTAGAATAACACAGATATTCTACTACTTCTGTTACTATCACTGCTGATATCCACAATAGCTGTTTATTGAGCACTTTGGCACTTAGAAATGAGGTGACTTTTATCAGATTGTGTGACTGCTAAGTGTCAGAACGAGAATGTTAAATGAAAGCTGTCAGATTCAAAAGTCTATGCTCCTAAAAAGTACAATATATTGCATTAAAAGAAGATGGAAATAATTGTTGCTGCTGTTGCTGTTTATGTTTTGGATTGGTGGTTACCTCTTTAGCCAGCAGTCAGAAATGTTTTAGACTTTAAATTTACAGCACCTCTTTTAGGGAGCCTGAGATTGCAGTAAAAATAGACATGCCAGAGGAAGCTATGGTTGAATACTTGAAATTTTGTGACCAAAACCCTTTCTTGCCCCTAAAATGTGGCTGTAAAGGCAGAGTCTGGAGAAGGCTGGGTGGTGTGCCTGAGGCCTGCAATCTCCTCCACATTCTCCGTCTTTATTTTCCCTGCTCATGCCTTCTGAAGACACTAGTCTTAGCAAGGTTTGTCTTAAACGGTCCAGAGCATAAGCAGAACAGAATTTTCCCTACTGTCCATTGTAGGATCTGTTACCATGCAATGATAGTAAGTGTAGTAAGCTCTCCCATCTTGTTAATGACTTATGTGAAGAATTTAATGGCAAAATATTTCAGATTATTTTAAGTAATGAGGCTGAATATAATAATAAATCAGGAGAGTACTCAACAGAGTTGGTTTATGAGTAGAGTATATCAAGGTTGAATATAGAACGGTATAATGAAAATAAGCATAAAGTTCTTTATATGCATCTAGATAAATGACTATAAAACATAATGTGACATGGCTTAGTAGGCACCTGTATGAAAATATAGAGGTGTTATATGCTGCACGCTTCAACACTCTGAGAGTAGGGGCTCTTGCATCAACAAAGATTAATTCAGATCCAAAGGGCAGAGCTATTTCACAGGATCTTTCTGAATTCCCATTTCCTTATTTGCACAGTAGATATAGCTAGTTTGCAAGAAGAAATATCCTATTAAAATGTATAAAGCTACGGCGTAAAGCAGCCATTCAAAATAATCAGTCATCACTGCCTCTTTATCAAACCAATAAAGCTTATACAAAGTGAGCCTGTATTAAAAGAACTAAAATGTTAAGTGCAAGGGCAATCACAATCCTCCTTTTTTTTTTTAGTAGGCTGGAGCAAGCTGGCATGTCTTGAGAGAGCTCTCATCTAACTAATCATGTCACACAGGAATCTGGGAGAAGATGATTATGTTAAAAGAGGGAAAGTATGTTCATTTAGTGAAAACCCACGGTTGTGCAGGGCACATCATTGAAGACTGATCTTTTTTCTCAAGGAAAGAAAATTTTTCCCTAGCCCTGTTTACATCTGAACTAAAACTTCATTGTAAAGGCTTTTCTTGTTATCTCAGAAGTATTAGACGAAGGTTGGTGGTAGTTTGGATTGACCTAGTAAGATGCTATGACCAGTTATTGAAACGTAGCACTAAGAACAAGACGGAATACAAGCGCATCCTAGAAGACCAAATTATTTGCCTTTATCTTGTCAAACTTTAGCTATGAGTCTGGCACCTTCTCTTTCTCTCTCTCTCTCTCTCTCTGGACTACACACACACATCCTTAAACCCTTCAAAAAAAGAAATATAAAATGTCAGGAGTGATGAAACCTTGACAAAGTAGCTTACACTGACCATAGAAAGAAGAATTTTGTTTCATGTCTTACTAGAAGAGGCACTTGGATGCTTTAGCTGATTAACCCTAGGCCTATAGACAGGGGTCACTGTTCATTTCTTATCCATGCTGAGGTAGGACAGAGTGAAAGGACAAGAAACAAACAAAAAAAGCCTGTAGGGCAGAAACTTTCCCATTACAAATTGAAAGCCTGCATTTAACAGACTGAAAACTTGTCTATCAAAAATACTAGCAATTTTATATTTGTCCATCAACTCCAACCTTAAATAAACAGGATAACTGCAAGAGAAGTTTACATAAGAGAAAAAGATGAATAAAGTATGTAGGTATGCTATTATAAAATGTGTTTTTATATTTTTTAAAAAGTATGCTTTTAATGAAAATGAGTATCTTAATATGACAAGTTGGCTTAGCATTCAGGCAATTTGGCTCATTTTAATTAGGGAAGATATTTTCATTATTAACAGCAACTGGAACAATTACTGAATCACAGAGTATGTGTCTATCTGAAGCAAGGGGTGATCTCAAATACAATAACTGATCAACAGATCAGTTCTATGTAATAAAAAAAAGAAGGCATTACTCAACCTTATCGTCTCCACAAAATTCAATTTCATAAAATATTCTTTAATAAAAAGCTTGGGGTTTCTATTGTATTAATAAAAAGCATGGGCAAGCAGGTACTTTAATTAAAATCCTCTTAATTTTTCTTTTTTATCTTATTTATATTTTTCCATTCTAATGAATAAATTATAGTAGTTCAATGTCTAGGTCTGAGCTTTCCCAAGGTTCTCTTTCCAAATAATGTTATTAAACAGAAGCTTCATTAAATTAATTACAAATCATAATTCACAGCAGGTTATTAAAAGAATATTATGACTTACTCATATGGACAATATCTTCAGTGTGATAAAACTACAGAATTTTGACGAGATTTTTATTCTAAAATATTGTAATAGTAGAAATACTGTTCATAGTTTCTGGAGAAATGTCTATTACCCATGCAAACACAATCTATTTACATTTTTGGTTTTTTTGTAATAACTTTATTGTGCTATTACTAACAATCAAAACACATGTTTATATTAATGTCAATAGCTTGAAGAATTGTTACTGCAACATATGGTAATTCCTCTGGGTACACTTGTTTCTTTTAAATACCAAAAAAAAAAAGATCAAATCTATGCCTGGAAGGGAAATCTACTCCCATAAAGCATATCTTGGAATTTATTTAAAAAATGCTTTTTCTTGTTTCTCTTCAGAGTTGACAATGTTTTATTATCTTCTAAAAATTGCTTTTTAATTTTATGTCTGTAAAAAGTATATCAGGAAAATTTCTGCTAAAATATTTGTTTATACAAAAGAAATATACAATTTGTAAACAGGCACACACTTGAGGAACCAATAGATAGAAATAGAAATATTTGTCTATTTGTAGGATTCTGAAATGTCTGGGAAAATTTGATGTGTAATTGGAGTGGGATTCCTACAGCTTTCAGTTAACTGAGGAAATTTTCTTGGATAGATAGTGCCTGTGTATTGCATATATTTGGGTGCATAATGAATACATACTGTTAAGAACAGCGTGGTATCTGTGGCCTCAGGAATTTATGTGTGAATCTTACAAGAAAGCTGTTACCAGCAGAATCTGAAGAATGTGTTTTATAGTAATTTTTATCAGAGTAGTACATACCTTTATGTATCTTTGCTGCATTGTATAGTAATAGTGTAGTAACTAGAGAAGACTGTTTGGTAAGCATTTGCTAACTTAGTTAATTATTAAATTAGAGGTAATTTAACTAACAGTATCTGTTTATATAAATGCCTTTATACCTAAAATGTTTCAAATACTAGCACTGTATAATTTGAGTATCATCCAAGATAACTGAGCAACAAATGTTGGTTGAGGATGGAGGATATTGAATATTTCAGGATGTACAGATACTGGTGCTCATGGAAAATTCCTGAAAAGGTGTGGTGCAGAATATAGCCTTGTTGACTTCAGGCAAGCTCTGCAATGGCTATTTAAAATGGTTCATGATTTCCTTCCTGGGGAAAATTAAAAACTGCAGAATTACTTAATATTATATATAATAACAGATACTTAGTTATCTTGGATGATAACGCTAATTATACAGTGCCAGCATCTGAAATATTTTAAGTATAAAGACATTCACTATGGACGGACTCTCTCTCTCTCTCTCTCTCTGTATGTATATATATATATATATATATATATATACACACACACATATATGTATAAATATATATAAAATATATATGTATGTAATATATTACATACATTTAGCTTAATGATTAAGACAACATGACTTTCAAGAAGTCTTGCTGTGATGTACATTCTTATTGTGTCATGATGCTTGAGTGTGTTCAAATAATCAACGCAGCAATATCTCCAACATCTGCCTCTTCCTACCCTGAAAGAAAATCCCTTTACAGAAAAGATAATGACATATAAATGGAGAGAAATTGACTTTGTAGTTATAATCCAATGATTGTGTGAATATAATTCCAACCTTATTCAGGTCTCTTTGAAATAAAAAATGTATATAAGTAACGTATTACTTATATGAAAATGTGGCACATATATATGAGTAATATCTGACTTATATGTAAAAAGATTTTTGGTGTGGTTTGTGTTAAATATATTTTTGACTCATTCAGGTCAAAATTGCTGAGAATTCCGTCTCTTCCTTATTTTTCTCTTAGAATCAATTTATATTTTTGCTGGAAGAGTAGAAAAGTTTAGGTTAGAAGCTTAATATTAAGATAAATTATGACATTTGAAATGGAGTACATATCAAAATGTATTTGTAAATTAGTACCTAATGGTCAATAAAATCTCAAAAGATAAATATGTTAACAAGACAACAATAAATATATGGCAAAGAATTAGGTACAATTAACCACATCATGGTATATTAAGTGCCTTAATAAAGATGTATCTGGAAGAAGTCTTTGTGAGATTTTAAATTAAAGAGTAATATTTGAAATATTCAGGAGCAGTCCTTTAACAGATAGAAGATAGAAACTCTAGGGAAGACTTTGCAGGGAGAATATTTGAAAGATTTTTAAATAGAATCAAGTATTATCCTGTATTGGCTAGACTTTTTTTTTTTTTTTTTTTTTGAGACACAGTCTTGCTCTGTTGCCCAGGCTGGAGTGAAACTCACTGCAACCTCCGCCTCCCAGATTCAAGCAATTCTTCTGCCCCAGCCTCTTGAGTAGCTGAGGTTGCAGGAACCTGCCATCATGCCCAGCTAATTATTGTGTTTTTGTAGAGATAGGATTTTATCAGGTTGGCCAGGCTGGTCTTGAACTCCTGACCTCAGGTGATGCGCCCGCCTTGGCCTCCCAAAGTGCTGGAATTACAGGTGTGAGCCACAACGCCGGGCCTTGGCTAGGTTTTAAAGGTTGAAATAATCTAGTTGCCTTCAATTTATCACTACCCTGACAAACACTTACATTTCCAAAATAATGCTTATTTGTAGAGCTGCAATAGCTCAGGCTGAAATTTTCTGTTACCACAGAAATGCATCTGCCTGAAAATGTGTGCTAAGCCCTCACTAGGCCATGGAATGTTTTCAAGATGGTTTTAAATGTTGTAAGGGAAACCATTTGTGGAACGCAGTCCAGGACTTTCTATATAATCTGTTTTCTCACTCTTGTTTTCCTTGGTAATTATGAACGCAGCAGTCAATCTTCAGTTGTTTGGAGCCTTTCTTACAGGTAGATATATTACACACAGAAAAATATGAAAGTTTAATAGAGGAAAAATATATTTTTTCTAAAATTCTCTGCTATTACTAATTGTCCTTCTGCTGTGAATGTAATCTTAGCTCACCCAGTCCTTATTAACTTGAGTTTTTTTTAACATAGGTCACACTAATAATAATAATCTGTTTTACTATCATCCCTCATCTCTTCTAATAGAACAGCATCTTTTCTGCTGCCAAGGATACAAACTGAAATTAATGAGATCCCAGACACATCTCTTAGAAAGGCACCTTCCTCACCTTCAGCCAGGTCTATTAGAAAATTTCTCACATATTATATTGGATAGAAGTGTATGTAGTATATACCATATAATATGGCAACATATATATATTTTTATAGATATGTATGTTCTTATCACTGAAAAATGTGTGAATCTAGGGATTATTTCATTAATCAGGACTTTTATTATCTCTTGGGCTTTCTACAGGGGAAAACCTCAACCTAGTTTGTGTAGATATCTACACAAAGTAACAGATATTGATATCCCTGAGACTTAGGCATATAGGTAAAGTCCATTTGCCAGTCTCACCTGGGTGATGACGGGCTTGCTGTTCCCCATGAGGAAACTTGCAATGTGCCAAAGGAAGATTTTTCTGGCATATTTCACATCCTTTGACTATTTGTTGGACAGCCTTGAAGAGATCTTTTTCTGTAAATACAGATTTGGCCATTTGATGTGTGTTTTCTACACCCATATGTAAGGTTTGATGTAGGGTTTTAAGTACTTTCCACTGGCTGGCAGCAGGTAGGAGTACTTTTTCCTCCTCAGTAGCTAGCCATCCTGAATGAAGAAGATTATGTCCCTGGGAGATTGTCCACTCTACCTCTTCTGATGAGTATTGAGGTCTAGTTCCCTGGAGTGGGTTTTCCCATATTAAAGGTCCTTCTATAAATTCTGTCTAGCTGCCCTTTTTGCCTCTAGGTCAGCTCAGTGATTGCCCTCCACTTCCTTCTCATCTCCTTTCTGGTGACCTTGGCAATGTAAGACTGCTACCTCTTTGGTTTCTCGGACAGCTTTTAATAAGTCTAAAATTTCCTTATGGTATTTAATGGGAGTTCCTGCCGAGGTTAGGGACACTCTCTTTCCTTCCATATGGCAGCATGGGCATGCAGAACCAGGTAGGCATATTTGGAGTCTGTGTATATGTTTATTCTCTTTCCTTTTCCTGATTGTATAGCTTGAGTGAGGGCTACTAGTTTTGCCAGCTGGGCACTAGTTCCAGGAGGAAGGGAGTTACTTTCAGACACTGTTTGATCACTGACTACAGCATATCCTGCTTTCGAATTCCATTTTCCATAAGTGAACTTCCGTCAGTGTGTAGGTTAAGGTCAGAATTGGTTAGAGGAGTTTCTGAGAGATCCTCTTGAGCCTCATAATTCTGGGCTATAACCTGCTGACAGTCATATTCTCATTCTTCCGCTTCCTCAGGAAGAAAGGTAGCTGGATTGAGGGCTACACATGTGTGCAGCTGAAGTACAAGCCCTTCGAGCATTAAGGCCTGACATTTGAGTAAATGATTGTTAGACAGCCATAAGCCTCCTTTAGAGGCTAGAATTCCAGCTACATCATGTATGGTCCATACAGTTAGATCTTTCCTCTGCACTATTTTAACAGCTTCTGAGACCAATATAGCCACCACAGCTATGACCCGCAAGCAGTGTGGCTAGCCTTTTGCTACTGCATCAATTTCCTTACTTAGATATGCTACCGGTGGTGGCACGGTCCCCCAAGTCTGGGTGAGAACCCCCAGTGCCACTCTTGACTTTTCCGTAAAATATAGGGAGAAGTCGTTCCCTGTAGGAAAACTTAGAGCTAGAGCCTGCAGTAGTGCCTGCTTCAGGGCCTGAAAGTCTGCCTCATCTATAGGGTCCCATTATATTAGATGGCTGTGAGCCTTTTGGATTTCCTTAATCGGAGAGTATATGGGTTTGGCTATTTTGCCTTTTCTGGGAATCCACAATTGGCAGGAACTAGTTATCCTAAGAATCCTTGCAACTGTTTAAAGGTTTTTAGACAGCGGAAGGCCAGTATGGATTAGAGACCTTCTGCATCAAGGGCCCAAAAGCCCTTATACAAGACAAACCCTAGGTATTTTACCTCTTGCTTACAAAGTTGAGCTTTTGATTTGGAAACCTGATATCCACAGGTGGCTAAAAAGTTTAGGAGATCCTGGGTGGCCTGCTGGCACTGGGTTTCTGAGTTAGCAGTTAAAAGTCATCCATATGTTGAAGAACCAGCGTACCTGAAAAAGTACTAAGGTACTGAGCTAGAGCCTGGCCAAACAGGTGGGGGCTATGTCAAAAGCCCTGGGGTAACACTGTCCAGGTGAGCTGAGAATTCTGGTCTAAAGGGTCTTCAAAGGCAAACAGAAACTGGGAGTCAGGATGTAATGGAACACAGAAAAAGGCATCCTTAAGGTCCAGGACTGTAAACCATTGTGCCTCTCCTGGTGTTTGAGAGAGCAAGATGTATGGGTTGGGTACTGCTGGGTATAAAGGGATCACAGCGTCATTAACAAGCTGGAGATCTTTCACGAGCCCCCATTGTCGGTTAGGTTTCTGTACTCCTAAAATTGGAGTATTACAAGGGCTGTTAAAGGACCTCACTAGACCCTCAGCTTTGAAGTTTCTTACAATATACTGTAGCCCTTTTTTGGCTTCCAGTCTTAGGGATTACTGTCTTCAGTAAGGAAAAGAGGTGGGATCTTTAGCCTGTTCGAATTGGGCAAGCATTCTTTCCCCCGCCTCAAGTTGTCCCTTCATTGCCCAAACATCAGGATTAATTCCTTCTTTAAATAAGGGGCAGCAGAGACAGATTTCCTCCCTGCTGATGTTCGTCCAGGTAATGGCTCCTGCCCGGCTAACAGGTCCCGCCCTAGTAAGGGAATGGGACTTTCTGGCATGACGAGGAAGGCATGGGAGAAGAGTGTATTCCCCCAGTTACAGCTTAGGGGCTGGGAGAAATATTGGGTGACCGCTTGTCCTAGGACTCCTTGGACAGTTACAGACTTGGAGGACAACCATCCAGGACAGGAAAGCAAAACTGAGAAGGCCATGCCAGTGTCCAGGAGAAGATCGACCTCCTGGCTCTTTATGGTCAGCTTTACCCAGGGCTCGGTGAGGGTGAGGGTTTGTGCTGCCGCTTGCCCTGGGCACCCTCAGTCCTGCTGTTGGGTCATCTGATTAGCCACTTCAGGCCCTGGGAACCTTCATCCCCTGGGACACTGTGCCTTCCAGTGATCTCCTTGGCACAGTGGGCAAGGACGAGTAGATGGTCGTTTCATCTGGGGACAATCTCTTTTAAGGTGTCCTGGTAGGCTGCAGGGGTAGCAAGCTCTGCCAGACTGGCAGCTAACGCAAGCCTTTTTCTATTCCAAGCCCCTTGGGTCTGCTTGCCTGAAGGCCATGACTAGGGCTGCGACCTTTCTCATGTCCCTCCTGTCCCTTTCAGTCTATTCCTCCTGGTCTCTATTACAGAACACCAAGGTTGCTAGATTTAGTAATGATTCTAGATTTTGTTCTGCACCCAGGGCCAGCTTTTGGCGTTTCCTCTTAATGTCTGTTGCTGGTTGCATAATAAATTTGTCTTTAGTATTAGCTGACCAGCATTAGTCTGCTGACAGGGGAGTATACTTTCTTAAGGCCTCCTGTAAACACTAAAGGAAGGCTGTTGGGTTTTCTTCCTTTCCCTGAGTTATGGTGGATAACATTGCATAGTTCATGGGATTTTCCCTAGTTTGCCTTAATCCCTCAAGTTTGCAGGTCAATAGGTGCCTATGACTCCAGTCCCCCTGTTCTGAGTCAGGATCCCAGTGAGGGTCCATGCTGGGGATTGCCTGTCTACCTGTAGGGAATCTATCCTTTTCCTCTGACATCATTTGGTCATGTCCTTGACTAAGGTACCAGGTGTCCCGAAACCTTTGAGCCATTGCTAGAGCAGCCTCTCTCTCATTGCTGGTTAGGATCTGACCAAACAATGACATGTTATCTTTCCAAACTGATTTGAAGGACTGACCCAGTACATAGATGCAGAACATCTATGTACTCGTCCGGGTCATCTGAAAATTTTCCTAAGTCCACGTTGATTTTCTTTAAGTCAGAAAGTGAAAAGGGAGTGTGTACTTTGGTTGGGCCAAACTCTCTTCCTCTCCTACAGGGGGCAGAGCTGGGGCATCCTAGTTGCCTGAGATGCCTTGGCCATTACGACCTTCCCTGACTCCTCTTGGGTTATAGGAGCTGTGGAGACCTGGTCAGTATCAGTGGAAGGAAGAGCCACAAGGAGTCCTAAATATGGGGGTGGTCCTGAGGAGGGGCCAGTAGGGTATAGGATACAGACCTTACATAGCTGAGGATTATTCCTTAGAGAAAAGAAAACTTGCACGTAGGGGACCTCAATCCATTTACTTTCCCTCTTACAGAACCTTCCCCCTTCCCTCTAATTGTGGAAGGGTGTTATAATTTATGCTTCCCTTAGGAGGCCAGGTTTCTCCACTCAGCAGAGGGTATTGTGGCCATGCTCTGTGGCAGAGAGAAATGAGCTGCTGCTGCTTCAAAGATCGTGGCTCAAATTGGTCCCCGTTATCCAGAATACACTTTAAGAGTGATTTTTGCCTTGGAAATAGTAGCACCCATCTGAAATTGAACACACAGATGCCCACATCCCTGGTTATTCCTTACAACTGCTAGCCCTGGGGTGTCCCCCCAGTTATAACACCTTGCAGTTTCCTTGCACCCTTTGTGCATGATCATCTTCTGGGGCCCCCCCATGTGCTGGCTTTAGTCACACTTACTGGTGTCATGGGCACACTCTGTCTAATGTCCTCTTTGGCCACCATAAGGACATGGGGACTGCAGTGGTTTGTGGCCTTGTACCGGCCCATCCTTGAAGAACTAGGCCAGTGAAGTTTGGGTAATGGGTGCCAATGTTCCCTAGCAAGAGTTCAGTTAACATAGATCTAACCATAAAACTGCCCTAGGAGGATAAACCCCTTGAGAAGGGCCTCTAAACACAACATTCTTAAAGAAGGTAATGGCTGGCCGCATGGCCAAGGCCAAAACAATGCCCTGAGGACCCAAGCCTTCTCCCCCACCCCACTTTCCATCATAGGAATATGCCCTAGGGTTGTGGGGCTTATAATTAACTATTTGAGCCTCAAACCAGGCCTGACTACAGTATTTTAGCTGGAGAAGTTCTGCTGTATGGAGAGCCAATCCTAGGCAAGACAAACTACATTATCAGATTCTGGCACCACTCAGTTTGGGAAATTGCAGGTGACCAAAAAAAAAAAAAAATAAAATGTCCTATAGCCTCCTCTACCCATTGATAGACTCTGGCACTGTTACAACATAATCTAGCACTGTGGACTAAGGGAACTGGCCCTGTGTATTTATCCTGTAGGAGGTCCTCATAGGCATAAGCCTGAGGGCCCCATGGCTTATGAAGTGTTATAACCTCATGTGTAGGAAATATCTTAGAGGAAAGAGCTGGGAAGAAGTTTGCCTCATGGAAATCTGGAACCAGGAGGTTGGGGTCTGAAAGGCTGGGCAGAGCTCGCATAGGTGGCTGCTGCTACAGTTGCCTGGGCCCAGCCACCACTGCTGCTGCTGCTTTTAGATGGCTGGCAGGTGCCGGGTTTTTACCTTCTTAACAAATTTAAAAGAAAGGAAAGGACAGATTAGCAAGTGAAAGTGGTCCAATATCACTCACTGCTCTGAAGTCCAGTGTTCTCCTGGCTGACTTGCCAAAAGATTTATTCCCGGGGAGTGTACTCAGCTCCCAGTTCCGAAGAGGTTCTTGACCTCGAGAACCCCGAAGAATGGGAAAAGGGGCCCCGGAGGCGTGGTGAGTTTGCAGTTTGAATAAATATATGGACTCAAAGAGTTTTGCAGAAAAGCAATTCATTAGACAAAGAAGATAGCTCCCACACTGTCATGGGAGGGGACCCAGAGAAGGAATCCATACAGGTAGGAGCAGCTGGAGTTTTAACTCTTGAGTTATTCCCTCCTCACTCATGTTCTCCACCAATGAGAGGAGTTCTTTCAAACTTCCTCTGGAGTGATTGATTTTTGACTCTGATACCACATTGGCTACTTGATCCACAACTCTGAGTTACAGAGCCCCTTCCTCCCAGAGCTTTTAGCTGGTTTTGGGGGACAAAGGAGCCTCACTTGGCTTTCTCTACCTAGCCTATGCATGGGAAACCAAGAAAAAGAATTTTACATTTGAAACCGCTCTAGTTCACAGATAGAGGTGTGTAGCCAGGAAACTCCTACCTTTGAAACCACGCCCCTTGTGTACCTGGGAAGAGAAGTCCCTCAGTGCCACTACCCTGTAGCCTGGGTGACACAGTGAGACTCCATCTCAAAAAAACATCAAAAAGTTTCAAAAGTGCCATAGATTCAACAATTAGTGTTCTGAATATTCAGAATGCCCAGTAGTCATCTATGAAAAAAAAAAGAAGATACTAATTTGCAAACTCAAATACAGTCTACTTGAAAATGTCATGTTGCCCTTAATTTAACCTTACAGATATCTGAAGATTGTGAAGACTGAATAAAATGGAGATTTTTAAATGAAAGTATTGATATAAATTTTGAACTATAAAACAGCTGTCAGATTTAGTACTTTGATTTGTAAATGAAAAGATATTCCCTTTGGAAACACACTACCCTATAAAATTAAAACAGTTTTAGGGGGAGAGGTTTTGCCCTTTATTGAACAGATCACAGCATTCCAATTAGTGAAGCTGACACAGAGCAGACTCTGAGGCATTTATTGACTTGCTCCCACTTCATTTTCTCATAAAATGTGATATCTAGTTTTTCATACATATTAATCCTCAAGATTGAAAAATGTAGAAATACTGTGCATTTATCTTTTTCAGTTAGGGTTATTTGTCAAATTTATATGTTCTTCTTTTTGGGATACCTTTGGTACTAATACAAGTGGCTATAAGTGTTTAACAATGTGCTTTAATGCAAATACATCTGGAAAGTCCATAACATGGTTGCCACGCTGGCTTAACACTCTGCTGTAAATGACCATATATTTAAAGTACTGACTATACTATAGAAGTCCCTTACATTGGATCTTGCACTGGCACACTTTGGTTTACTTAAAGGACAGAGTTTGAAGGAAATGTCAACTTCAGATCAAACAGAAAATGATATTACAACTTAGTGTTGACAGAATCTATCTAAACCCATTTAAGGGAAACAGCGTCAGCTTTCTGCAGGTAGCTAACCCAGTACTGCTAGCTTGTCCCTGACAAATGAAGGGTAGAACTTACACAATTTTAATGGAAAGAAAAAAGACCTTTTTTTGTCCCAGAGCCCTCACCCTTCTCCTTTCAGAGGCTTTATTTTCATTTTATATCCCTGTACACCATCAGAAATACACATATAAATCTTTATGTGTGTATATATATGTATGGATTATATACATGCATGTAGCTTGTGATTCCAGCAATAATGGTGTATGTGTGTATGTGTCTGTGTGAGTGTGTGTGTGTGCCTAGTCATATTGCAGGAGCCACAAGCTAAATGTCTACAAAGTTGAGGTAAATTATAATGAGAAAAATGGCTAGAGTTTATACATACTTGTGTGCTTTCTGAGTAATAAAAATTGCATCAATAAAAAAATCAAGAACATATGTCTGTACCATTTGAATCAGGAAACCCTTGCTCAGATACTTCCATATTTGATTATGAGGAATATGTTGCCAGAGAAGCAAAGATCAATGTTTTATGTAAAATTTCTTGGGTTTTTTGGTATATAAACTTACTTTTAATAAAAACACTGCACTAGATGCATAGAATATTTCTGACAAATTCTACCAAATGTCTGCCAATTCAATACATATCAAAACAAAATAAAATAATTTTATCTCCAAATTGGTTTTATAAATTTAGTGTTACATGACTGAGGCGTTTTGATGAAAAGAGTCAAACTCTGTAAAGTATTTTAAGAGATTTGTTCTGAGCCAAATATGAGTGATTAATGGCCTGTAATACACCTCTGAGAAGATCCTGAGAATATGTGCCCAGGGTGATTGGACTACAACTTGGTTTGTATATTTAAGGAGACATAAAGCATCAGTTGACATATGTAAGATGTATACTGGTGTGGTTCAGAAAGATAGGACAACCACAAACAGGGGCTTCCAGGTGATAGGTAGATTAAAAGATTTTCTGATGGGCAATTGGTTGAAAGAGTTATTATCTAAAGACCTAGAATCAATAGAATGGAATGTCTGGATTACAAGAAGGGGTGTGGAGACCAGGGTTTTATCATGCAGAGGAAGCCTCCAGTAAGTAGGCTTCAGAGAGAGTAGCCTGTAAACGTTTCTTAACAGAGTTAAAGAGGTTCTGTCAGTCTTAAGATCTCTGTTTTAATGTTATTGCTGGTCAGTTGCGAGGCATGTCTGACCCTCCATGTCCCATTGTAGTCTGAACTAGTTTTTCAGGGTAACTATGGAATGCCCTTGGTAGAGAGGAGGGGTCTATTTAGATGGTTGAGGGGCTTATAATTTTATTTTGGTTTATAGGCATATGATATTATCTTGGAATTTTAAAAGTCTAAATTAACTAAATTTTAATTTTTAGGCATAAGTTAATCAGTAATGGTAAAATTGAGGAGCTATTTGCACACAAAAACAGCCCCCTTCCAGGTCATTTAACAACTAATTGTTATATTGTTCTTAAAGCCAGTGCACAGTTTCCAAACACAATAATCTACTATAAATATAAGGATCAGCCTAGTTCTAATACACAGAAATAGCACTCTAGCCTTGGATTTGAGACAGTATAGAGAAGAGACTTGGTTCTGGCAGACAAAAGACATGATCAGACTCCCAGTAAGTCTCATATGTCTGGGCATATTCCCTCCCCTACCTTCTTGCCTCCCTTGACAAGCTGACCCAAGTTACCTAATAGAAAGCTACCCCTTCCTAACTTAGCTGACTAGGCTGAATTCCTAACCTTAAAGGGAAAAAACTAATCATTTATCTCCTTGAGTGATGTCTCCCAGGGTTGCTAAAGCAGGACTCGCATTTCTGATAAGAATCTGACTAAACGGAGTTGAAAACTTCCCACCTCTACATGCATACACATCACTCTTTTCTCTGACTTAGGTTCCTTAAAATGGCAAGAACTCAGCCTTTCAGGAAGTTAACACTAGAATCTCTTTTCTAGTTGTTGTTGGTGATGGTTGTTTACCAGACGTTTATCCTTTGCATTACTCTGTTTTGTTATTATTTGTTAATAAGTTTTTGGGGAACAGGGGGTGTTTGGTTACATTAATATGTTCTTTAGTGGTGATTTCTGAGATTTTGGTGTGCTCATCACCAAAGCATTGCTCACTATACATAATGTGTAGTCTTTTATCACTCACCCCTGCTCTCACCCTTTTCCCCAAGTCCCCAGAGTTCATTGTATCATTCTTACGCCTTTACATCCTCATGGCTTAGTTCCTACTTACGAGTGAGAGCATATGATGTTTGGTATTCCATTCCTGAGGTATTTCAGTTAGAATAATGGTCTCCAGCTCCATTCAGATTACTAAAAATGCCATTATTTCATTCCTTCTTATGGCTGAGTAGTATTCCATGATGTGTATATATACTTACTATATAGAGAGATAGACATAGATATATTGCAATTTCTATCTGTTCATTGACTGGTGGGTTTTGGGCTGGTTCCAAGCTTTTGCAACTGTGAATTGTGCTGCTATAAATGTGTGAGCAGGTTTGCAGCTGCTCCCTTAAAATTCTCAAGCAGCAAGCCTATTAAACCTCATCTGAAAAAAATGTATGTTTGTCCTGGTGTTAATTTTTATTTACACGAGAGCCAGAGAACTTAGAGGCCCAAGCTGTGGTAACAGATTGATATGTTTGATAGTATGATATAATTACTAACGAGGACAAAAGGCTTTGTCTGTTTATTTGCTCTCTAAAAGAATTAGATTCTGCTTATATTGGTGGTTTATTGATATTAGAAAAGAGATGCTTATTTAAATCTTGATAAAAAATATTTTGGGCTCGTTTCATGTATTCTTAATTTGCAGCAGAGAAAGAATATTCTTCAGGAAACTTTAGAATATTATAAAATTTAGTAGTTTAGTTGTTAGGACATATAGATATTGCAATTCTAATTATGTTTAATATGCTAGGATATTTTGAAATAACAGTTGCATTTTTCAAAATTCTTAGAATCATATCTGTTTATTCTTGTTTTTAAATTATTTATTCATTTATTTTACAAATTTCTTCCCAAAATATATAGTTCAAGAATTTAGAGGCTTCCCCTATACACTGACTGTAGCTAATTGTGCAAGGTGTGAAACTGATTTGGCTGAAATGTTCATTCACTTTAGCGCCATGAATCCAAACTTTACCTCAGTGAATGCTCCAGTGAGCCAAGACCATAGGTACAACAATTACAATTTGTCTTTTTTATGTGACTTGACAAATACCATGTTAGTGCTTTGAGACAATACAAATGGACGTTGAATCCAGTTGAACATCATTATATCAACGACTTGAAAACAACAACAATGCTTGCATTTTCAGCGGATAGAGATATTGTTAAAAGTACACATTCCTCAGTGAGCTTAGATACCACTTAAAAGTGTATGTCGGGCACAATTACTAAATATATGCAAAGACAGACTCAAAGCCATTTTATGAAGCTGCCCCTGCCTCCTCCTTTCTCTTTTGAATTTCTTTCTCTACCTGTTGAAAGCTTTTCCAAATCCCTTCCCTCTACTTTGCGAATGTTTCTTTAGGCATTTGGTACATTTTTCAGAAGCTCCCCCAGATATTCTGTCTAAATTCAGCAACTATTCTATAGTAATCTATAGGATATGTTTAGATAGTGGCACTCCGTCTTAGCTGTGTTCATGACATTTTGATGCTGGGTACACTATGTTTGAAGCAGTGAGTGACAGATATTTCAAGGACCATAATGAATTTGATAATGTATCACTTAGCAGAGATGCCCAACAGAAATTTTGTAACCAGGCTGCTTGTCACCAAAGGCAACTAGTTGGTGTTGGAGTGCCACAGTGGCCAGAGGGGATTAATAATCTAAGGCAAAAGTGAAATCTACCCACTAGACATCTCATTTAGTCACAGCCTAAAATTTAACATATAGAACACTTCCTCTGAGTCATCTTTAAGCAGTAAAAGTATGTGAAGAAAAATGTTATGATTATTCATGAATATAGATGGATTGCACTTTACATTTTCTCACTAATAATGTAAAAGAAATATTTCTGTGGTTTTTTATGTTTCTAACTTCATAGATATGGGCATGAAACTTAATATAAAAAATCAATGATTTTTTAATTTTAGTAAATTTTTAACCATGTATTTACTTCTTTAGTTTATGTGCACTATACATATTTCAACTTTTTTGTTTGTTTCAAAGCATTAAGTTGCAGTAGCAAACAGATATGTTAGTGTTTGTGCACACATGTGTGTGCTTATGTGCATTTGTATGCATGTATTTGAGGGGAAAGTTTCTTCCTAATAGATATAAGTAACTAAAGCTAAGTTTGTAAAACCCAGATGAGTCAATTTTCCCCTATTCATTTCAGTGAGATTTGCTAAAAAAAATCTACTATTACTGGATGCAGAAAACTCATTCAAAGATCCTCTATCCTATTCATGTGCAGATCTTCTTTTCTCTCAGTAGGAAACATATAAAATTAGTCCATCCATTTGAAGATGTTCTGTGCTTATTTTTAAATTAACATTTCAAAAAATTAACATATTATTAACCTGTTTTAATGTAATATTTCTAAGTATTGCTATGTGTACAGCTGCATTCTTTTGATACATATGTATTTTTTAAATTGACTGGTTTCCCAAATTAAGACATTTTAATAAATCATGCAGAATTTTGAATGAGAAAATAGGTATGTCTTTCCCAAGCAAATAAAAATAATTTTGAAAGCATTTCATACAGTCTTTAATTTGGAGAATTACTTCTCTGTAGCAAAACATTAATTTTATTATCCACATTTCTTTTCAAATTACTTAATTTATATAAATTATTTTTCAGAAACTTCATGTGACAAAGATTTAACTTTTAGATATAAATTCTACAATGTTATCTTTAACTTAATAAAATTAGCTTAAAATGGTGTCAGTAATATTGTCATAATAATTATAGTAAGGGCCATGTCATTGATGGTTTGGAATAAAGGATTTTCTGAATCCAAGAGAATAGTATTACATCCTGCAAGTAATTTTTATTATAATCTTTAGCCACTGCTCACTCTTACCATTTTAATAATTTCAAAAACTTCAACAACAGTTATCTGAAACAACATCTAGTAGCTAGAAGTCTTACCTTTGTGCTAATTGTCTCATTATCACCTTGGTTAAACTGGAAATAGTTTCCTATAATCTTTTGTTTGTTTGTTTGTTTATTTGTTTTTGTATGTTTTTGGGCTATAGTTGGTTAAAAGAGAAGCCAGTACAAAATTCAGGAGTGGGCAAGAAATCAGAGATTTTTATGTATAAGCAGTATTTGTGTTCAAATACAGTGATATCAGATATAAAATGCTTCAGGCCTACATTGCTTTTAACCTAGCCCTTCTTCCTAATGGCTGGCTTTGCTAACCAGCAGCAGCCCCAGACACCATGGACAAATGCCATGCAGTCAACCATGGAGTTTTACCTGTAGTAAAAGCAGGTCGGACAAAGATTTTCGCACTTGGCAAAACCTGGCAGGACCAAACTTCACTTTGGAAAACTCAGTTTTTCTGTGATTATAGGTTATTATTCTGCAAAATAAAGGTAATATAACTATCTTAAAATTTGAGATTAAAATCCTAATCATTAGAAAAAGCAATTTACATACTACATCACATTAAATTTATGTAATCAGACTATTTTTTACTATTATCAGCTTCCTACCAAAATGATACTAACCGTAATGGAGTCAGTTATTTTGCCTAAACTGGAACTTTTTAATTAAAATCTTCCAAATTGTTTTATTTATGTTAGGTTTTATTCATTTATTGAAGGCTATTCTCTGATATGAGATATTTCATTTTTCATTCCTGACAAGGTCTATACTGTACCAAGCTTCAGAAGGGTAAAAATACAAAGTAGCACTATAAAGGCAAAGTTTGGTTGTGGTGAGGGGGAAGCTGAGAAATTAAAGCCCCCAAATTGGTAATGAGAATAATAGTAACATGATATGGTAATATCTAATATGATATAATATAATAACATGTTAAGTCCATGTTGTGGATTGAATTGTGTCGTTCAAAAAGATACATTAAAACCCTAGCCCCTGGTACCTGTATTTACAATATCTTCTGGAAATAGGGTGATTGTGGATATAATCTAGATAAGATGAGGTCATAATAATTTAGGGTGGTTTCTAAAGTAGTGACAAAGCTTTTCATAAGAGAAACTCTGGGGATATTTACATTCAGAGACACAGATGCACAGGGAAGAAGGCCATGTGAAGACAGAAACAGAAATTGGAGTGATGTCACAAACCAAGGAACTTGCTGCCTAATTGCCAGCAATAGCCAGAAACTAATTAAGAGGCAAGAAAGGATTCCTCCCTAGAGCCTTCACTGGGAGTATGGCCCTGCTGACACCTTTATTTGAGAACTCTAGTTTTCAGAAGTGTTTGAGAATAAATTTCCATTGTTTTAAACCACCATGTTTCTGGTAATGTTTTACCACAACCCTAGGACAGTAATATAGCCAGTTTTTACAAAGTATTCTCATTAAAACACTAGATCTGCAGAATTTAAATAGATAACTTCAGGGGGAAAAAAGTTTAGATTCAAATAATGTGCGGTAACCTAGGTTTTATTTGTTAAATTGAGTGGATTTAATTGTTGCATTAAAATGCATTATGTGTGCATTCTTAAATTTATACGGCATTTTCAAAGCCATTTGGGGAAAAAAGGATTTTAATGTAGTATTCATAGGGTTGGCTTTCTTAAATGATAAACTTTTGAAAACACTGCCTAAGTTCTAAAAACAAAATGTATATTCAAATAACATTTACACATAATTAAGCAAGACTTATTTCAGAGTTATAAAATTCTGGTAAAATATTAGACAATATATTACTGTTATAAAACAAAAGCGTAAATAAGACAAGTGTCAGTGTTGTAATCATATGCATGGTGAAGATATTCAACAGAAAAAAACAGATTGTTATCCATAAATTCTGTAGAAATAAGAGAATATTAATAGTAAAGCTCAAGAACCATCTACTATCAGGAATATGAAACTTTGTATCAATAAATTTTTATTTTTATGGCCAAATATTGATCTGAAAATTCCAGTCAATGCAATCACCTAAAACATATTGAGTTATAATTATTCAAAATGAGAATATTGAATGATCATGTTAAAAACATTAGGCAAGTTAAATTTGAGAAAGTTTTTAATTGAAGAAAGAATGATTTGCTAATAGGGCAATCCTCCCTCGGTTCACAGCGACTCTGGGACTTCCACGTGGTTGGAGATTTGGCTACTTGTTACAAGGCTATGTTGCTGTACATTTACATTGCCAGTTAGATTACAGTTCAGTAAGTGTGGACAAACCTTTAGGCAGAACTTAAAATACATAAGGAAGAAGCTTTAGGCTAAACTTAATTTAATAATTCCTCTCTTTTGGTCAATCTCTCAAAATTAAGAAGTTGATTAAAACTTTAGGCATTGATGTCATTCTTTCACCATTGTAAATGAGCTAATTTGGTCTTAATTCCACTGGGAAATAGCAAAACCGTGGGTTCTATAAGGTGAAAACAAGCAAAGAGAACAACACTAAAAAAAATAAATAAATAACTCATGGTTACTTCAGGTCACTTTTCTGTAAGGGTTAGAGCAGAAAGGACTTCCTTTTTATTCTGTAATCTATTTTCAGAGGACAAAAAGAATTGTTTCGAGATCTCTCTTCTTCCTTAGAGATTCCACTGGATTATTTGGCATTTAGCAGGAATAACTCCATTCCGGTTTGGCGTGATCTATTGGGGCCTAGTACGCGAGCGAGCTCTACCTAAAATAATGGCCTCTTATAATTTTTTTGAACAATTATATGCAGAAAACATGATCTACCACAAATACCTTAGAGAACCAGTTGACAAATAATAAAATCGAATGAAGTCATTATGATATTTGATTAATTTTAATGATATATTTAATTGGTTTTTCATAATGGAAAAAGACACAAACTATGTGTAGTATGTAAGGAAATACATAGCATAGTATATAATGAATATATAAAATACAAGTTTTTTATTAAGATATCTTAGAAAAAAACTAGAAAAAATCTAGTTTCATATTAATCCTTTTGTTAGGCAGAGGTATAATAGGTGATTTCCTCACGGCATTTTTTCAAATTATTTCTTCAGAATATGGGCTAATTACACACAAACACGTACATAATAATTTACATAATTTATGAGGAAAAAAGTTCCCATAATATGAGTTACGTTATTTTTATTTAAATGGCACATACAAATGAAATTTCATTTAGTAAAAATGAAGAGTAATAGTTTTGTCTCATTTCAGCTATAAATTTCTCCTCCGGTTTTCCCTTCTCCTTGCCCTCTTGTTTCTTCTCCTATTCTCGCCCAACCCCCTCAATCCTAGTCTTTTCCTTTTTGTTCTTTTTAAGTAACATTAATTATGGAAAATTTAATATGGGAAAAACTTGATATTTGAATGTTTTTTGAGTAACGTCAATTATTTAGACTGACATTCAAATGTGGAGCTTTAGATTTTGTGCATTTTTTTTTCTACATTGCGTGAATTATAGAGGAAAGGTTTCTGAATGGTAATAATTGTGTCATTCAAAGGGCAAGATATAACTTTGCATAATCACTGGGGGAGGTCCATTTTCCATTTTCATCTGCTTTTTCTCTTCCCTTTTCAGCTACTTTTAAAGTTAGGATGATAGGAACAAAACAGTTGGGCAAGTACAGGCTTAAGAGAAAATCTGGGCTCTGGAACACGATTCTGTACCAGCTGAGCTGAGCTCTTCTTACTGGGCAAAGGTTGTGTGGTAGTCAAAGAGGAGAGGTATTCTTATGAGACATGGGGTTGGTGTGACAGGGACCAATTACAACCTAAATGACTACTCAGGAAAACAGATGTTTCACAAATGACATAGAGTACAATCAGTACACCAGTTGGGAGAACAAAGTCCACTTCACTTTCAAGAAACAAATCCTGATAGGTTACTGAAGAAGACTTTGCTTTGATTTCATTTTGTGTTCATGTAAGCTAAACCCCTAATCTGATTTCCTACAGGTATCTTGGGGAGAGTGACCCTCTCTTGTCTTCCTGGTTCATAAAATTTCCTGGAGTTTCTCTAAATATCAAATGCTACTCCCCTGGCTATGTCACTTGAGTGGGAAAATAGTCAAAGATATTTTTGTAGCAATATCCATGTTGTAGTGATGTACTCAAGGCATACAATAAAGTAGATAAATATATGAGACGCTGTTCTTCTGTTTAAAGCTGGACCACAGGAATGCTTGTGCCTCAACAGGCAGGACCTCTTTTGACATTCATCCAAAAGACAAATACTGCGAAACATGAAGTCAATAAGAAAATCTAATTTTCTTAGTTTGCATTATATGTTGTTAAAAAGACATGATTATCTTTGGATTGCATACTTTAAAAATAGTAAAAATGGAAACAAGAATAACAAAAGTTGTAAAATTATTAATACCATTGTACAATTTTTAACATTTTAGATAATTTTTCTACTGTGTAAAGGCATAGGAAGTAGGAACTACATTATTTTTCAACGTATCTTCACCATCTTTTGGATTAAAAAAGCTTTCACTCTATATGCTAGCATTCAATAATACTAGTTTTCTTCCATTCTGCATCTTAGACTCAATTTGCTCAGTAGGCAGTTATCTGTATGGTTTTTAGGCACACAGGAGGCATCATTATGTTGCATTGAGTGGGAACTTAGCTATGGGCAAGAAAGTACTCTAACCTAGTGTTGCCAGATAAAATACAAAGGGGATTTTAAATTTCTCCTCCTGAATTCAACACAAAAAGCTTAATAGGTGATACAGACGCTTGCCATACCTAAGCCCAGAGGGTCTTGTTCAGTGTAGTTATGTCAACAGACCTTATAAATTCTAATGCTATGTAGGCACTGAGTATTTTACTTTATCCCAGGTTTCTTTACTTTTTTTTTGTTTGTTTGTTCAAAAATATTTTTAAAATAGGCAAGCACATCTTTTAGAATTTTTAAAGAGACTTGGTTATGCTGCAGAAATGAAGATATACTGACACACTAACACAAGGTGATTTGAAAAACAACAGTTACATACAAGCTTAGAAAGTACTCTCTTTGAGCTTTATATTACCATTATTGAAACTAGAGAGAATTTAAAATTATAACTTAAACTAACAATTATAGAATGTAAATTAATTTTAAATACATTAGTCCCTTGTCTTAGTCTGTGTTCTGTAAAAGGATATCTGAGGCTCGGTAACTTATTTATTAAAAAACAGGTTTATTTGGTTTATGCTTCTGTAGGCTGTTGAAAAATCATGGCTTCTTGAGAGGACTTTAGGCTGCTCCTGCAAGGGGGCAAGGGTGTGGTGGTGGAGGAAGCCTACCCCAGCTCCCAGAGCTTGGAGGTTCTTGGCCTCTCTTACCTGGAAGAATGGGAAAAGGGGCCCTGGAGGCATGGTGAGTGCGGAATAGTTTACTATTTGAATAAATATCACAAAGAGTTTTGCAGAAGAGGGATTTATTAGATGAAAAGAGAGAGAGAGAGAGAGAGAGTCACACACACACCCCCTCACAGCCACCCACCCACCCTTCTCATTCTGTTGTGAGTGGGGAACCCAGAGAGGGAAATCCGTTCAGGTAAGGAGCAACTGAACTTTTTTAACTCAAGTTATTCCCTCCCCATTCATGTTCTCGTCCAATGAGAGAAGTTCTTTCAAACTTCCTCTGGAGTGATTAATCTTTGACTTTGATACTGGATTGGCTACTTGGTCTACAGCCCTGAGTTACAGAAACCCCTCCTCCCAGAGCTTTGGTGGGATCTGGGGACAAAGCAGCCCCACTTTTGGCGGGATTTTGGGACCAAAGAGCCCCTCCTTGCTTTCCCTACTTGGCCCATGCAGGAAACCCAGAGAAAGAACTTTACATTTGAAACCCCTCTGGTCTCCAGATGGAGGCATGGAGCTGGCACATTCCTGCCTTTGAAACTATGCCCCTCGTGGACCCAGGAAGAGAAGTTTCTTTAACACAGTCACTCACTCCCACTCATAGCAGAAGGCAAAGGGGAGCTGGCATGTGCAGAGATCACATGGCAAGAAAGGAAGCAAAAGACAGAGGAGAGGTACGAGGCTCTTTTTAACAGCCAGCCAGCTCTGGAGAGAACTAATGGAGTGAAAATTCACCTACTGCCCCACTCTGGGGGAAAGGCATTAATCTCTTCATGAGGCATCTGCCCTAGTGACTCAGATATCTCCTATAGGTATCAACCTTTAACATTGGGGATCAAATTTCAACATGAGAATTGGAGAGGTCAAAGAAACCAAGCTATAGCATCCTCCCTTATCTGTAGAGATTGCGTTCTAAGACCCCTACTGGATGCCTGGAACTTCTGATGGTACCAAACTGAAGGTCATAATAATATTTCATCCCCAAGTATACTTTGACATATTTTGAGATCACTGTTCAGGGAGCCAGCAAACAGAAGTCAGAAGCTGACTTGTATAAGGGAAATTTCCATCTGTAGAGAATTTGCATTGATGCAGCCAGGCTTTCTCTGAGGTCCTTTTTTTGTATGGATCTAGGAAAGAGTAACTGAGAATCTGACACCTTTAAAAGTCTGAAAGAAACATTTACTGTCTCTTTTCTTCTGAAGGCTGCTACCTGTGAAGTTTTATCTACATAAAAAAAGACCACTGTTGCTAACCAGGCTTCCTCTTCTCTTCTTTCCATAATTTGTTTTGCCAAGTCCCAAGCCTTCCATTCCTTCTGTAACCTCAAAATGATATTTAAGCTACTGTTGCCCATTAATATCAATGGAATAATCACTCTGTAGTTATCTCTATTGTTTATATATATATATATATATATATATATATTTTTTTTTTTTTTTTTTACCTTCTTTCCTATTAGCCTACCTTTTGTGGATTGAGTTTTCAGTGAATCTTCAGAGGACACACAGAGGAAGTTTTCCCTTACCCCTAAAAGAACCGTATATATACTGTGTCTTTTTCTATTGGATAACCAAAATGGCTACTAAATGAGAAATGGGAAGGCAGCATTTATAGTGTGGATATGCTGGACAAAGGATAATTCATGTTCAGGCAAGATAGAGAGGGACAGCATGAGATTTTATCACATTACCCAGAACAACACACAAGTTAAAACTTACAAACTGTTTATTTCTGTAATTTTCCAATTCGTATTGTTCATCCCTTGTTAATAGTAGGTAACTGAAACCATCAAAAGTCAAGCTGTGGATGAGGGAGATTATTGTAGCGATGTATGATTCCGATAAATTTACCTTTTAAAATAGAATTTTATATTAAATAACTATGTAGCAATCAATTTGTATATGATGCAGTATCAACATTCAAATGCTGATTTTGATCTCAGTGTAAACTTTGTTTCATTTTAAGAAATTGTAAGTCATACTGCAAGGTTTATGCATTATTTCTCTTGTTTACTATATCATAAGTAAAATTTTAAGAACTTCAATGTAGAAAGTTTGAGCTGTGCAAAAATGATAACTCTGCAACATCGATGTTGCAGATTAATTGTAGTCATATGTTTTAAAATGTGAAAACATATTGTTATCTGCTTTAAAATTGGTAATGTGAGTGAAAGTCTTCTCCTTTAATAACTCAAATGCTTAGAACTTAATTAAACATTTTTCGTAGTCATTCATATATTTTATCTTTAAACATTAACAAAAATTGCCCAGGCACATTGGCTCACGGCTGTAAATCCAGTACTTTGCAAGCCAAGGCAGTTGGGTCACCTGTGAGGTCAGGAGTTCAAGAGTACCCTGGCCAACATGGTGAAACCCTGTCTCGGCTAATTTTAAATATTTTTAGTAAAGTGTGAGATGGTGGTGGGTGCCTGTAATCCCATATACTCAGGAGGTTGAGGCAGGAGAATCACTTGATCCCAGGAGGTAGAGGTTTCAGTGAGCCCATGTCATGACATTGCTTTCCAGGCTGGATGACAAGAGCAAGACTCAGTCTCAAAAAAATAAAAATAACAAAAATTTTGTCAGAATAAGTTCAATTAAAAAGATAAAATTTAATTCAAATTATTTGTTACCTTAACACACAATTCTTTTTTTATGGGCAGAAGATCAGTGATCCTCCCTCAGTAACCAAATGCATTGTATAATTGAAAAAGATTGTATTCACTCTCCAAAAATGAATATCAGCCCAACCTGTGACCAAAATGGCCTTCATTAACATTCTCTTCAGCTTGAATAAATCTTGGATAGGTTTCTTCCTGGCTATAGGTCTTTGACCTTCCTATTCTTAGAGAATTTACTGTCAAAAACTTGCAATCACAAATTCTTTCTCTGCCCCTTTGAGGTATAAATCTTTGCCAGGCTTCTCCCCAGTTTTACAACCCAGTAATGCCTGTCTCGTGAGTCTGGGAGCCATTCCTTTAAAATATAATTATAGTAAAATGAACAATAAATATATATATCACTCTTATCTCTCAGTCTCTGTGGGGTGGGCAGAAGCCTACTTAATTAACAAACAGATTAAAAGTACCAATTATCAAACACAGATGGCTTAATGAAATTGACCAACCTTCCGATAAAGTCTTCCTATGCTCTTCCATTAGCTCACCCAGTGCTTAATAACTTTGCTGCCTTTTGTTTCAGAACAGCTGAATTCAGTCTCCCTTTTCTAGTGCAGTAGCCTTGACCCTTACTGCTAGTCTTTCATAAAGTCTTTCTTGGTGTTTAATTTGCCGAGTGCAATTTTTCTTTGACATCTGGCAAATTACTTATTAAGCATTATAGTTTAATGACTAACAGCGTATGTTCTCAAGGTAGACTGCTTGTTCAGTTTCAAATACGTGATTTCTAGGAGTGTATGTGTGTGTGACCTTGAGGAAACTGGTTATCCTCTGCCCATTTCCTTATTTATAAAATGAGAATGTTTTTATAATCTCCCTCATGTGGTAACTTACTTATGATAGCATGTGTTAACACATGTCTATTGGTACATATCTAACATAATTTTCTGTAACAGCAATGTGGTCTTTACTGATCTTTCTAGACTGTAACTGGCACATTAAGTTTAATGGTGAGGGATACATGTAGGAAAAGTCAGGCATGAATGTATACTTGTGTCATGTAACCATCCCCATTAAAATTCTTTTAAATAAGTTTTACCACTTTTAAAACATTGTTTTCTTCCTGAGATATACCTGACATTGGCATTGTTGTGTATGAGGCACTTCATCCCTGGTTTTCATTTATCTGAAAACGCAGATTCTGACTAAAATGTTCACCTAGGTCTTCTTTAGGTCAATACTATATGTAACTATGCCTATATGGGACTTTTTACTTCCAGAGTGTGATAACAGCAGTATTTGCCAGGACCAGTTATATTAGAAAATAGAATTTATTAAAGGTTTATGCTGAGCTAGGCACTGTGATGTTTAGTCTCCCTGTGTTAACATGTTTAATCCTCACAACAACACTATAACTTAGCATGTTTTACAGGTTGAGAACCAAGTCACAACTAACTTACTGATCTCACACATTTTATTTATATCATAGTCAAGATTTTATTTGCAGAAGAAAGATAACAGATGACTCTACTAATATACTGAAAATTAAGCCATATACAGATTGTCATATGATTAAGAAAAATATTAGAACGGTAAATAATAAAGGAAACTAGAGACAGTATTTAGCAAGTGTAGGGAAAAAGTAGACTTTGAGCTAGTCTAGTCAAGCTTATCATTTCTACTCCTATAGTTTCTTTCCAATGGATCCTTTATGTTTCTAAAACAAACTCTTGAAACTCCCACATTTATGTCTCCAGCCAGGATTTCTTTCCTGAACTTCAGAGGCATGTATCCAAATGCCACCCCAGTGCCTCCACGTGTAGCCCCTAATAGTAATATCAGATTTACTATCTCAATCAGAACTTGCAATTTCCCCTTCTACTGTCTTGCTTCTGTCAGTAAACTACAAGTCAATCTTTCTAATTGCTCAAACTTGAAGTCATATTTGAGCCTCCTCTCTCTTCCTCAGTCCCCATTTTGTCAGTTGCATTCCTACCTTCTGGAGTTCCTAAAATAGCCAAAAATGCTTTTTCAGATCTGGACTCTTACCACTCATTCTTTAACCATGATTTTCTATTCTCTCTGATTCCACACAAACACAGTGGCTCTTTGTTGTTTATTTAATACTCCAAGAAAGTATCTATTCTAGGATATCTACACTTCGCTTTCTCTCTGCTTGGAGAACATTTTTCTTCTAAAAGTTTCACTCACTTTCTTCCGTCACATTTTGCACAATGTTACATCACATAGAGACTTACTCTGAATTAGGTACTGAAAATTGTAGTGCTTAATGTATGACTCTTCCCATATCTTTCTTTAATTTTATCTACAGAAATTATCACAAGTTGCCATACAATATATTTAAGGTACTCATTTGTTTATTTGATAGTTTGTTGTTTTTTTCTTTTTTTACATCTAGAAAAATATAGGCTCCATGAGGATAAATAATAATGTTCAGTTTTTCTATTGAAATCTGTGCCTTTCTAGCTACAAGTCTTCCTCTAACTATGACTTTAGCAAAGTCTACAAGTTGTGACAGGCAACATCTTGATTATCACTCAGTCTGCATATTTTCTGGCACAGAACATGGTCAATTTTGGCAAATGTTTTAGAGGAAAATAGATTTTCTATAATTTATTCAGTTTTTAATGCAATGTGCTACATAACTTAGGTTTACGATTTTTTTAAATACTGTAAAGTTAAAAGGCTCTGTGAAAATACTGACAGTGCATAACATGTATCTATTTTTTTTCTTTTTTGTGCTTTACATTTTGAATCTATACTGTAAAGCAAATAGGAATTTAAATTTAGAGTTGTTACATTTTAGTACATTGATCACTTATTACTAAAGCTAGAGACAAAGAAGCATGTTTCTTTGTCTCTAGTTTTGCTTATTGTCTTAAAGTCTATGTAGCCAGAAGTCAGTATAGCTACACTTGTTTAGTGTTTGCATGATACAACTCTTTCTAGGCTTTTACTTTCAATATTTTATAGCCTTATAGGTTTCCTGGGCATAGCATGTAATAGGCTCATTAAAATTAAAAAAGACAAAATTTGATGTAACTGCTCATATGTTTGTGTTTAAAGTAATCATTTTAAATTTGTTTTGCCTGTTACATGTTTCTTTCTTTCTTTCTTTTCTTTCTTGCTTTTTTGCTTGCTTTCTATTTATTTTTTTGTCTTCTTTAAGGTAAGATGCTCTTTTATTGCTTTCTTCTTCTTTTACTTGTCAGCTTTACAGTTATGTATTATTTGAGTTGGTTTATTACACTAGGACTTACAACCTGACTTTTTAAACTGTAAATTAAAGCTTTTAATATTTCTCACAAAATGCTTTCATGTGAAGTCTAAGAAGATGAAAATAATGGGTCTCAATAATCAACACAGCAAATTTTTGCTTCTCTGCTAGTAGTGAAGGCAAACATTACTTTCATATTAAGATTCAGATCTTTACTATTTTTATGAATCATCTTGTTGAAAAGTATTGCAATCTGTGTGCTTCTTAGAATTAAATTTTCTTTAAAATTTTTCTCATAATAAAATTAATTTGAGAATATTAATTCATCCCCAGACAAAAACTTTGCTTACATATTTCTAGTCTGTAAAATGTTTTAAATACATATATGACAAATGACATCCTACTGGATCTTTTCTCTTTCCCATTTAGATAAATATGTACTCAAAGCAGGTGGCACAATCCACTTATCAGCATTTGGCATACCAGGTAGGCAATGAGACATTTTGAGGGTTGTTGAATAGAATAGAGCAATTTTCATTCTGGCACTTAGGGAATTAGCTATGTAATTCCCATTAATTTTAATGGGAGTAGTGTATATAAGCCATACAAATATAATGTATCTTTTTTAGAAATTTTTATACTGGATCAGCACAAAATTGTATTGCACAGGTGTTTAATCGGTGATGGATATAATATCAGAGATGAATGCATTAGGATCAGAGAATAAAAAATCAATTACTCGCAAAGTGAGGAACTTCTGGAATATAAAATGGTTGTGTCTTGTTTGGCACAGATTTGAAATTTGTTACTGAGAGAATCAGAGATGACTATCAAGTGAAACTAATCTGCATATGATTTAGTGGGTTGATTGTAGATACGTCTCTTTTTTTTTACTTAGCAATTGTTTGGGGAAACACTTAAAAATGTCCATTGTCAGTATTTTGGCACATATATGATTCAATTTCTGTAATAATTAATTTCGATTAAACTTATAGAGCCAAAAAAGCCCTCTCACATTTTAATTTCTTATATTTCAGTGCAAAACTTTTCTCATCATTTTGTCAAAAATAAAATATTCCCCATATACTTAGGAACATTCTTCAGGGAAACAGAATGAATTGCTACTTATGTATGGTATGCAGTGAAATAGCAAGGTCGTTATTTTGTTACATGACTTAAAAAGGCTAAGAAACTAGAGCTGCCTAACAGGTTATATTTCTCTAGTAATCTTTATTCAGTGATTTTTCTCTCATTTCTAGTCAAAGGAATTACGTAGACATCAGTATTTATGTGATATTATATCCTAGCTACTCTAGAAATTTTAATCAAGCGTTATTTTACAGCAGAGTCATAAGGTGTATCATAGTGAATTTATTTCTCATTCTGTCATATGACAAGTTGAATAGAAACTTTAATTTGAGAATTAAATGATATTGCATTGTTTATTTTTATATTTATATTGGCAGTTACACTTATGATTTAAAAACAAAATAATCATAAACAACCATTTAAAACAATTACTTGAGTATTACACAATGTGCATTGGGAATGTGGAAGACCAATTTGTGTTTTAAGCTAATCTTATTAATTCTAGTACTCGTTTTCTGCTTTAAAATCTTTTATGGGTATGCACTCTGTGGTTAAACAAGCTCTATAGTCCTGCAGATTTTCTGTACAGATGCAAATCTCCCTTACCAAAGACAGTTTTGTTCAGCACTACTTCTGTTTTCAGGACCTCTGAGAAGCATCTCAAAATAAGTCAAAGAAGTATATTAGGACATAAAATATTTTGGCTTCCTTCATTCCTCCCCCTTTGAAAATTTCTTTCAGAAAGTTTCACATTTTTAAAGCTCAGTTGATACCTTTGGAAAGATTTGAGTTAGATGTGTGAGATAATAGACACAAATGAGAGAAAAACAAATTGAAATAAGTAGAAAAGAACAAATTTCAATATATTTAGTCATTATCTTCTTGAATCAGTCTCTCAGTTCCAAGAATGGATTAGTTTCATTAAACAGTGTGTCCCATTCCAGGAGGTAGCATTCCAGATGGTCTCTCAGAGCTAGGCTTCTACGTAGAATGAGCGCACACAGAGATTTAATAAGAGGCATATTGTATCTTTGGAAACAAAAGAAAACAAAGACTAATGTCTAGATTAGTCTGTAAGCTAGTTTTTCTGGAGGCTTTAAAGCATCTTCAAATTGCAGTAGAAATCTAACCAGATTTTTCTGGATTGTGGTTTAAATCCAGGTGCTCAAGTGAACTTTCTAAGTAGTTCCCACATACATCGAAAGCCATGAAGATTGTTTATCTATAAGTTGCCGTGTTGACTGTCTCCAAAGTTTACATTAAATTGTCTAGCTTCAGTTTGGAGATCTTCAAGAAAAGCACAGTTTTAATTTCTAGTGATTCCAAGTGAGAAAAATGAGAGGAATTTTAGAAAACTTTAGTTTTGAGACTATTAGGAAAGAATTCAGAATTTAGCTCAGATTTTAGACAAATAATAAAAACTCAAAAATAATAAGTGCTAGAATCTAATAACAAGTGTATTATAGTTCATTTGTTTGAGATAGAGCTTTTCTCTCTTTTGTTCCCTATTTCTACCAAGAAGAAGTCATTGTAAGATCAACTTATTTACAAGAAAAGTTTTAGTCTTATTATGAATTGGTGTGATTATTTGCATAAAGTACAACATGAATAGTGATTGGCCATATAGGATATTTTAAAATTGGCTTTGTGGAATATTTTCATAAGAAATCTCACGTAAGACTTTTTTGCCATTTTTATTTTTATTTAGGGTGTACAAGTACAGTTTTGTTACATTAATATAATGCACAGTGGTAAAGTCTGAGCTTTCAGTGCACCCATCACTCCAATAGTGAATATTGTATCCCATAGGTATTTTTTCAACCCTTACTCCTCTCCCTTCTCTCCCTCTTTTGGAGTCTCCAATGTCTGTTATTCCCTTCTGTATTTCCATGTGTACCCATTGCTTAACTATCAGTTGTGAGCGAGAACATGTGACATTTGACTTTCTGTTTCCAAGTTATTTAACTTAGTCTAATGGCCTCCAGCTTGATCTGTGTTGCTGCAAAAGACCTGATTTCATTATTTTTTATGGCTGTGTGCTATTCAGTGTTTTACATATACTACATTTTCTTTATCCAGTCATTCATTGATAGACACTTAAGTTGATTCATGACTTTGCTCTTATAATTAGTGCTGCAATAAAACATACAAATGCAGGAGCAAGCTTAAATCCAACCATATTAATAATAACTTTAAATATGAATGCATTAAACACTTGAACAAGAAGTCAGGGGTTTTCAGACTGGATAATAAATAAAGTTTCAACTATACATTGTCTATCAGTCACACACTTAAAATCCAAAGAAGCAAATGGTTTATAGCAAAGAGATGAAAATAAGATGCCATATAGCAGTAATTGTCAGAAAACTTGTGTGGCTATAATATCAGAAAAAATATACTTTAAAACATAGATGTTAATACAGTGAAAGAGAACTATGTTATATTAATGAAAGAGTCAAAAGTTAATACAATTAAAGAGGACTACATTATACTAATAAAACGTTAATGAATGAAGTAGATATAACCAGTAAAAACACATACGCACCTAATAACAATACATCAAATGATGTAAAGCAGAAACTGACAGAAATAGATAAAAATATAATTCAATGATAATACTTCAATACATTGGTTTTAATAATGGACAGAATAAGTGGGCAGAAGATCAACCAAAAAATTGAAAATTTGAATAATATCAGAGTAATAACCTGACATCTATGGAGTACTCCAATCAAAAACAGCAAAATAGGTATTCTTCTCAACTTCAAATTGCACATTCTATAGGTAGTTCAATGTGCTAGATCACAAAACAAGTATCAGTAAGTTTAAAATGATTGAGATCATGCAAAGTATGTCCTCTGTCCAAAATGGAATTAAAATAGTAATCAAGAAGAGAAGGAAGCAGGAAATACACAAATATGTAAAAATGAAACAACAAACTCCTAAACAACTAATGGGTTAAAGAAAAAATCACAAGCAAAAACAACTAGAAAACATTTTGACTGAATAAAAATGAAAATACAGCTTATCAAAATGTATGCCATGCAGCTAAAGCAGTGCTTAGAAGACATTTATAGCTATAAACTCTTATGTTAGGAAAAAACATGTATCTCAAATCTATAACCTAACCTTTTACCTTAGGAAACTACAAAAAGAAGAGCAAAAGATAGCCAAAAAAGTTAAGGTAAAAAATACAATCTATTATGGTTACCTTTGTGTGTCAACTTGAGTAAGCAACATGATGTCCAGATATTCGTTCACATATTATTCTGTGTTTGTCTATGAATTTGTTTTTGGATGAGATAAGTATTTGAATTGGTAGACTGAGTGAAACAGTATGTCCTCCCTAACATGGGTGGCCTCCATCTTCTCAGTGTGAAGCCCTTGTTTGAACAAAATGGCTGAATTTCTGAATAATAAGAGGCAATTCCGTCTGTCTGATTGCTTGGGACTGAAACATTGGTCTCTTCTAGCCTTCAGACTGAATCAAAACTTCAGTATTCCTTGGGTCCGGGGGAATGCTGTCTGTTTGCTGTCTGTTTTTGGGCTACAGCTTATACCATTGTTTCTGCTGTTCTCAGGTCTTCAGGCATGGAATAGAACTACACACTGGCATTCCTGGGTCTTCAGCTTGTTAACTTCAGATCTTGAGACTTCTCAGCCTCCATAATCACATAAGCCAATTTCTGATAATAAATTTCTTTACTCATACACACACACACACACACACACACACACACACGCACACACACACACACACACACACACACACACCCCTTAGTGGTTCCATTTCTCTGGAGAGCCATAATTCAGTTTTTGGCACTGAGAAGTGGAATATTGACATAACAAAGATGTAAACATGTGAAAGCAGCTTTAGAAATGGGTAAATGGGTGAAGGGTGAGAGAGTTTTGAGGTCCACATTGGAAATACGAATTTTAAGGGTGATTCTACTGAGATCGCAGACAAAAATGAGTCACACATGATAATAAACTAAAACAAAAGTGATCCTTATTAAAAATACATAGCAGAGAACGTGGTTAACTTTTTTCTATTGTTTTGTGAAAGGTAGAACTAGCTAGCAATGAAATCAGATATTTAACTGAAGAGATTTTTTTCAGCAATGTATTGAAAGAGTGGCTTGGTTCTTTCCGACGGTATATAGGGGAAAATGTAAATGGAGAGATATGAACTGAAGAAAGAATTGCTAAGAAAAAAGGGAATCAGTATTTAAAGTGTTGGTAAATTCTCAGCCTAATTTTATGGTGGGGGGAAAAAACAAAGCATGTTTTGAAGAGAACCCCAAAGGTGTGGCTGGACTATCACTCAATGAAGAACTAATGGGGTTATATCAACAGAAACACTATCAGTTTAAACTGAAGTGGATGAAAATGGGATAATATGAATAAAGGTTGTCAGACTTCTGGAATTTGAAGGATAAGGTGATGGAGTTATTTAGCTACAAACATGGATATTTTTTAAGTGGAGGAAAAGGTGTCCCCACGGGCAATTCAGTGATTATCAGGGCCACCACCTTGGTTTCAAGAGGCCAGACAGGCTCTTTCTGAAGCTTTGACTCCTTGACAGAGCCTTGGATGTGGGACACTGGTCTGCCAGAGCTGCATGGGTGTGACTCCTGCCTTGTTTTATGGAGGGGACACTGGCCTTAGAGGGCAGAGCATCAAATCAAAGAAAATAACATTTGAGGCTTCAGATGTAATGGAATTTGCTTTGCTAGGTTTCTGACTTGCTTGGGAACTGTCACCTCTTTCTTGCTTCTGACTTATTTCTTTGGGAATGGGAATGTCCATCCTAGGTCTGTCCACCATTGTATTTTAGAAGTACATAACTTATTTTAGAAGCACATAACTGGTTTCACGGTTCACAGCTGGAGAAGAATTCTGCCTCAAGATGAATTGTACCTCACATCTCTCCAATGTCTAATTTAGGTGTTGTTTAGATGAAACTTTGGACTTTAGACTTTGGAGTTGATATAGAGTAAGTTAAGCTTTTTGGGCCATTGAAATATTTGCGTATGATAAGAATACAATTTTGGGGGTTCTAATGCTGGAATTCACTCTACTGAATTGTTTATTCGCAAAAATATTCTATGTTGAAGCCCTAAATCTCACATTACTATGATGGGCCTTTAATGAAGTAATTAAGGTTAAATGAGATTATAAATGTGGGGTTCTAATCTTACAGTGTGGGTGGCTTTATTTATTTATTTTTATTTATTTGAGATAGAGTCTCCTGGGCTGTAGTGTAGTGGTGCAGTCTGGCTCACTGCAATCACTGCCTCTCAGGTTCAAGCTACTATCATGACTCAGCTTCTCACATAGCTGGGTTTACAGACATGCACTACCATGCCCGTCTAATTTTTCTATTTTTTGTAGAAACAGGGTTTCACCATGTTGGCCAAGCTGGTCTCAAACTCATGGCCTCAAATATTTTGTCCACCTGGGCCTCCCAAAGTGCTTGGATTACAGGTGTGAGCCACTGTACCAACCTTGGTGGCTTAATAAGAAAAGAAAAAGAGGGAGAACTTTCCCTTCATGTGTGTGCATTTAGAAAAAACCTTGGGGGCACACAGAGTAGCCAGAAAAGTCCTAAGCCAGATAGTGAGCTTTCTTCAGAACCCAACCTTGCTGGACCTCTGATCTCAGACTTCTAGCCTCTAAAATTGTGAAAGCCAAATTTTTGTTGTTTTAGTTAGTCAATGGTATATTTTTGTTAAAGGCAGCTCAAGTCATATCACATTTGATTTGATGTCATTTCCTTTTTTTTTTTTTTTTTTTGCTCACAGCCATCTGCTGGAATCAGGATCGTCTCTTTAAATGTTAGCCTATTTTGTGAACCTAGACAATCTAAAAATATTTTATTAATCTTAGATCAGCTTGACAACCCCTCGAGGCAACTCCTAGATTTAATTACTGAAGGTTGTTTTGATTTCTAGTATGAACATAAAGTTCTACCTATCTGTGTTGCTTCGGAATTTATGAAAGAGGTTTACTCCAACGTTCCTCTGATATCTTTTCCCATATCAAAATTAATTCTGATGTCTGGATGAGTTAATATTTTCCTTTTTGTTAGTTTAAGAGGGCATGTAAAATATATAGCCTTGAATAATGTCTCACCAATGCTGGCCCACTTTAACTTTTTTTTTCATTCTGGGAAAACTATTGGTATAGTAATACTGTCTGTGGGACACTTGTATCCTTAAAACTCAAGAAAGTTACAGCAATACAGCCTTTAATGTGGTTTCACAGCATCATTACTTTCTCCTTTGGCTCTTGATTTCATTAGAAAAGCAAGACTATACCACCTCATCAAGTAAAATTTCTTAACTTTAGGCATATTCAACCTCTTCTTTCTGAGAACATATGAAAAACAGGGAAGAAGTAGGATATAAAGCCTACTTGCTTAGCTTTAGAGAAAGATTGAGATGGTGATTACAGAGCATCAACACAGAGTTAATGTGAATAACTCAGATCTAATTAGAATAGAAAAGCAAGAACAAGGTGAAAGACATTTGAGTGTGATGCTATGTAAATTACAAATTCTCTAATGAGACATGCATTTCATTCTTTGTCATCTTTACTTTTAATAAAGATTAATTCATACAAATAACTCACTAAAAAACCTTCTTATAAAAATATATGTGTGACTTTTTAAGGTCTAAAAATGCAGAAGAGGTTTGAAATTTTAACAAAAAATAATGCTCTATTATTATCACATAAATAAATTAGTTTTTGCGAGTTTTTGTACAGTGTCTCTTTGCTGTTAAGTCAGATGATTAGTGATTTGTCAGGTATTTTACTTTTGTGATTCATGTCAAGCATAGTAGCTGGTACATAGTAAATATTTAATGACTTAATACATAACTACTAAAATTACTAATGCCAACATTTCTGAATGTCAGATACCCTTAGTTTTTTTTTTTTTTTTTTTTTGCATCAAAATGAGGTGTCACATCGCTGTTCAAATATACCTATTTTGTAAGAATAGTGAAGGTTTTAGAAGAGATAATCAAAATCAAATGCTGTTAAGCAAAGAGATGATGTTTTATGTTGTTTTTCAAATAACCAAACATTGAAGTAAGAATTTGCTGGTAAATGAAGACTTTTTTCAACAAAAAATAAATATTTTAGGGGGCTTCATCTTTTTTGTTAGAAAGCATCCAATATGTCATATTAATCTTTATAACTCTAATCTCAATAATGTTTAAGATAGTTTTATTCATCACCAACACAATACTGTTTTTTCAAATGCAAATAATAATTTAAAACATTTTTATTTTACTTGTACAAGATCTTAGATTTACAGTGAATTATTTTTAATACTGGTAACAATGATTGCAGAAAGTATTTTGTTGTTATAATAATCCATTTTCATTTTGCATGGTGAATTTGTCAAATTAGGGAACTTGAGATGAAAATGTCATTTTGAAACATGGGATTAAAAACTACTGAGGAAGGAAATTTATTGAATTATAATCTATTCTTAATGTATCTTATCCTGCTGCAACAGAAAATAATATTTGAATATGTATCTGTTGAGGACTGACATGACTTTCATAAACCCACATTTATTCCTTTTGTAATCACAGCTTCTATCATAATATTTATCTTTACTATTATGTTTCCAAATTCCTGATGTTAAACTTTAATGCCATGTTTATTTGACGGTGTGCAAATATTATTGTTTAGCATGCATCCTAGAAATACTTTTAAAAGCAGATAATAGAAATGAGAAAAAGAGCTAAAGTTACCTGACTGAACTTTCTTTGAGTAGCTCGTGGCAAAAATGGCAGTTACTTTTGCACCAATCTAATACGATTTTTGGACTTTATAATGGTGCAAAAACAGTACTCACTCAGTAGAAACCATACTTAAATTTTGAATTTTGGTATTTTCTCAGCCTAATGATACACAGTATGCTATGTTGTTGCAATGCCAGTAAGCAGCATTGAGCCTCAGTTCCCAGGGTAAACAACTGATACTATACAGCATGCTGTGTTGCCAACATCTTTTCCACAATTGTAGGCTAATGTAAGTGTTCTGAGTACATTTAAGGTAGGCTAGGCCAAGACGTAATATTAGATTAGATGTATTAACTACATTTTCAACTTACAATGGATTTATTGGAACATTGCCCCACCATAAGTTGAGGAATATCTGTAGTTCAATTTTCTAAAGACTACAAGGCAAAATATATATACCATCACACTCTTAAGCTATTATATCATTTAACAAGAAAACTTGTCATAACTGTTTAAAGTTATGTGATTATTGTTTCAGAAACTATATAATTCTAAATAAATTGCTTCAACGTGGATGATTTATGCTAATAAAATTTGCTATGTTTTCATGTAACTAATGCTTAAGACTTCCCAAAGGTATATTTACTATAAACAGAAAGGATTTAATTCAAATACAACTCTTTAAAAACCAGCAGTGAAAAGAATAAGTAGCTGCTGAATAATATGTTTTAAGAGATGGCATAATTTTGAGCAATATTTATATGTGCAACAGATATTAAGTATTTACTATTATCGTGCAATCTATATATACCTTAAACAGATTTCCTTTACTCCTGGGGCTCACAGTCTAGCCAGGAAAAAAATAGAAGAAGAGTGAAAATGAGAATATGAAATATATAACAATGAAAACATTTATAAAAGCAGCAAGATAATGCAGGAAAAGGGTCTTTAATCTTAATGTAATAGTTATGGTGAGCTCATGCAGAAAGTGATATTTAAGCTGAATCCTGGACATAGAGAATATTATAATCACTGCATTTATGTATTATTTTTTAAGTTAGAAAAGACTATTTTGTTGAAAACAGGCTTGAGATGGGGGAGAGAAAATATTAAAGATTTTTTAATTCATTTATTCAACATTTGAAATGTTCATGTGATATCTAGATAGAATCATAAAATAAGCAGTTTTATACAGAAGTCTTCAGCTCAAAGTTGAGTTCATGGCTATATATATGAAATTGGTAGATATAGACAGTATTGAAAAACTTAGGGAGAGACCAGGGGCTGGCATGCTTCCTAGAAAAGACCAGGTAGTGAATCTTTAAGAATTTGAAGGCCATGCAGTTTCTATCATAGCTACTCAACCTGGCCATTATAGTACAATGATAGCCAAATATGATACAGAAATGAGTGGGCATGGCTGTGTTCCATAATATTTTATTTATAAAAGCAGACAAGGAACAAACTTAGGTCATAGGTCATAGTTTGCTGTATCTAGTTTAGACAAAGTGTATCCTAGGGAATGTAATGACCAGTTCTTACTACTTGTCACATGGACTATAATTCTACCTTTCTAACCTGCCTACTTTTAGCTGCGTGTCCCCATAATTTATTCTTGGTGTCAGCAAATTATGATTCATGCACAAAATCTGCTTGCTACCCCTCTAGGTGTTGGAAAGGATACAGGAAAATTGTAAGAGGCAAACGATGGTACAGAACAGAAAAATAAATGTACCGGGAGAAACTGGAATGTAAAAGATAAAATACATAATCTAGATCAAATTATTCAGTGGGTAGAATGTGTATTAGGGCTCTTCCATTGAATAAGAGAAAATCCAAATTAATTTATGAAAAATCTAAAAAAAGTTTACAAAAAGACATAAATTGCCTCCCAATTTTTAATTTTAAGAGGAATTAAGATTTTTCTAAGTTAAGAAAATGGAAGAATGATGAATGTCAGCAAATAAATAGAGTAGAAGTAAACCAGGCATAGGAGAAGGATCTGGTATGGAGGAACTAACACAGTTTCAGATTGGCTGATATCCAGCCCAAATGCACTGGAACAATTGTAGTAGTTTTAAAAATATTAAAATGTGTTTATACTCTTGGTGAAAGAAAAAAATACCGATTCTGTCAGTCCTTAACCATCTCTTGCTGCTGCAATCTCCTTGCATCCTCAGTAGGAATCTACCAGCCCTGTTTTGATCCAAATAGAGGGCTACTGCAAAATAAGGAGCCTCTATACCAAACTCCAGCTGTAAATTCTGTACTACTTTGACGCATCCGCATGATGTATTGAAATTTTTAAAGTTTGGAATACCATCCTAGATTTTCCTAAGATAAGAAGCAATGACACTTGAGTCTAAACACAGTTACTGAGGAACTGTGTTAGAGGACTTCCCGCCTCCGGCCCACTTTCCCACCTTCCTGTCTCTGGTAGGCTAGGTAGGGGCTGTGTCTTCCATGTTCCGCTGTCTGACTCTTGGAGGTGGGGGCTCTGTGACTCAGGGTTGTAAAACAGGAGCCAATCAGGTAAAGGATTCAAAGATCAATTAATCCAGTGGGGGAATAACTCGGAAGTAAAAGCCCAGGCCTCCAGATCATGCATGGCACCCTCTCTCCTGGTCCCCTTCTACGGGCGTGGAAGGTGTCCTTAAACTCTCCCTGATAAATCGCACTATTGCACACTCTTTGGTTCCACGAGTTCTATTTGAGCTGTAACCCTCACCGCGCTGCCAAGGCGTCTTTCCCGATTCTTCGGGATTAGGAAGGCCAAGAGCCTAAGCTCCGGCTGCAGCTACTCTGCTTCTGAGGTGGCCTAGCGGTTAGAACTGGTTTTCACCGAGGCAGACCGGGGTTTAACTCCAAGTATGGGAACCAGGGAATCCTGCTGTAGCTACTCAGGTTACGTTATGAACCAAGAGCCTTGTTCAGTTCACCTAGGGAACCCAGACTTCTAAAACAGGGCATGTATTAAGGTAAGCTGAAAAGGAAAATAAACCAATTTAGATAGCCATCAGAAATTCAAGGATCATAAAGGTTAGACGAAAGTCACGTAAGAAGTAGTGTAACAGATATGTGGGAAAATGTAGACAACTTTTCAGGTTAGGAACTGAGACAACCAAATCTTTTCTGACTCCTAAGTGGTTACTGAATAATAAGAGTCTTAAGATAAAAAGGAGGTAAAATTAGATCCGTTGAATGCTTTTCACTGATGCAAATAACTGTCTGGCCTGCTTGAACCCTCGTTACTTGAACCCCACGCGTGGCCGAATTAAGTCAGGAAGACACAGATGTAACCGCGTTCAGGCTTTATTGGAGATCCTCCGGGTGGGCCGGGCTCACACAAGGGAGGAGAGCCAGCAACCGCGCCCAGGTGAACCTGCTCAGGGCTTTTATAGAGTTGTGGGAACTGGGCGGGGGGAAAGGGAAGGGAGAGCTGATGTGGAGGTTGGGGATTGGTTTAGCTATTGGTATGGGCGGGAAGTTGATGTGTCAGTTTGGAGCCGAGCTAGGGGCTTTGTTTGAATTTTCGTGCGCGGGGGAAGCATACGGGGCTTTTCAGTATGGGGGTTGGGTACTTCCCGGGGGCAGGGTGCTTCCAGCCAGGGATTTTCCAGTCAATAACCATTGTGTTTTTTCTCTTCTCCATGAATTTAATGGCCCCCACAGGCAAATACCCAAGCTACAGCTCAAAATAGAGTTCATGGGTGAATATATGAAATTAATAAACATAGAAAGTATGGAAAAACATACGGAGAGGTAAGGGGTTGATTGGCTTTCCATTAAAATTACAAAAGGATACTCCTTCTGGGGTTGTAAAAACCAGAAGTCAAAAACCAAAAATCACCCTCATTTAGAAAAACTAGAAAAATGTCTTAACTTCTTCTAAGCTGGATCCCCATATCAGAAACTTGTAGAGCAGAGGATGGGCTCGATTTCGATGTCTGACTGCCACCACTAAACCTTCACCGATCATTTCCACGCAGGATACAGCCTACACCTTTATTCACAGATTCTGATGAACCCATTTTAATTAGAGCATTCAGTGTGACTGAATTTATTACATTCTTGTTATCTTGGCACAAAAATTCCAGACTGTATAATAATGTTATATCTGAGCAACTATGGAGAAGCCCAGACAGAATTCACAACCTTGATATATCTCATATTTTGCTGATCATACAAAATTGCTCACATTTGTCCTTATTTGTTCTGTGCTATGCTTAGTTTTACCCTCAAAATAAATATGAGGTGTTAAGGTTTGGGAAGAGAACTTTCAAAACTTATTTTAAAGTTAAATATTCTACACTGTATCGTGTCTCCCCCACAGTAAGCCTGAACTGCTCTGAAAACTTTTTTCTGCATTCATATATACTGCTTACGTCAGTCTCCTGGACCGTAATCACATCAATCATCACACATATCATATATGATATATGATATACATATCAAGCAAAATGCATTATTTATGAGTTAGGATTGCCGGAGATTACAACTATCATAGATACTTGTTGCAATCTTAAAATTATTAGAAAAAAATCCATTTTATTCTTCAAATAGGCCCATGGTCTGGCTTCTGAAATGCATTCTTAGATCTCCCAGACCCTGAGAAGGCACAATACATCACCCAGGAAATGACTCTCTGGTGATATTCTATTTCAGTACATCACTGGTACAATAATTCTTTAAAATATACTGCCAAGTGTCACACATCAAGAGAGTACTTTGGAGCACAGAAGTCACTTTATGTATTTATTAGTGCTATCTTTCATTGTAGGGTTATTAGTTGACACTCAGGGTCATGGACCCAGAAGGGAGATTCGGCATCATTGTCATTATGATAAGCAATATCCTCAGTTCCAAGCTGAACATAACTGAGCTTGCCTTGTGTATCCTCAAAGAGCAATTGTGATCATTTTGACAGGGAGGCAAACATTGCTTATGTTGTCACAGAGCAAGCCGAAATTTTTATATGCATTTTAATAATTTGTAGTTGTTACTTATAACTATTCAAACTGTAATAACGATAGGCTCCATGGTATATCTAATTATAAATAATAACTTATTTCTTAATGATTTAGGTTAACATGCTTATTTATTTGATTTAGAGAATTTTATTTGCTGTTTAAATGATCCATCTTTGTTAACTTGCTGTGACTTTCTATTCTACCTAAAAAATATTACTTATCTTTTCTCCTGATTTTGAAAATGCAAAGCCTAGTAAGGAGAATTGTTCTTGGAAAAACACCTCATTTAACTGATTTATATTATTTGCACAATAACTTTTTCCTATTATTTCTTTGCATTATTTTTACATCACTTTTTCCATAGGATAAATTTTTATCTTATAGAATCTTACAAAATCCTGCCTTAGAGAATGAGAGTGAGAGTACCATATTTCAATGTTTTACTGAAAGTTGTCTTTTGATATTTTTTTGCCCCTTCTAAAACCAAATAATTATTTCTATTTTACCAAAAATATTTAGGAGAATATGTATACTCAGAAATGATTCCAAAAAATTAATTATTCATATAAAGAATATTGATTCTTGGAAAGCAAGAAACATTGATTGTTCTGAGAATAGATCTCTTCATGAAATCCTATCTATCCTGAAAGTAAGTAATTTTGTATCAAAATTATGATAATAGCCTTAATGACAAGTTAGGGGAAACTATATTTTAATTGTTTCATATTAATAGGTATAACGTAACAATTTCTTCCATTGAGATTCAGTATTTCTTTGAAAAGTCTCACTTAAATTAATGTTTTTATGTTTACTGTTGAAAAGCACCTAATGAAATAGTCATCTTCTTGCCTTCCCCTTCACTACCCAACAGAAATGTTCTTGGAGCTCGTACATGGTTTTGCTGTGTCTCAACCCAGTTCTCATATTGAATTCCCATGTGTTATGGGAGGGACCCTGTGAGAGGTAATTGAATCATGGGGACTAGTATTTCCCATGCTGTTCTAGTGATAGTGAATAAGTCTCATGAGATCTGATGATTTCATAAAGAGGAATTTTCCTGCACAAGTTCTCTCTCTTTGCCTGCTGCCATTCATGTAAGACATGATTTGCTCCTTTTTGCCTTCTACCATGATTGTGAGGACTCCTCAGCCATGTGGAACTCTAAGTCCATTAAATTTCTTTCTTTTGTAAATTGACCAGTCTCGGGTATGTCTTTATCAGCAGCATGAGAACAGACTAATACAGGCTCCATGAAGTTTTTCCAGGTTTTAAAATTTTGTGTATTCACATAATGAATACTCTGCATGACATAGACCATTACATTATGGAGTTACACTACATCTATATGATTTCTCAGATGTGTATGCCTATAATCAAACTTACACTAACTCAGGGCCAGAAAACATTGTACACTGAGCAAATAAAGCTTTGTATTAGTTCAAAAAGCAAATATAAAATTGTGGGAAGCCAATCAAACAATAGAATGAGATAAAGTAAAAGGGAAAATACCTAACTTCCTGTCTTTTAAAAACGTAGACAGATGAAACAAATGATTTTTATATATTAGAAAACAAGTGGCAGAGGAATTTGATTCCTAGGAAAAAACAGGAAAACAAAGTGAGCCTGAAGAAAGCACCAGCTGATATTCTAAAGGCAGTTTCCAGAATAAGCAAAAAAAAAAAAAAATGTAACCCAAAAAGAAATGAATTTTCTTTTATTATACTTTAAATTCTGGGGTAAATGTGCAGATTGTGCAAGTTTGTTACGTAGGTATACGCATGCCATGGTGGTTTGCTGCATCCATCCCCTACCATTTACATTAGTTATTTCTCCTAATGTGATCCCTCCCCAGTCCCTCCACCCCCTGCTATTCCTACCCTAGACCCGCCACACCCCAACAGGCCCCAGTATGTGATGTTCCCCTCCCTGTATCCATGTGTTCTCATTGTTCAACACCCACTTATGAGTGAGAACGTGCAGTGTTTGGTTTTCTGTTCTTGTGTAACTTTGCTGTGAATGATAGTTTCCAGCTTCATCAATGTCCCTGCAAAGGGCATGAACTCATCCTTTTCTATGGCTGCATAGTATTCCATTGTGTATATGTGCCACATTTTCTTTATCCACTCTATCATTGATGGACATTTGGATTGGTTCCAAGTCTTTGCTGTTGTAAACAGTGTTGCAGTAAACATACATGTACATGTGTTTTCATAATAGAATGATTTATAATCCTTTGGGTATATACCCAGTAATGGGATTCCTGGGTCAAATGGTATTTCTGTTTCTAGATCCTTGAAGAATTGCCACTTTTTCTTCCACAGTGGTTGAACGAATGTACACTCTCACCATTTCTGAGTTGAGGAGACTCCAAGATTCCAAAGTACAGAAATGCTAAAATTTGTGGTGTAGAATACACAAGAAAAGGGAGTTGCATAAGAAAGCTCCAGGTATCTGTGTGAATATACTCTTTAGTCTTTGGCTGAGTATATTGACATGTGTGTGGATAAAATATAACTGTTCTAGGCCAGGTGGGGATACACACGCATGCGCGCACACACACACACACACACACACACACAAAACAGGCAGAGCAATTTCTGGAGTAAACAGAAAAGTGGAAATATTATATATTTCCACTAGTCAGAGGGGAAGAAATTCCAACTAGGGAAGCATTCAATAGTCTTCAAAAGAACTTTGCCTAAGTAGCCTAATGTATACCCATCCTAACAAAGCTTTAAAAAGCAGGCCTCACAGATACCTAACTACTTAGAAGTCACTTAGCTCTATGGCAGAACAAAATCTAACTCTCTCTAAAAAAAACACAACACAATCAAGCAAATAACAATGTGAATTTTACAATGTCTAGCATCCAAACAAATATTACCAGCCCTGTTGCTTGGTTTGAATGTCTCTTCCAAAATTCAGGTGTTGCTGCATTAAGAGGTGGGATCTTTAATGGATGATTAGGGGATGAGGACTCAGTAATCATGAAAGGAGTTAGGTGCTCTTATAATGGGGCTTAATGGAGAGAGTTCTTTTGTTTTTGTCACTCTTCTGCTATACAAGGACACTGAATCCCTTCCATCTGGAGGACATAGCTTTCAAGGTGCCATCTTAAAAACAAAGACCAGACTTCACCAAAAACAAACCTGTGAGTACTTTGGTCTTGAATTTTCCAGCCTCCAGAGCTCTGAGAAAGGAAATTTTTATAGTTTAGATATTATCCAGTCTATGGTATTCTGCTATAGGAACATAAATGAACTAAGACATGTGAAAAAGCAGGAGCATATGACTACTCATCAAAGGACAACTAATGGAAACAGACACAAAAATCAGAGAGGATGAATTTAGCAATCAAAAGATTTAAAAAACTAGTAGAATCATTGTAAATCTATTTATTCAAGAAATATAAATATTCTGTATGCTAAAGAATATAGAGGAAAACATGAGCACTATGATATGAAAAATAGTTTCTAAAAACTAAAAATGCTGGAAATGAAAAATACCATATATGAAAAAATATATATTGGATAAGATTAAAAGAAGAATATTCCAGAAGAAAACATCTATATAAAATTGAATACAGAAAAACAATATAGTAAAATAAAGGGCAAAAATGTTTTTAAAAGTTGACTAGAGCATCCTGTGGCATATGGAAAAATATCAGCAAACTAACACACATTTCTGGACTTTCATAAGAAGAGGATTACAAATATATGTGAAGAAATAGAAAACTATAAATCCACAAGTACAAGACGTTCAGTGATTGAGGCACAAAATAAATGTATAGAACTCTAGCAAAGCGCATCGTAATCAAATTGCTGAAAAGAAATGATAAACAGAAAACATTATCAGAAACAGAAAAAAAGACATGCAGAAAAACAGTTATAAAAATGATAGCAAATTGGTGTCAGAAATCACACAAATCAGAAGATCTAAAATCTCCAAACTTCAGAATTAAAATCTCCAAATTTTTGAAAAGCTCTAAAATCCCCAAATTTTTGAAGATTTAAAAGCATAGTATTGAAGATGGGTCAAAGGACTAATTAGGATGTATATTAGAAAATACATTGAATAAAATGAAAGGAAAAGAAAAACATATCAAACTGTATCTAATGAAGCAAAAGCAATGCTGTAAGGTAAAAAAATACTCGTATTGAAAAATAACAGAATAAATTAGCTTTCCCTTAAAAACTGGAAAACAAGAGTGAGTTAAATTTAAAAAAAAAGTAGAAGAAAAAACAATAAACATAGCTTATAAAAATAATAAAATATAAATCAGAAAACCAATAGATAAAATGAAATCAAACAATGGTTCTTTGAAAAGATGAATCAAATTTGGAAACCTATAACTCAATGGCCAAGAAAAAAATAAGAAATTAAATTTACCTATGTCAGAAATGAAAACATGTCTTACAGAAGTTAAAAACATAATGACAATATATTATAAATAACAGTATGACATTAAATTTCATGGCATAGGTGAAATGAACTAATTCCTTGAAAGGCATGTATTATCAAAGTTCATTTAAAAATAGTCTGAACAACTCTGTATCAATTAAGAAATTTATTTGCTGTTAAAAATCTCACAAAGAAAATCTCAAAACACAGTGGCTTTCTATGCCAATTCTAAATATCTAAAAAATAAATAATACAAATGAAGACATAGTAAATAAGGAAGTGCTATTATAAATTTTATACAAACTTTTCTGAAAAAATGAGTGGGAAACATTTCCTAAGTTATCTTATGAGATCCACTTCATTCTGACAGTAATACTAGGCAAAGCCATTAGAAGAAAACTATAAGCTAATATCTCACATGAGCTTCGGTAAACATATAGTAACATTTTAAAACATCAAATCTGGCAATTAATAAAAAATAAGATGATATATGAGTACCAAATAGTAATAGTAACTACTCTAGGAATGCAAAATTGGTTTAACGTTGTGTCATATGTAAAATTTTCAATGTCTCAAAAGAAGTAGTACTCAAATATAAATTTCCTCTGCAAGGCAATTTACTTCTATAGAAGAGTGCAGGTCAAAGATGAAACAATGGCAAGTGCACACCTGGACAAGGGAGGGAAGGTAGTACTTATTCCTGACCGAGTTTGTCCCTGCTGCTGTCTCATTCCCCTATTGGCTAGGGTTAGATCTACCATCTAAATTAATTCCATTTGGCTATTTTAAAGGGAGCAGGGGTATGAGCTGGAGTGGCTGCATGGGTAGTTTGGTGGGAAGGACAGTTAAGGGCTGGTAAGAGTAGTTAGCCAGGGGTCAAAGCAGGTGACTGGAGCAGGTAACCAGAGCAGGGGACCGGGGGACAGATTTGAACTACTGATGAGAACTGGTGGAAAAGATTGTTTACTGAAACTACAAAGAAGTTAAACTTTAAAATGGAGAAGTAAAGAAAAAGAGAGCTGAACATACTGACATAGGCTGGAAGTTTACTATATCTAACAATTGCAAATCAATCAATATACTTGACAATGCTTATTACCAAACTAAAAATAAAAAAAAGTCCATATGATCATCACAACATACACAGAAAACAGCTTGACAAAAGTTAATACAAATTTGTGGCAAGAACTCTCAACAAATTAATTCTAATAGATAACTTTTCAAACTAATAACAAGCATATATTTTAAAAACTGCTAATTTTTTTATAACTCATTATAATATAAAGTTGAATATTGATTTTTTTTATCCCAAATATCAGAGTCAAGGCAACAATATCCACTTTCAGCACTTCTATTCACTGTTACATTGCAGGTCCTAGCCCATGCTATCTGAGAAATTATTTTTTTTAAGTCATAAAGACAAAAAAAGAAAAAGTAAAAACTTTTTTTGTTGTTGTTAAAGTGAGGTAGGGGGGAGGCGGGGGGAAACAAAGCAGAAAGGGGATATGGAATGTGAATTTTTCCCAAAAGAGACTTTGCAGGGCAATTTCAAGATATGGCAAGGAAATGTATTTTAGGGTAAAACATTTTGATTTTCTTCCTTGCTATGCCAGAGTGAGATTGGAAAGCAGGTCATGATATACAGGGTCAAATAAAACCCATCTGATGAGACTTTATGGTTTGTAGGACATGACTCCCTGGACCCCTTAGATAGGAATTTGGGCAGGATGAAAAATCAGAGCTTAGTCCTCAGAACTAAACTAACCAGAACCATTTTGAATAAGAGTAACCAAGTATAGGACTTAGTTAAAAAAAAAAAAAAAAAAAAAAAAAAAAAAAAAAAAAAAAAAAAAAAAAAAAAAAAAAAAAAAAAAAAAAAAAAAAAAAAAAAAACTGTAATAATCGAGACGGTTTGGTTTTGACATAGGTTTAAATTACACAGAAGAGAAGAGAAAAAAGAATCCAGAAATATACTCAGGTGTATATTTCTGTTGATACTATTGTTCAAGTTAATGCAAAGAGAAACAAATAATCAACAGATGGTTTTAGCTCAGTTGGAAGGTACTGAACCCTTCTCTTACTCTGGAAACAAAAATCTAACTAGAAAGGACCACAGACAGAAAAGTAAGAGCCAAAATCATAAAACTTCCAAAAAAGTGCAACATTTCTTAGGCAACAAAACGAAGAATTTACCAGAAACAAATTAATACATGGTATTTTGTTAAAATTTAAAACTTTGTTCTTAAAATGGCACTGTTAAGAGTAAATAACAGCCGGGGGCTGTGGCTCACCCCTGTAATCCCAACACTTTGGGAAGCTGAGGCGGGTGGATCACCTGAGGTCGGGAAACCAGCCTGACAAAAATGGTGAAACCTCATCTCTACTAAAAATACAAAAAAAAAAAAAAAAAAAAAAAAAAAAAAAAAAAAAAAAAAAAAAAAAAAAAAAAAAAAAAAAAAAAAAAAAAAAATTAGCCAAGCATAGAGGTGTATGCTTGAAGTCCCAGCTGCTCCAGAGACTGAGGCAGGAGAATCACTTGAACCCAGAAGGTGGAGGTTGCACTGAGCTGAGATCATGCCATTGCACTCCAGCCTGGGTGACAAGAGTGAAACTAAGTCTCAGAAAAAAAAAAAAGAAGAGTAAATGTCAAGCCACAAATGCAGACTATATTTGCAAAATGTATATCTGGTAAAAAATACTTTCAGAATATATAAAAACTGTCTCCATATTAAGAAACCACAAACCCAGTAATAAAAATGGGTACATATTTGAGTTCAGATTTTACTAGAGAACATTTACGAATATCAAGAAAATGTGAACATTATTTCTCATGAAATTAAAGTCACTCTGAATTTTGTATTCATCCACTAGATCGTCTAAAAAAAAAAAAGGATTCACAGTATCAAAAGCTGATAATAGAAAAGGGGAACTCTCATGTTTTTGGTGGGAGTGCATGCTGCTACAGCCACTTTGACAACACTTTGCATGTTTTCGTAAAGTTAACATTACCATAAGATCCAGAAAAAAATATGTTCACACCAATCTGTTTATGCATATGTGCATGACAGCTTTATTCTTAACCATCAAAACTGAAAAGAATGTAAATAGTCATCAACATGTGAATGGAGAAACAAATTGTGTTATAGAATAGATTACTATTCAGCAAAAGGAAAGGAAAGAAAAAGAAAAAACATATAGGCAATAACAAGAATGAATCTTTATTAAGCTATGTGAAAGAAGCCATATACAAACCACTACATATGTTTGATTTAATGTATGTTAAATTCTAAGAAAAGCAAACTATTATGACAGAACACAGATCAGAGATTGCCAGAAGATAAGAGCAAAATATAAAGCTGACTGCAGAAGGGCACAGTGGAATTGTTTTCTGTGGTAGCTGAAACATCTTATCATTAATTTGATATTTAAACAACTATAAAGTTCGAACATATTAAAATACAATTGGTGAGTTGTATTTTATGAAAATTATACCTCAATAAAACATAAATAAAGCTTATTTTAAAAAACCAGCATTTATTTACATTTTGATTTAGTACAATTATTGAAACTTTATCACACACCTAGATGTATCAGTTTGTTATATTTTCCTACAAAGTAATGTAACATATGCAATAGATCTTTTGTTTCTAAGAGAAAATTTAGATTAGGTATCTATTTAATGTACATTTTTATTAACACTGAACTTTTAATGACATTATATTAAGTGGAAAATACAGCTTCAGTGTTATTAAATCACATACCCTTAAAAGAGGCAGTAAGTTGTTAAGGGGATTTGGTTAAGTTTGAAGTCTGACTTATTTTTACCTAGCAACCATAAACTTACCATTATTAATTTTATGTTGCGGTGCCCTAGAATCCTGTAAAAAGAATAAAAGTACAGTATTATTGAAATCAAAAACATAAGAAATTAAAAGATTAAAAATCTAACAGATGAACATTTTAAAAATTTATGTTCAAAATAATGATTTACTTCCAATTAATCATCCACCATGCTAAAATATTGTTAATTAGAATTTTACATGCTTTGGTGGTTTTGTTTGTGATTCATTTGTAAATTTATTTTTATTTTATAGCTGAATAAACACTCTGTAAAAGGTGTTAAAAATTTATATATATGACCTTAATGTTAAAATAAATACAATTTGTCACTATTCAGGAAATAATGTGATTTTATTTTGTTAAAATGACCCATTTAGTGTTTACATTTGAGAAAAACTGGTGAACAGAAATAGATTACATATATAATATGTATATATGTATATTATATTTACACAATATTTTTGACAAAAATAGTATATTATTTTCTCTTCAAAATTTACTATGTGATCAGTCACTTTTTTGGCATTGCTCTAAAATATGTACTTTGAGCAAGATCAATATGCCCAAGTTTATTGACAGTAAAATAAAAATTTTGCTTAATTTCTCGTTCACTATTTTTCTCTCTTAAAAAATGATTTAAAGTGACAGACAGTTGAAAGCACTACATTTCTGTATCACATTTTCAGAAATTACGTTAATGTCAGGGATTCCATAGGTTATTCGTGGAAAATATGGAAAAAAAGAGAGGGAAAAAAAAAAAAAAAACCAAGGGCAAAGGAAATAACCCATATGTTTGCTGGATTTGTTTTTTTATTTTTCTGTTTTGTTTTCTTAAATTATTAATCACCCTTAAGAGGTGATTATTATCACTGGTTTGCTAATAGAAGTCTTAAAAAGAACAAAAGCAGTTTTACAGGGATTTGTACTATTTACAAATTGTTTAACTGATCATCTTTGAAAAAAACAAAATGTGACCTAGTTGTTTGACAAAACAGGATGCCCCTGTCATTGATATTATTTTCTCTTAGTGAGAGGATCTGCCATGCATTAGAATTTCAAAATGCTAAACAACATCAGTTTAAAAACTCCCATATGATACATACACATATCACACACCCATGCACACACACTACTGCTGCTTTAATGAAATGAGTTCATATTTCAAAGAAAATATTTTATATTGGTTTAGTTTCCAAATCCTCACAACAGTTTATCATTCAGAATAGCTCATTTTAATATTTTGCTTTCTGGGTAAATGTTGACTCCCTATATACCTGTAGTTAGCATTCAAAATTTATCCTTTATATTTTATCAATTGTTTATGAAGCTGACAGATATATGTCAGCAATTGCTTTACTCAGAGATCTAATATTCTGAGCTCTTACAGTTTCTAGTTGAAATAGTACGGCTTGCAGCCAAACAATCATAGACCGTGATGTATTAGGCTTTTATGGGTTGTAGTAAAAATAATAACAAAAATTACTTTGATAGTTGTTTCCATGATGATTATGATTCCCTTATACATTTATTTTGATTTTATAGCTGAATAAACACTCTGCAAAAGGTGTTTAAAATTTATACATGACATTAATGTTAAAATAAATATAATTTATCACTAGGAAATAATATGATTTTATTTTGTTAAAGTGACCCATATATTGTTCAAGTTTGAGTAAGACTCGCGAATAGAAATAGAATTATATATTAAAAAGCTATTAAGAAAAAGATAATTTTTGAGAAGTAGATATATTTTAATGTAGATAATAATTACTCATTAGAAAAACTGTTCTATAATTTATAAATAAGGAGAGATTAACATTTCTGATTTGAAAATTTTGTGAAACTGGCACATTTCAGTTTGAGGAAACACCAAATACATCTTTTTCTAGTCACTTTGTACTTAAGAAAGCGTAGAATTATAAACAAATTTTAGAATGTAATCTTTTCAAATATGGAAGAGATATTGCTTGAAACATCGTGAACAATTAGTGTTGATTCAAAAATAATTCTTTACAAATAACTAGAACTTGTTATTTCCTCTCTGTTAATATGAAACAATCTCAGAACATTTATTCTGAATTTTAAATACATGTATAAAAACAATATTTAGATTTATATTTGTTTTTGATTTTTCGAAATAAGATTCTTTGAATCTTCTCTGCATGCTCTTTTCTCTTTCAACCTTTAATAGTATACCATTCAATGTAAGTTTTTAAAATTATTATTATTTTTTGAGACAGAGTCTTTCTCCTCTGTCTCCCAGGCTGGAGTGCAGTAGTATGATCTCTGCTTACTGCAGCCTCCATCTCCCAGGTTCACGCAATTCTCCTGTCTCAGCCTTCTAAGTAGTTGGGATGACAGGAGCCCACCCGCATGTCCAGCTAATTTTTGTATTTTTAGTAGAGACAGGTTTTTGCCTCATTGGCCAGACTAGTCTCCAACTCCTGACCTCAGGTGATCCGCCTGCCCTGGCCTCCCAAAGTGCTGGGATTACAGGCTGGAACCATTGTGCCTGGCCTCACCATTAAATATCATATATGCTTTATTTCCTAACATATTTGTTTTTCCTTCTTGGTTGTTTTCAAACTCTCTCTCTCTTGCTCCCTGTCCTTTTCTCTTCACCCAGCTCCAAATCTAGCACTGTCTCTCTCTTTAACCTTGTTGATTTATTTTTACAGAAACACATATACATATACACAGTGGGGTCATTTGTCTAAAACAAATGAGTACAGAACAGTGTTAAATACAGAGATATTCATAGAGATAGGCCACTAATTCAACATAGATGAGATTAAGAACCTGTTAACTAATTTGTCATTTTTGGCTATAAAAATTTTACTGTGAATTTTTTGTACTTATTTTCCAAAAAACATTTTTTTTTTTGTTTTGCTTATTTTGTTTTTTTGCGTTTGGTAAATAAGCTCCAAAGACACTGACACATTTTTTTTGTTTAGCCTCTTAATGTGTGTAAATTTTAAGGCTTTCTCTGCCTAAAATTAGCAATAAAACTTTTAGGTATTTAAATTTTATTTAGAACATTGGAAAATACTTACAAACTTGTTTTCATGATGTAACTAAATGCTTTGAGAAAAAGTATCTGTTTAACCAGTAGTCATTCAGGAGCAGATTGTTCATTTTTCATGTAGGTGTGTGGTTTTGAGTGAGTTACTTAATCCTGAGTTCCAATTTGATTGCACTGTGGTCTGAGAGACTGCTTGTTATGATTTCTGTTTTTTGGTACTTGCTGAGGAATGTTTTACTTCCAATTATGTGCTCAGTTTTGGAATAAGTCCAGTGTCATGCTAAGAAGGATGTATATTCTGTGGATTTGGGATGGAGAGGTATGTGGATGTCTTTTAGGTCTGCTTGGTCCAGATCTGAGTTCAAGTCCTGAATATCCTTGTTAAATTTTCTGTCTCGTTGATCTGTCTAACATGGACAGTGGGGTGTTAAAGTCTTCCACTATTATTGTGTGGAAGTCTAAGTCTCTTTGTAGGTCTCTAAGAACTTGTTTTATGAATCTGGGTGCTCCTGTATTGGGTGCATATATATTTAGGATAGTTAGCTCTTCTTGTTGCATTGATGCTTTTACCATTATGTAACGCCCTTCTTTGTCTCTTTTGATCTTTGTTGGTTTAAAGTCTGTTTTATCAGACTAGGATTGCAACCCCTGCCTTTTTTTTTTTGCTTGGTAAATCTACCTCCATCCCTTTATTTTGAGCCTATATATATTTTTGCATGTGAGATGGGTCTCCTGAATATAGCACACCATTGGGTCTTGACTCTATCCATTTTGCCAATTTGTGTCTTAATTGGGGTATTTAGCCATTTATATTTAAGTTTAATATTGTTATGTGTGAATTTGATCCTGTCATTATGATCCTAGTTGGTTATTTTGTCAGTTGATAAAGTTTCTTCATATTGTTGATGGCCTTTACAATTTCGTATGTTTTTGCACTGGCTAGTACCAGTTATTCCTTTATGTTTAGTGCTTCCTTCAAGAGTTCTTATAAGGCAGACCTGGTGGTGACAAAATCTCTCAGCATTTGTTTTTCTATAAAGGATTTTATTTCTCCTTTGCTTATGAAGCTTAATTTGGCTAGATATGAAATTCTGGTTTGAAAATTCTTTTCTTTAAGAATGTTGAATATTGGTCCCCACTCTCTACTGACTTGTAGGGTTTCTATAGAGAGATCTGCTGTTAGTTTGATGGGCTTCCCTTTGTGGGTAATGCTACCTTTCTCTCTGGCTGGCCTTAACATTTTTTTCTTCATTTCAACCTTGGTGAATCTGATGATTATGTGTCTTGGGGTTGCTCTTCTTAAGGAGTATCTTTGTGGTGTTCTTGATATTTCCTGAATTTGAGTGTTGGTCTGTCTTGCTAGGTTAGGGAAGTTCTCCTGGGTAATATCCTGAAAGTGTTTTCCAACTTGGTTCCATTATCCCCGTCACCTTCAGGTACACCAATAAAATGTAGATCTGTTCTTTTCACATAGTTCCACATGTCTTAAAAGGTTTCTTCATTCTTTTTCATTCTCTTTTCTCTTCATATTTTATTTCATTAACTTGATCTTCAATCTCATATCCTTTTTTCTGCTTTATCAATTCAGGTATTGATACTTGTGTATGCTTCATGAAGTTCTTGTGCTGTGTTTTTCAGCTCCATCAGGTTATTTATGTTCTTCTCCAAACTGGTTATTCTAGTTAGCAATTCCTCTAACCTTTTTTCAAGGTTGTTAGCTTCCTTGTATTGGGTTAGAACATGCTGCTTTAGCTGGCAGGAGTTTGTTATTACCTACCTTCTGAAGCCCTCTTCTGTCAATTCGTCAAACTCATTCTCCATCCAAAAGGAAGGCAGAAATAAGTAAGTTTTTTGAAACCAATAAGAACAAAGACACAATGTACCAGAATCTCTGGGACACAGCTAAAGCAGTGTTTAGAGGGATATTTATAGCATTAAATTTCACAAGAGAAGGCACAGAAGATCTAAAATTGACATCCTAACATCACAATTAAAAGAACTAGGAAGCAAGAGCAAACAAATCCAAAAGCTAACAAAAAAACAAGGAATAACTGAGATCAGAAGAGAACTGAAAGAGATAGAGAAGGAGAGCTTGGTCCCCAGTCTCTGCAAAAAACCCTTCAAAAAGTCAATCCAGGAGCTGTGTTTTTTTTTTTTTTTTAAGACATCAACAAAATAGATAGATTGCTAGCCAGACTTATAAAGAGGAAAAGAGAGAAGAATCAAATAGATGCAATAAAAAATGATAAAGGGGATATGACCACTGATCCCACAGAAATACAAACTACCATCAGAGAATAATGTAAACACATCTATGCAATTAACGAAAAAATTCAGAAGAAATGGATAAATTCCTGGACACATACACCCTACCAAGTGTAAACTAGGAAGAAGTCGAATCCCTGAATGGACCAATAACAAGTTCTAAAATTGAGGCAGTAGTTAATAGCCTACTAACCAAAAATATTCAGGACCCAACAGATTCACAGCCAAATTCTACCAGAGGTGCAAAGAGGAGCTGGTACCATTTCTTCTGAAAATATTCCAAACAATAGAAAAAGAATGATGCATCCCTTATGAGGCCAGCATCATCCTGATACCAAAACTGGGCAGAAACACAACAAAAAAGGATATTTTTAGGCCAATATCCCTAATTAACATCGATGCAAAAATCCTCAATAAAATACTGGTAAACCGAATCCAGCAGCACATCAAAAAACATATACAACATGATCACATTGGCTTCATCCCTGGGATACAAGGCTGGTTCAACATATGCAAATCAATAAACATAATCCATCACATAAACAGAACCAATGACAAAAACCACACGATTACCTCAATAGATGCAGAAAAGACCTTCAATAAAATTCAACACCCCTTCGTGCTAAAAACTCTCAATAAACTCGTTATTGATGGAATGTATCTCAAAATAGTAAGAGCTATTTATGACAGATCCACAGCCAATATCATACTGAATGGGCAAAAGCTGGAAGCATTCCCTTTAAAAACCACACAAGACAAGGATGCCCTCTCTCACCGCTCGTAACTTCAACATAGTGTTGGAAGTTCTGGCCAGGGCAATTGGGCAAGAGAAAGAAATAAAAGATATCCAAATAGGAAGAAAGGAAGTCAAATTATCTCTGTTTGCAGATGACATGATTGTATATTTAGAAAACTCCATAGTCTCTGCCCAAAGTCTCCTTAAGCTGATAAGCAACTTCAGCTGTCTCAGAATACAAAATAAATGTGAAAAATCACAAGTATTCCATGTTGCAGCCTGATTAATCTTTATAAAATATAAATCTGCCATTGTCATTCCTTAGGCTAAAAGATCTTGTTGATTTATCATTTTTTTTTTCACAAAGAAGAACAAACTTTTAATGTAGCTTTCAGGAAAATTCTTGGCTTGCAACCTACCCATTTCAGCTGTCCATTTGCATTATTGTTCTCTTACTCTCTGTACTCATCTTCCCTGAGTATAAGCTCCTCAAATTGGCCATGTTTATTTCTGCTTCTTCAGGACCTAAACACATATTGCATGGTTGTGCAAATAACATGCTGTAACAGGTAGAACTATGTACATACTTGCTATAGGGCATTCACTATAATTTTCATAGTTTTTTATTTTTAAAGTTTGTTTCATTACTTCAAATTTAGGCTTCAAACTTAATATCTTCTAAAATTATGAATTTAATAATAAAATAATTATTTTAATACATATTAATTACTATGCTGTAAGCAAGACTGGGGTGCTATTGAAAGCCAAATGATTATTGGAAAAAGCTTTACTTTTAAGCAGACATACCTCCTCTTGGGAGTATTCAGTTTTACCCTATTGGTTTAGCTGACTTCTACTCATCCTTTAACCATCATCTTAATTATCAGTGTGTCATCAGTGAATTGAAGTTTTAGACTGTACATAATAGAAACTCAATTAATAGTGCCTTATGCAATTGAGCCATTCAAAATTTTCATAACAAGATGTGGAAGTAGGCAATATAGGACCGGTTCAGGGTATAAACAATATATTTAAAGCTAGAATTTTTGTTACATCTTGCCATCCCTGATATTTTTTATGTGTGTATGTGTGTGTGTGTGCGTGTGTGTGAGAGAGAATGTGTGTTTATGTGTGTATGTTTATCTCAAGGAGGAGGCAAAAATAGCTGTTGTAGCATGAGGAATCACATCTATGTCATAGATGTTAGAAAGAAAATAATAGGTTGTGTCAATTTAACTTCAGTTTAAGTCTAGAATTCTAACACTTCTCAGTTCATTAACTGAAACTATCAGCTGGACAATAGAGTCTAGTTTCAAGAAAATCTAACTCCCAAAGAAGTCTTGACTGTAGAGACAAAGAAAGGGGAAAGGAGGACAAACAAAGATGTCAGTCAGATAGCAGTGTATGACACCATTGTATTTTTTATGAAAACCTGTTAGATATTCCTGTGTCACAATTCTATGACATTCTGTAATATAGCACCAGGTCACTGTCGTTTTTAGTATGTAGTGTACTTGTGAATTTGGCTTTATCTCTATGCTGTTTTATTAAAATTTATCACTCTCATTAAGTAATAATCTCCTGGGAGGATGGTAATACATGATTTTTTTCTCTTACTATTTTAGTCTCAGCTTCTCATACATATTAATAACTTTAATTCATTAATCAGTACATATTGCACACTTAAAACAACCCCCTGAAGGATTATTTTAATTAATGTCTATCTTCTTCATTTTCTTTTAGAATTTTTACGATATTTGTTTCAAATAATGTATTCTGTTTTGTGTTGCTTATTTATTTTGCCACAAAAATTAGTCTTTTAGATGCAATATATTGCAAGAACCTTAAAGGTTAAACTGTTTCTAATATTTCCTTGGCTTTCCTATAACAAGTGCTATTATGCTTAGAATGTAATTATGATGTATGAAAAATTAATATTTTTAAAGCATTTTTAAACAGTAACAATGCAAAATGCTTACTGATTTGAAAAAAATCTATTTTAAAATACTACAAAAATGATGGTCAGTACATTGTAGCAAGCAGGTACCTGATTCTCCTTCTTACAATATGTTGTCTGCATTATTTCTCTTTCTGTGGAACTTTTGATAAATGATCATCTAATTCAATGAAACAAGAAAGCCTATAGTGATGGAAAATATAAATCACTAGCGAGATTGTTTATATCTAAGTATCAGCAGAAATTGATGATTAAATATAGATTTTTAGTTTTAGAATAGAAACTAAGTAACAGAGGAAAATCAAACTGAGGTAATCATCTGCTGTCTTTGGAGGTGTATTGACTAGCTGTGGGAAACTAATTTGAAGTCTGTCCTCCAATCTAAGTCGAAATGTCCACATATATCCTTGCTCCAATCTGCAGCATAGAATTAAAGAACATAGTGGGTAGGAAAGAATCCAAACTTGACATTGTAGATTAGTTAGGCCAGGTGTAATAAGACCAAAGCAAGTGTAATAGAGAGGGCCGGTAAATGAAATAATTTGTTATTTATTTATTTGCCAGTGGTTTATTAATTATCTGCTACTATATTTGGTGTTAGCCATGCAAAAAAATAGAATATTTGTTATCCCAGTCTTAATGAAGCTCTCATTTTGAAAGGATAGAGTTAATAAATGTTCCCAAAGTAGTGGTAATTTACTTGAAGATAAAATTTAATTTTACAAACACTCTGTGTTGCTTTTCTCTCCTTCCTTCTGCTCTTATTTTGTTTGTTGTTGTTGTTTGTTCATTTCGGTCACTGCCTACCTGTTGAGTGTAGGTCAATGTCATAGGTAGGCACTGACCAAAGCAGCCCAGATGTCGTGAGTGTGCTATTTCATTTAATTCAGCTCTCTCTCTCTCTCTCTGTCTCACTCTGTCTCACTCTGTCTCTCTCTGTCTCGCTCTCTCTATATATGTTTAGGTACATATATAGTATTTCTAGCATGTGTAATTTATTCCTTCATGCATTACTTACATTATTTTGTAATATGAATTTTCATCTTTTCAACACTATGCAAATAGTCCCTGACTAACAATTTTTCAACTTTATGATGGTATGAAAGTGATATATATTCATTAGAAAGCATATTTTGAGTACCTGTAGAATCACTGTTTTTCACTTTCAACACAGTATTCAGTAAGTTACATGAGCTAATCAACTCTTTATTATAAAATAGGCTTTGTGGTAAATAATGGTGCCCAACTGTAAGCTAACATTACGTGTTCTGAGCATGTTTAAGGTAGGCTGGGCTAGGCTATGATGTTTAGTAGGTGCGGTGTATTAAAGTATATTTTTGACTTACAATATTTTCCATTCATGATGTATTTATGAGATCATAACCCCATTGTACTTTGTGGGGCAACTGTATGAACTATTCTAAGAATCAAAAAACTGTTTTTCATTCTATATAAAATAATTATATCGACAACGTATATATTCAACAATTTTCTGGTAATTTGATTGTGCATACCTAAGTAGTCTCCTGAAAAGAATTAAATCATTTCAAAAGACTTGTATTTCTCAGTACTTTTTATGAAGAAGTCAAGAGTTTTTTTTACAATTCCTTATGTGCAAACACACCAGCATTTTTCCCCTTGAAATTCAAGACAAATGATTTGGTGATAGCATTGTTTCTTTGTATTAAAAGCGATATCATTTGTAAACCTCGGTTGTTTGATATTAGTAAAAAGTTTATTGTGATACATTACAAATGATCTGGGTACACAAAGATTTTAAAGTCTGAAATAGAACCTCTGATCCCTCTTCTCTATCCTACATTTTAGGTAAAGCTCAGGTGCCTACATTTTATAACAACTTTTGTCAGGAAATGAAAGAATGTTCTCTTCTTATTCTAAGCATCACAGTATTGGTTTTACTGACACCTCATTAGTAAGATTTTTTTTTTTTTTTTTTTTTTTGGTGAGAGAAACTTCTATTAACTAAGATGAATATGAGTGATATAAAATCAAACTCAGAGAACAAAATGTGTTTTTCTGCAACTCACATAACTAACAAAAGGCCATTTAGACACATTGTCTGTAAATATTTTTAATAACACTTTTTATAAAAGAATAAATGTATATGTTTAAATGTTTCAAGATAATAGCCAGAAATCTTCTGTTGGCTAAAGTCTCTAAAGGTCTGTCTGCAATGGTTGCAGAGACATCTGTCTGGATGCCAGTGTCTTCAGGGCAGAGTTTCTTTTTGCAAGATTAGTATCCTGCTTGGACAAGGAAGGGGCTGCTAATTGCTTTAAGCCAGAAGGAATTCAGCAATGTACAATTACATCTCCGATGATCCCTTTCAATATGTGTGAATATTTAAATGTATTCAGCTGAAGATCATCTGAATTGGCATTTTATTTTAAATGAGCTCATTTTAGCAAACATTTTATTGTCGTTGGAGTGCCTACTGTGTGCAAAGCATCACGCTAGATGGCAGAGCTAGTGTTTACAAAAGCAAGCAGATATGGCCTTTAATATCAACAGTTTACAAGCAAATGAAAGATATAGACTGAAATGCACCAAATTTGGTTATACAGGGCAAATGTTCATGCTGTAATAAAAAGATAAAGGCACAGTGTTGAGGGAACAGCAGGGTTATTTTTGTTTGTTTGCCTAAAGCAGTCAGCACAACTTAGATAGAGAAGGTTACCTTTCAGGTAGGCTTGCAAAAATCAGCTGACTGTTTATAGACAGAGAAAGTTAAGGTTCAAAGTTTTTTTTTGGAAATAAACTGTGTGTGAAAAGCTGGAAAGGTACGAAATTAAATAACATATTTGAGACATAATCATAGGGCAGTGCAACGTGTAAGATATAAGATATTCATTATAATATGAAGGACAAGAAGAGAAGAATGGCAGGTTGGGTATGGTCAGATTCTGAAGGACTGTGAATGCCAGCCTGAATGATAAGCATTTTATTTCGGGAAGTTGTAAAGGAGTTTGAACAGAACAGTGACATCGTCTAAATTGAGCTGTGTAAACTTATTTATTGTGATGAAATTGCTCAGGCAAGATTTGTTAAGAGCAGAACTGGAAAGTGGGACATGAGGAGCAATTTTATTTGAAAATAAGTATCAAAGTAATCTGTGGTCTGGAATGAACGAATTGGCCAAACCATTTTCTCTGATATCAGAGTAACGTGAAAGTTAAATGACTGTCCTGTGCTCACATAGTCTGTTATCTAATAAGCACATTTGTACCCTTCTCTTTAAGCATGTATACACTGATGACAAAATTAATCCCCCAACAATAGCAGTAGAGAGTAGAATTGGCATTAACATTTGATTTTGATGCCTGATTTCCAGCATACCTTTTAGCACCAAGGAACACAGTGTCTGCTATCTTTAATCTGGGAAAGTCATTCTCAATGTGATTAGAGCAAGTGACTAATCTTGACTCAGGACCAATGACTAAGCGTTTTGAGTATATTTTTGGTCAAATCTAACTGAATATACCTGCTCTGTCACATTGTAAATTGCTTCAATCTGAGAAGCTCACATCAAGTTCAATTGTCTGGTTGTCTAAAGTGCTTAAAAGTTAAACAAACATGAAAAGAATGAGAATTATTGGTTCACAACTGTAATCTCAGCACTTTGGGAGGCCCAGGCAGGAGGACAGTTTGAGCCCAGGAGTTCCAGAGGAGTCTAGAAAACATAGTGAGAATTTGTCTCTACAAAAAATAAAAAATAAATTAGCTGGGCGTGGTGGAGCAGCCTGCAGTCCCAGCTACCTGGGAGGCTGAGGTCAGAGGATTGATTCAGCATGGGAGTGTTAGGCTGTAGTAAGCAAGGATAACACAGCAGCGTTCCAGCCTGGGCAGCAGAGCAAGACCCTGTCTCAAAAAACAAACAAACAACAACAACAACAACAAAAAACCAGAGAGAATGAAAATTATTGAAAGCAATTTTCAGGAAAAATAGTTAATATTGTAACTTTTGGAAGAGAGGATCAGTCTTATGCAATACCAGAGAAAAATAACCTTTAAAATGTTTTTAGTTGTTTGAGTCGTCACCTCGAGTATTTAAAAACAGAGGAAATAATAATTAACATTTATTTACAATTAAGGATGATTCAGACAGTATGTTAAATGTTGTGCCTGAATGATATTTTTTAACTCTTATAGCTACTTTGTGAACTGGATGTAATTAATAGAACCATCTTGCAGTTTCAGAAATTGAAGTATATCGAGACTTTATTATTAAAATCACAAGGCTGATAAAAATGGAGACTCAGCTAAAACACAACCTCCCTGATGATGAACCTTAGACTCTTGGCTATTCTTTAATAATGCATTTGGATATGTCATAGTCTCTTTTTTAATTTTTCTCTTGAGACTGAGTCTCATTCTGTCACCCAGGATGGAGTGCAGTGGTGTGATCTTGGCTCACTGCAACCTCCACCTCCCAGATTCAAGCAATTCTCATCCCTCAGCCTCCTGAGTAGCTGAGATTACAGGTGCCCACCATCACACCTGGCTAATTTTTGTATTTTTACTAGAGACGGAGTTTTACCATGTTGGCCAAGTTGGTCTCGAACTCCTGACCTCAGGTGATCCACCTGCCTCAGCCTCCCAAAATGATGGAATTACAGGCATGAGCCACTGTGCCTGGCCTATAGTGTCTTCTTACGAAAAATTAAGTCACCAGATGCATTTCATTGCATTATTCTCCCAAAGTTTTTTGGCCCTTATCAATCTCCATGACTGTTAACTCTTACCTCTCAATTTTCTTAGGACATCCCACTAGCAAAGGGATTCTGGGATATTGGTGTTTTGGGGGATTTTCTGAGTCTTACTGACAATGGCCTGTTTCATCATGGCTTTGCACCTGATGGTGCTATGTTCTGCTTCAGGGCCTTTTTTGAAGAAAACCGTGGAGAAACTCACAAGATATCAATGATGCTGATAACGATGATGATGATGTGGTGATAAAAAAGTTAACGTGTATTAAGCGTTTAGTGCATATTAAGCTGTGGAGTAAATTGGTCCAAGTTCACTTCAAAGCTGGATACAAAATATAAAAACACTTCTGTATAAACGGTCATGTAGGAATTAGAAAACTTTTTTTTTTTTATCCTAACTGAAAAGTGTGATTGCTTATGTAATTCCAAGTAAATTTTCATGCTTAGTTTAGAAATCATTCCTCCAAGCAACCATGTGTCACCCATTTCAGTGCCTGCCAATTCCTCCTGTGTTTCATTTATACTCTATATGGCCCTTACTATGACATTTATTCCACTGTGACTTAATTGCTGTCATCCGTCTCCACTATGCCCGTTGCATTATGAACTCCAAGAAAGTAGGAGTTTGCCCATCTTGTGTTATTTCCAAACATCGGTGTCTGACAAATAACAGGTCTTGATAAATATAGATTAAATAAACAAATAAAATTGGGCTATAATTCTATTATCTCACAGTCTTTTGGCATTCTCTTTACATACAATTCCGTATTTAGGGAAGCTCAGCCTAGCTGGAGTCACATCCTCTTGGCTCATCTCTCTGTTCAGCTACAGTTGTGATAGATGCTTCTGGGTATCATTAACAGTGGCCCACCCCATCATGGGTCTGCACCTGATGTCCCATTTTTCTGCCTCAGGGCCTTTTCTGGAGGAAGCCATGTAGAGGCTCAGCATATGCAAAAGCACAGATTGTAAATGGGAGGCAGTTAACTAGGGGAAATTCTTAACTTCCCATCAGCTTGATGGATCATACAGGGAGATATCCTGCAGATTTCTTAGAGGCCCTGCCATAAAGCATAGTGGTTGCCTACCATGGTGTACTCAGTAATACATCTTTCTTTTCTCCCTAATATCTCAGCTCTTTCTTTATTGCTTCTTTGGATGAAGTGTCATATAAACTACCTAAACTCAAATCTTTGACTAAGGCTCTGCTTAAAAGACAACAGGACTCGGTGGCTCACATCTGTAATCCCAACACTTTGGGAGGCCAAGATGGAAAGATAACTTCAGCCTAGGAGTTTGAGACAAGACTGGGCAATGTGACAAAAATCCCATCTACAAAAAATACAAAAAATTGCCAAGTGTGGTGGTGTGTGCTTGTAATTCTAGCTGCTTGAGAGGCTGAGGTGGGAGGATCACTTAAGCCTGGGAATTTCAGGCTGCAATGAGCCATGATTGCACCACTGCCCTTCATCCTGGACATGGAAGTAAGACCCTGTCTCAAAAAGACCAATAAAACAAGTACAAAAAAAAAAAAAAAAAAAAAAGGAGGCTAAGACATTCAGAAAATATAAAATTCCTTTTTATTTAAAATGACTTTAGATTATATCTTTTATGGTCTCTTTTGCTCACTGCCCTCTTAACCTGAACTCTTACCTGCTTCGTACTTTGAGATCAGATTATCAAACCGTGACAGTTACAGTGGCAGGATGGTGACATTAATGTAGCAAAGGTAAAGTGTATATTGGATCATTCCTCCCATGCACCTCCACGTTGTCTACATCCCTAACCAGTTCCAGTTCTTGCCCACAGCTTTAGGACAACTCACTTTCACAATTTTTTCTCTAGACACTGGGATGAAATTCTGGGAAAGCAAAAGTAGAGAAATGGAAAGCAGTTTCAGTTGCCACTGAACCTTCATTCAGACATCTATAATTACTGTTACTTAAATATACCTATTGCTTATTGGCAGATGTGTGTGACCTTTGAGTTCTTAATTGTCACGTAAAAACATTATATATCTTAGGTTAATTGTGTAATTATCATTATAATTTTACATTATTACCATTATTTATTTTTACAAAAACCATAGTCTTAGAAGAGTTCGAAAGGACTGTATGTTTTCTTTAAGAAAGAGGAAATCTTTATGAACCAGTGACAAAAGAAATCCAATGAGAATTACTAGGTAATGGCCAAAGGAACAATGGCTGTGAAACCAGTCCTTGTGGTAGAAGGAGAAATATAGCTAGTAAATCCAGACAGTCAGCTAAGATGAAAAAAATCTTAGCCCTTATGTTTAAAGGCTCACTATTATAGGCCGTGCTAATTCTAGTGGTTTCTTGTCCCTAGCTCCCACTTTCCTTGTTCTTACTGCCCCTCAGACACAATCTTGTTCTCATTACTGAAGTGCCACACAGTCCCTTTAGATTCATTCATTGTTCTTGTTACAGTCTCCACTTTGCTGGAAGCCCTACTCTGGGCTTCATTGGTACCTTCAATGACTTAGTGCTGGGGAAAATTATTTTCACTGTATATATAGCTGTTTGAATTGGTTGGGAAAAGGAATTATTCCTTCATACAAAGCTAGGAAAGCTGTAATCTCAAAATTGAAAGTTGTATGTATTGAATCTCGACCATTTGAAAAACTGTGTGTTACATATGTTTTTAAAAAATTGTACCCCTGTATTTAAAGTATAAGTCCAAAACGTGCAGATTTGTTACATAGATACACATGCCGTAGTGGTTTGCTGCATCCATCAACCTGTCATCTACATTAGGTATTTCTCCTAATGCTATCCCTCCCCTAACCCTGACAGGCCCTGGTATGTGATATTTCCCTCTCTGTGTCCATGTGTTCTCATTTTTCAACTCCCGATTATGAGTGAGAACATGCAGTGTTTGGTTTTCTGTTCCTGTGTTAGTTGGCTGAGAATGATGGTTTCCACCGTCATTCATGTCCCTACAAAAGACGTAAACTCATCCTTTTTATGGCTGCATGGTATGGCATGGCGTATATATGCCACATTTTCTTAATCTAGTCTATGATTCATGGACATTTGGGTTGGTTTCAAGTCTTTGCTATTGTGAACAATACTTCAATAAACACATGTGTTCATGTGTCTTTATAAAAGTAGAATGATTTATAATCCTTTCAGTATATACCCATTAATGGGATTGTTGGTTCAAATGGTACTACTAGTTCTAGATCATTGAGGAATTGCCACATTGTCTTCCACAGTGGTTGAAATAATTTACACTCCTACCATCAGTGTAGAAGCCTTCCTATTTCTCCACATCTTCTCCAGCATCTGTTGTTTGCTGACTTTTTAATGATCACCATTCTAACTGGTGTGAGATGGTGTCTCATTGTGGTTTTGATTTGCATTTCTCTAATGACCAGTGATGATGAGCTTTTTTTCATGTATGTGTTGCTAACATAAATGTCTTCTTTTGTGAAGTGTCTGTTCATATCCTTTGCCCACTTTTTGATCAGGTTATTTGTTTTTCTCTTGTAAACTTGTTTAAGCTCTTTGTAGATTCTGGATATTAGCCCTTTGTAAGATAGATAGATAGCAAAATTTTCTCCCATTCTGTTGGTTGCCTGTTCACTCTGATGATATTTTCTTTTGCTGTGCAGAAGCTCTTTAGTTTAATTAGATATCATTTGTCAATACGGGCTTTTGTTGCCATTGCTTTTGGTGTTTTAGTCATAAAGTATTTGCCCATGCCTATGTCCTGAATGATATTGTCTAGGCTTTCTTCTAGGGTTTTTGTGGTTTTAGGTCTGATGTTTAAGTCTTTAATCCATCTGGAGTTATTCTTGTATAAGCTGTAAGGAAGGGGTACAATTTCAGTTTTCTGCGTATGGTAGCCAGTTTTCCCAACTCCATTTATTAAAGGAAGTCCTTCCCCCATTGCTCGTTCTTGTCAGGTTTGTCAAAGATCAGATGGTTGTAGATGTGTCGTGTTATTTCTGGGGCCTCTGTTCTGTTACATTGGTCTATATCTCTGTTCTGGTTCTAGTACCATGGTGTGTACTGGTACCAATACTGTAGCCTTGTATTATGGTTGGAAGCAGGTACGGTGATGCCTCCAGACTTGTTCTTTTTACTTAGGATTGTCTTGGATATGTGAGCTCTTTTTTGGTTCCATATAAAATTTAAAGTAGTTTTTTCTAATTCTGTGAAGAAAGTCAATGGTAGCTTGATGGGGATAGCACTGAATCTATAATTACTCTGGACAGTATGGTCATTTTCCTGATATTGTTTCTTCCTATCCATGAGCATGGAATGTTTTTCCATCTTTTTGTGTCCTCTCTTATTTCCTTGAGCAGTGGTTTGTAGTTCTCCTTGAAGAGGTCCTTCATATCCCCTGTAAGTTGTATTCCTAAGTATGTTATTCTCTTTTTAGCAATTGTGATTGTGAGTTCACTCATGATTTGGCTTTCTATTTGTCTATTATTGATGTATAGGAATGACTGTGATAAAAATGGATAAAAAGTAAAAAGTGATCCAAAAAAGAAGTAAAGATTCTGTTCTATTCTGTGCTATCCTGTTCTGTCCTGCCGTATCCTATTCTGATGTTTGTAAGAATGATGACAGTAATTCCTTAGGGTATAGTGGTAGCAACAGAGGAAACTACATGGAATTTAAAGATATTTTACAGGTAAAATTGGTGGAATTTTGTGGATATTTTGGGCCTAAGTTATAAGAAGATGTAGTTATTAAGCATGATTCATGAATCTGTGATTTGTGTAACTAGACATTTAATGATACTATTTACTGAACTAAAGAAATGGATCCTGAAGTGGAATAATGAGGAACAGATTGGCAATTAGGGTTTGTGCATACTGGGTTTGCAATACCAACAAGATTTTCAAGTGATGACCTCAGTAAGCCTGTTATGTATATTAATGACTTTTAGAGAAGGAGGAGGAAAGGTCTGGACTGATGATAAACATTTGATGATTGCCTGTGATTATGTTACAATTAAATTCTTTAAAATGAAAGAGACAATGAGAAAGTATATGTTGAGATAATAAGAGTAATTACTTGGTAATTTTTAAAAAATCCATTATTTAACATATGGTCAAAAATGAGGAGGTTGCAAAAAAATCCTGGTCAAAATCTAAGTAAAGATTGATCAAGAGATATTAGAGAAATAGAGAACTCTGTATTTTTATTAAAATCTAAGAATAATTGTAATTTCAAAATTTCAGTATCACCATTTCAAAATAAGAAAAATGAAGATCACCAAGTTTAAATTCAAGTTTGAGTTAGATATAATGTTTTAGAGTTATCATTTGAACACAGTATTTTTTTTATTATTATTCCAAAATCAATGTTATTCCTGTTACAGGCAAATGAACATCAAAAACGTACCTGAAAATAATATGGGATGTGTGGTATCAGACAGTAGTTTTTTCATTTTTTCATCAGTTCTTTTGTTTATTTTTAGAATATCATTACAAAAACCAGTGAGATCACTCATTCTATCAGATTCATTTTCTATCTCCCCAGAGAAAATTACTATTCTAAGATTGTGGGTTATCCTTCCTGTTCACATGTCTTTTCCAAATTCATTTATTTAAATTGACAGATAAAATTGTATGTATGTATGATATGTAAACTGATACCTTGGAGTGTGTTTATGGAAAGGTTAAACCCAGCTAATTAACATTTGCATCACTTTACATAGTTATCATTTTTGTGATAGTAACACTTAATATTTACTCTTCCAGCATTTTCTTTTTTTTTTTTTTGTATTTTTTTTTCTTCCAGCGTTTTCAAGAATGCAATATATCGTTAGTATCTGTAGTCACTATACTGAACAGCAGGTCTTTTAAAATTGTGTCTTCTATCTAATTGTAATTTTTTATCCTTTAACCAGTATCTCCCCAACCTTTCCCCACCCCACACCAGCTGCCCCAGCTTCTGGTAACCACTGTTCTACTCTTTGTATGAGACAAACTTTTATGATTTCACATATGAGTGAGATCATCTGGTATTTGTCTTTCTGTGCCTGGCTTATTTCACTTAGCATAGGGTCCTCCAGATTCATCCATGATAGGATTTCCTTCCCTTTTAAGACTGAATAATATTCCCTGTGTATATATACAATATTTTCTTTATCCATTCATCTGTTGATGGATACATCAGTTGATTCCATACCTTGTCTATTATCAATAATATAGCAATGAACGTGGGAGTGCAAAGATACTGCACTTTGATATACTGATTTCATTTTTTTTTTTTTGGCCTGTATACCCAATAAGGAGATTGCTGAATCATGCTGAATCATATGATAGTTACATTTTTAATTTTTGAAGGACCTCTGTACTGTTTTTCATAATGACTGTACTCACTTTCATTTCCGCTAACAGTGTACCAGAGTTCTCTTTTCTCCATATCCTCTCCAAAACTTGTTATCTTCTGTGTTCTTGGTAATAGCCATTCTAACAGGTATGGGGCAATATCTCATTGTGGTTTTAATTTGCATTTCACTGATGATTAGTGATGTTGAGCATTTTTTTCATATACCTATTGGCCATTTACATGCCTTCTTTTGAGAAATACGTATTTAGTTCCTCTGCTTATTTTGCATTTGTGTTGTTTCCTTGATACTGAGTTATATGTGTTTCTTACATTGGATAGTAACCTTTGATCAGATGTATGGTTTGCAAATATTTGCTCCAATTGTTGGTTGTCTTTTCACTCTTTGATTTTGTCTTTTGTTCTGCAAAACCATTTCAGTTTGATGCAATCTCATTTGTCTATTTTTGCTTTCATTGCCTGTGCTGTTGGAGTCATATCAGAAAAACATATTACCCAAACCAATATCAGGAAGTTTTTCCCTTATGCTGTCTAGTACTTTTAGAGTTTCAACTCTTCTATTTAAGACTTTTATTCATTTTGGTTTGACTTTTGTATATGGTATAAGATAAGGATTCAATTTCATTATTTTGCATGTAGATATCTAGTTTTACTAATATCTTTATTGAAGAAACTGTCCTTTCCCAGTTGTGTTCTTAGGATCCTTCTTGAAAATCAGTTGACTATAAATGCATGGATTAACTTCTGACCTCTCTCTCTATTCTGTTCCCTCTCTCTGTATTCTGTTCCCTGGACTAAGATTTTTTTTTTCATGCCAGTACTATGCTGTTTCAATTATAGCTGTGTAAAATAATTTGAAATCAGGTAGTGTGATGTCCTCTAGCTTTGTTCTGTGTTGCCCAAGACTGCTTTAGATATTTGGGGTCATTTGTGGTTTCATATAAATTTTAGTATTTTTAAAAATATGAGAAAAATGCCATTGGAAATTTGATAAGGATTGCATTATCTCTGTAGGCCATTTGAGTATAATAGACATTTTAACAATATTTTTCTGATTCATAGGCCAGAAATATTTTTTCATTTATTTATGTCTGTCTTCTTCAAATTTGTCCTCGATGTTTTTTGGTTTTCATTGTAAAAATGGATCATGAGGGTTTAAAACATTTACGCACTTTCAATTTTTTTGTTGTTGTTGTTAAAACTCCTACTTTGTGCATCATAGAATTACTTCCAGAAAAATGAAATGAATTTATAAGGAACAGGAACATATTTGCTCATTCCTTTTAATTCCCTCTTTAATGTTTTTTGTCACCATGTTAGGGGCAGCGAATATCTGTGTTACTGGTGGTGAATCAGTACGGGTTCTATGGCAACCTCAATTCTTGCCTTATCAGTAGAAAGAATTCAACTGAGGGGCATAAGGCAGAAAAAGAGACCTAGCGAATTTCAGAACAGGAGTCAAAATTTGTTAAAAAACTTTAAAGGAGGAAAGAAAAGACAGTAAACTTGGAAGAGACCCAAGTGGGCACTTTGGAGGTCAAGTACAGTGTTTGACTTAGAGATTTGTATGTTGGCATATTTCTAGGGTCTTGCATCCCTTTTCCTATGTTTCTTCCCTTATGGTGAGCCGCCCACATGCATTGCACCCTTCTTGCACTTGGGAGGTGAGCATACACAGTGTGTTTATGAAGCATTTTGTACACATGCTTACCTGAGGCTTTCTTCACATTTCTGGTGGAATGCCCCTGGAAAGTCATATTCTGCCATTTTATCTCTTAATATTCTTAATATGCATGCTCAAGCCCACTGATTCAGTTCCTGAAATTTTATTGGTGCTGCCAATTACCAATTTCAAGTGTTTTTATCTATTAAGAAATTTCCTCTCCCTCGCACTGGTCACAACCAATTATCATTTTTAGAAAGGCAGTGTGACAACCACTAAACCATCACCCGATGGTTGCCTGACATTCCTGGTGGGTGCAGGGAGCCCTCTCCTGCCTTGCTCATGCCTGATTAACTACCTAGTATAACAACCATACCATGTATTTTGTGGAGGAATACATTTTCATTTTTCCCTGAAATATTTTAGACAAACATTTCAATATCCCAGGATTACTTTATATTTTTGTCACAATCTAGATTTGTGATTGTGTTTTTACTATTAATAATACAAAGACAATAATAGAGTATTCAAAGTTCAGCAAATTTAAAATATTTGGTTTCAAACCTTAATTAAGATTAATGAGTATTTCAATTTTCACTATGTAAACCAAAAGTAAAATTCTAATAAAATTCACCTCACCAACTGAATGGACCCTCCTCTTAGCCAAGGGGATTACAAAGAAGCCTGAAAAACTAGTTCAGGTTGTGATGAGAAGAGGCGACCAGACATGCCACATTATACCCACTTCCTTTTAGAGTTTAGACACAACTGAGCAGTATTAACATTAAATTATTCATCCTAAGACTGACGTAACAGACTCTTTGTAGCAATGAGAAACCGACCCCATCCTGACTCTGGAATAACATCATATGACAGATGAAAGGCCCTAAAAGAAACCGATATTTTACCCAAAATATATTTATTTGTCGTATTTTGAATAGACCTACAAAGCCATCTCTTGTGGGGAAAATTTATGTCTTATAGAGAATCTCCCTTCCCTTTCTAGTTTTTTTCCTGATACAAGAGAGATTTAACTAAGAGTCTGACACTTTATAAGGTCTGATAAGAGGCCAGGTGGGTGGCTGGCCCCTGTAATCCCAGCACTTTGGAAGGCCAAGGCAGGTACATCACCTGAGGTCAGGAGTTCAAGATCAGACTGGCCAACATGGAAATACCTGTCTCTACTAAAAATACAAAAATTAGCTGGGTGTGTTGGTGCACGCCTGTAATCCCAGCTACTTGGGAGGCTGAGGCAGGAGAATCATTTGAACCTGGGAGTCAGAGGTTGCAGTGATCGGAGATCATGCCATTGCACTCCAGCCTGGGGGACAGAGTGAAACTTTGTCAAAAAAAAAAAATAAAATAAAATAAGAAAAGAAAGAAAGAAAAAGAAATCTGATAAGAAACATTTACCATCTATTCTCTGAAGTCTGCTACCTGAAGACCTTATTTACATATCTACATAACAAGAAACTTACTGACTTCCAGAATTCCCCTTATTTTCACCCCAAGCATTTATTTCTGCTTATTTCACCTCTTTAGACTAAGCTCTTTCAACCCAATTGCCAACTGGGAAATCTTGAATTCCACCTAGGATCTGAAGTCTACCTCCCGGCCCCCACCAATTCCCAGGCTGCCCTTTGAGATGTCCCACCTTTCCAGGCCAAACCAATGCATACTTCACATGTATTGATTTATGTCTTTGCCTGCAATTTCTGTCTCCCTAACCCAACCACCGAGGCACATGTTCTCAGGACTTCCTGAGGCTGTGTCATGGGTCATGGGCCTCACATTTGGCTCAGAATACACCTCTTCAAATATTTTACAATTTGGCTTTTTCATCAAGAACTATCTCATAGTTAAATTTTATAGGGATTCTTTTCTAAGTGGTATTTTATTTTGTATAGAAAGGAGGATAAACTATATACTTTTGATCTGTAAGGATACTGTCAGATAATTAATCAAATTTCAGAGCTGGAAAGGATCTTATAATTCATATTGCCTGAATACACCATTTTATATTTCTTAGTATTGAGAAACAGACAGCAAAGTGATTTGGCCAAAGAACTATAGTGATGAGTCCCGGAATTTGTATATGTGTAGAGCAATTATGTTCTGATTCTTTTAGATATTTTTTTGCAAATTTATATTTTTTTAGTTTGACATTTTTCTTTGAAATATTTTGCCATTAGAAATCAACTTTCAAAATAATAAATATAACAACTATATAATTATTTACACACACATATGTATGTATATATATACACACACATGACTTATATATAACATACTACAAAAATAAAAACTAAAATATAATAGCATCAGAAAATGCTTAATAATGTGTTTTAAAAGAATATCCTTTAGTCACATGTTTTTCTCTTTCTGTAAGTAAAGCTGGCTGGAAGAGATAGTTATACACCAATACACTAATTTAATCCATTAAATATTAGATTAGAAAATAAAAGCACATTTCAAAAGTCTTTGAGATGAAACAGATATGAGTTGGAAAATAAGCACAGTAAAGGAAAGCTAATTTATCTAACTGAAATTAATATGAGATGTAATGTTAATGGGAAGAAACATTTAAGGAACTCAGAGGGAAATAAATTTGATAACCTCATAACAACAGGAGTCCAATTAGGAATATAAAAATAAATCAGTAAATAATCAACCATTGCATTAATCTCATGAATTAAAGTATCACTTTTTGCACACAGAAATTCAAGTAATATTGTGTGACCCAATTTCAATTCAAATAATTTATTCAAGAAATAGTTATGTTGGTTTTGGGTTAGGATACAGAAATTACTTTGTAAGAGTCTGTCACTTTCATCCTAATTGATAACATTTAAAATCACAGTTTGATTATTGTCTATGAGTTATGTGTGTGTGTGTGTGTGTGTATGTGTGTGCACACGCCCTGTTGTCGTTGTTGTTGTTTTTCCTATTAGATGTAAAGAACTTTAAATACGCCAAATTCCCAGAAAGTGACAAACACTTCCTTGGAAAACTAATACACCAGCAAAGCCCCTAACACAAATGGATGGGTGGTAGAATGAGGGGAAATGTGCCATAGACAAGGTCGGGAAAAAATAGAACTTTTATGAGATTTTTGTGGACTGGCACAATGTTTCTATCCTACTACATTTGACTACCAACTCTTTCTTCATTGCCTAGGTTAATATGCCAAACACTGACGATAGCACTAAGTTGTACAGAGCCTGATGAAGCCTTGAAGGAAGCCAAAAGTTCTGAGAAAAATTCCTCTTAAACCCATAAGATTTTTTTGCCAATAGTAACATAGAGGCTGTGGAGGATGGGGCTTGAGTAAGAGAATTGTGAAAAATCACTCCAGGGTTCTCTAGACAGTCATTGAGTGTACACTATGAGCCCTCCAATGGTAAGAAGAAGGGAAAAATTAGATGAGAAAAGATATTCTCATACGCAGAAAGTCTCTGGAGGGACTGGAGAGCAAAGACAACTTCACAGTGACCCAAAAAGTTAGAAGTCAGGCTAGGAATCAAAGAAAGAGGGAGAGAAAAAGAGAGAGAGACCTTCATTAAGGTAGTAACTTGACTGTTGAGAACAGAGACCTATGAGAACTTGCTGTGTTCAGATCCTGAGTTCTCCTGAAGAAATCTCCTAATCTTATACTCAAATTATTTGAAACCAGTGATATAATGATAGTGAAGCTAACAAAAGCTGCATCAAAAATCTGACTGAATTCTACTATAGCCCTTCACCCTTGCAGAGCCTCACATATTTGTGTGCCTTTGTCTGGGGGGTGAATGCCATTCACTTCAGTCTCCACAATTATTTTCTACACAAAATTTAGCATACATTAAAATTTCTTAGACACAAGAAGAAGAAATGTAGCCTTTGTTTAAAAAAATCATTCAGTGAAGCAAATCTAGAAATGGCTCAATGTTGGGATTATCAGGCAGAGAATCTTACAACAACTATGTTTTAAAGAATCAAGTGAGAAAATATGTGAAGAAATGGGAAATTTCAGCAGACATAATAAGAGAAAGCAAAGCGGAAATGTTAGAAATGGAAAAAAATGCTATGAGAAGTGAAGTACTCATTTGATTTGCTTAGCAACAGAGGAAAGATCAGTGATGTTAAATATAGATTTTTTAGAAATAAGCCAAAGTAAAATACAAAAGACATGAGTGCCTTATTTATTCTGGATGTTAACCCCTTGCCAGATGTATAGTTTGCAGTATTTTCTTCCATTCTATAAGTTGTCTCTTCACTCTGTTGATTGTTTTCTTTGTTGTGCAAAAGCTTTTTCGTTTGATACAATGCCATTTGTCTAGTTTTGCTTTTGTTGCCTGTGCTTTTGAAATCTCATCTAAAAAGTTCTCCAGTCCAGTGTCTTTCAGTGTTTTGTCTATGTTTTTGTTAAAGTAAAAGACTTTACTAGACATGTCAAAAGAATACATACAAATGGCCAACAGGTATATGAAAAAAAAAATGGGCAACATCACTCATTATAAGAAAAATGCAGATAAAGCATAGTGCGGTATCACCACTCCCGATAGACTGGCTATTATCAGAAAGACAAAAGATAACAAATGTTAATCTGGATGTGCAGAAAAAGTTAGTTGGAGTGGAATTAGTATAGCTGTTAAGGAAAACAGCACAGAGGTTTGTCAAAAAACTAAAAAATAGAATTACCACATGATCCAGCATTCTAGTTTTCTAGCTATATATCCAAAGTGAGTCAAATCAGTATGTTGAAGAGGCGTCGACACCTCCATGTCTTTAGTGCAGCACTATTCACAAAGACCAGGACACTGAATCAACTAAATCTCCAGCAACAGATGAATAGATGTGAAAATGATTTATGTGTATAAAGACACACTATTCAGTCATTTAAAAAGGGGAATCCTGTCATTGTGACAACATAGATAAACCTGAAGAACATAATGTTTAGTGAAATAAGCCAGACACAGAAAGTTACTGCATAATTTCACTCATATGTGGAATCTTAAAAAGTTGTTTTCATGCAATTAATGAATTAAACAGTGTTTACCAGAGACATTATTAAATTATTCATCTCTGTGGAAGGGGACAACATTGGGCAGAAGAGACGAGGAAAGATTGGTCAGTAGGTAGAACGTTACAATGGAAAGGAAGAATAAGTTCTAATGCCCTTTCACACAGTAAGGTGACTGTAGTCAACAAGAAGGTGTGGTATATTTCAAGATAGCCAGGAAATAAGATAATGAATGTTCCTACCACAAAGAAATAATAAATTTTTGAGATGATGGCTATGTTAATTCCTCTGATTCGATGATTACACACTGAGTATGTGTATGAAAACATTACATGGTAGCCCATAAATATGTGCAAGAACCATGTGTCACTTAAAGAAAAAAGACCTAAGAGTGAAAAATAGGAAAGGAGTTTTGACTCAGTGTCCCTACATATGAATTATTACATATTCTGAGGAACAATATCAATGTTTCTACCTATGAGTAATGTCTCAGAAGAAGAAAAATAATGGGGTAAGGAAACATTTGAAGTGATAGTGGTTGATAATTTTTCAAAATTAAAAAAAAATTATCATTTCAAAGATCCGGGAAGTTGAGTAAAACCTAAGCAGAGCACAGATGGGTAAGAAAAAATAAAATAAATTTTAAAACATTTTTAAAGTTGACTAGGGAACCATTATGCTGGTACATAATGTCTGTACACTACATCTGTGAGTAAAGTTTGTAAACATCTATAAATCTTTTTTCATAGGGTTCAATCACAAAGAAGAATGGGGCAGAGCTAGAGAACCGAAAGAACCTCTTTGGTGACTCAAGTGTGCAGAAGGTAATCAACTCTTGCTAAAGATCAGGTATTGACACAATCTACTTCCCTAAACTCTTCTTTCACATGGATAATTTTTTTTTTAATGCTGAAGTGTCAGCAAACCTCTCGTGCTAAAGTCCAAGGCAATGATCTATTATTTTGGGAGAAGGTGGAGCAGCAATACCCCTCTGCTTCTGGGAGATGAGGTGTAAAACTTTATTACCCTTAGAACACAGAAAAAGGTCCACTGTTTCTGGGGAAATAAATAAGCAAAAGTTATTTAACCTCTAAGCAAGGGTCAAGAAAATCTCTGGGACCCAGGATTTTGCATATCAAAGCAGAGTTTAGTTACCACTTAGAGAGGAGCAATAAAGACCCTCTCACGAAATATTTTCCATAAATAGGAGATAGATTTTGGCTAAGAGGAGAGCGATAAATACTCTCTGGAAAAAACCCTATGTCTAAGGAAAAGACATATTGAGCCTACCTAAAACTTGGCTGTCCAGTAGAAAAGAGAATCCCCTGTACCTCTTATAATCCTAATACTGGGCAACAAGCAGCTGTCATATGCTCCTGGGGGAGGAGCAAGAGTTTTGAAAGAGTTTGTGTTCATTGCCCAGGTCTACAATGACTGTTTAAAAGCCTGAGAGTGGGGCAGAAATACACAGAACCATTCTTTAACACATCATGCCCTGTCTTAGAGTAAGTAACAGCAACTTTCTTCTGAAGATGATGATAACAATAATACCCAGACCCTTCTCAACTTCTGATTAGAACAATTCACGTCTGAACACTAATGACCTTATTGAAAAAGTCCTGTGCTTATGTTCAGGCATAAATAGTATTTATCTCTGTTACTACTGATATCCTACAAAGGATTTGGGGCAGTTAATTAAAATATATAAAAGAGACTGAAAAAGCAAGACTAAAATTCAACAATGCTACCAGATAAGTATCCAGGAACAACATAGTCAAACATCTCACAAATGTTGGAAGTAACAGACACAGACATTCCAATAATTATGCTCAATATGTTAAGCTATATTGAGCATAGTTATTGGAATGTCTGTGTCTGTTAAAGAAAAATGTCAGAATCATTTATGAACAGATAGGACACTTCGATAGAGATGAGTAATTTAATAATGTCACCTTGAAATACCAGAAAAACACACAGACATACTATGAGATGAATTCCTATACACACACACACTATGAGATGAATTCTTACATACACATACACCCTATGAGACAAATTCCTATACACACACATAAACTCACAGAAATAGCCCCATAATAAAATTTCCAGGAGAATGGAAAACACTAAGGAGAGCATCATTTATCTTAAATATATGTTAATGAAAGTTTTCAAACTGAAACAACAAAAAAATATGAAAAAAAAAAAGAAGAGAGCATCTACAAGCTTTGGCACTGTATCAGATGGTCTAACATACATGTAAGTGAACTTCTGCAAGGCAAATAGATATAGAGAAGAAGAAATATAAAAAGAGAAATAACTAAGAACTTTAGCAAAGTAGATTAAATCCAAATATATAAGAAATTTTATTAATGTAATGGATGAACACCCTGATTAAAAGTCAAGATGTTTTCAAAAAAGGTAAATATATGCTTTTAACAGGACACTTATTCTAACTAACTTTAAAAACCTAAGTAAGTTAAAAACTGAAGATTATAAAAAGATATTCCATGCTAACAATGATCAAAAGAAAGCTGAATTGGCTGTATCAACATAAAGACAAAGTAAACCTTAGAATTGAAAGTATCACCAGGAATAAAAAGGGCCAATATATATTAGTAGCAAGATCAGTTCACCAGGAAAATTTGCCAGTCTTAAATTCTTATATGCCAAATAATGGATCTTAAAAATATATAAAAGAACTGATAGAATTGAAAGATGAAATAGGAAAACAGAAATAAAAAAAGAATTTAAACTCCAACATTTTTTACTTTAAGTATATTGAAATAATAATATTATAGAGCTATGATGTTAAAAATATATTATCAAAAGCAATTTTACTTTTTTTATGACCCCTTTGGATCACGTCATGGTTATTGAGCAGTGCTGCGTTAGAGTAACTGAACAAACGTACATTAGAACACATCTGGCTAGAACCTATGAACAACAGTCTAATTCTGGGGTATTTCACTTGGCATTCGCTGCCTTATACTGTGATGCAATCTATAGAAAGAGATTATAATGCAAAAATGTGGAAAACTGTTTTCAAAAGGTTACATCAGTGGTATGTTTAAATCATTTCTGTGATTGCTGTGCATTTCTGTGCTCAGTATGAACTCAATATGAACCAAAAAATGAAAGTAAATGGATTACTTAAAACTTGAAATGACTTGAATTATATATTTTAACTATGTTTTAAAATGGTGATACAGTATGTTTGTACATTTATTTTTCAACTGCTCCTTTATTTCAAAAATTACTCTGGGTATTGTAAAAAAGAAAAAGAAAACAAGGTATGAAAACTTTATTTGGAGGTGAAATATGGGAGATACAAAAAATATATAGATGGGTATATTAGATGAAGCTAGACAAAGAAAATACAGATACAATGAAAATATAGCGTGTCAGACGAAGCTACTGATAAAATTTAGCTCTCGGGGTACATGTCAGATCATGTAACTTGTCAACAGTAGGTCAAAATTTGACTTTCTATTTTCTAGCCGCTTTAGAAAAGAGAAAAATGCATTGATTTACAAGATCCGCAGTGTGAAAACAAAAATGAAAATAAATTTAAAAAATAAAACTTGCTCAAACAATGAAAGATCTAAAATAAGATGTTTATTTTCTATAGGCCGCTATGTAACGAGTAAAAATGGCAGTAAAATTCTTACCACAAATCCATAAACCAGTATCAAAAAGCTATTTGCCAACACACTGTTTGATATATATCTTTTGTATAGCAGCACAGATCAATTTTATAAAATCCAGTCAACAAGATAGCTAAATAAGTTTTTCAGAACACAAATATCATCATCCGGTATAAGGCAAGTGTACAAGTTAAACTATTTACAAAGAGTGATAAATTTCAGATCACACAGGTAATCCTTATATTTATCACTGACTCTGTGTTTGATTAGTATTAAGCAGCACAAAAGTTGTAGTTAAGAGTTGCCAAAAGATAGTTGGAAGTGATACCATTTTAGTTTTCCAATTTATTAAGATGGAACTAGAATTAACATTCTCTAATAAAAATGAAAATATCTGTCAGAATCGGCAGTATATACATACATATATATACACATACACATATATATGTGCATACGTATTATATATAGATATATAGATATATATAGTATGTACATATATGTTTATATTATATAGATTAATATATATATTATATGCACATATATATATTATATTCTATAATCAACATCTGAATTAAAAAATAGAATATTACTAGCACCTGGAAGGCCCTATGTCTCCTCTCCAGTCACCTCTTGTGAAATGATTCTACTCTGACTTTTCTAACAGCATAAATAGGTATTACAGGTTTTTTAACTTGATTTAAGTGGTATTGTATATCATATACTGCATTGAATTTGGCGTATTTCAGTTAATATTATGTTTGTGAAATTTGTCCATTTTGCATATAATTTTATAATTATAAAATCATTATTACATACTATAATGGACTAAATATTTGTGTCCCCTTAAATTCATATGTTGAAGTCCTGGTCCCCAATTTGATGATATTCGGAAATGGAGCCATTGAAAGGCAGTCATGTTTAGGCAATCAACTCTTGAGGGTGGATCCCCTATGATGGAATTAGTGCTCTTTTTTTTAAGTTTCACAGTTAAATTTTAATGATTTTCTAATATTTCTTTGTTCATACTTGATTAAAACTAATTTTTAAATATACTTTAAGTTCTGGGGTACACATGCAGAACGTGCAGGTTTGTTACATAGGTATACATGTGGCATGATGGTTTGCGGCATCCATCACCCCATCATCTACATTACATATTTTTCCTAATGCTATCACTCCCCTAGCCCCCAACCGCCAACAGACCCCAGTGTATGATGTTCCCCTCCCTGTGTTCCTGTGTTCTTATTGTTCAACACCCATTTATGAGTGAAAACATGCAGTGTTTGGTTTTCTGTTCTTGTGTCAGTTTGCTGAGCATGATGGTTTCTAGCTTTATCTATGTCCCTGCAGAGGACATGAACTCATCCTTTTTATGGCTGCATAGTATTCCATGGTGTATGTGTGCCACATTTTCTTTAGCCAGTCTGTCATTGATGGGCATTTAGGTTGGTTACAAGTCTTTGCTATAGTGAACAGTGCTGCAATAAACATACGTGTGCATGTGTCTTACAGTAGAATGATTTATAACCCTTTGGGTATATACTCAGTAACGGAATTGCAGGGTCAAATGGAATTTCTACTTCTAGATCATCAAGGAATTGCCACACTGTCTTCCACAATGGTTCAACTAATTTACACTTCCACCAACAGTGTAAAAGCATTCCTATTTCTCTACATCCTCTCCGGCATCTGTTGTCTTGGCATGAGATGGTATCTCAGTGTGGTTTTGATTTGCATTTCTTTAATGACCAGTGAAGTAGAGCTTTTTTTCATGTTTGTGGGCTGCATAAATGTCTTCTTTGGAAAAGTGTCTGTTCATATCCTTTGCCTGCTTTTTGATGGGGTTGTGTTTTTTTGGTTTTTTTGTTTGTTTGTTTTTTATAAATTTGTTTAATTTCTTTGTAGATTTTGGATATTAGCCCTTTGTGTGATGGGTAAATAGCAAACATATTTTCCCATTCTGTTGGTTGCCAGTTCACTCTGATGATAGTTTATTTTGCTGTACAGAACTCTGTAGATTAATTAGATCCCATTTGTCAATTTTGGCTTTTGTTGCCTTTGCTTTTGGTGTTTTAGTCATAAAGTCTTTGCCCATGCCTTTGTCCTAAATGGTATTGCCTAGGTTTTCTTCTAGGATTTTTATAATGTTAGGTCTTAGGTTTAAATATTTAATCCATCTGGAGTTAATTTTTGTTGAAGGTGTAAGGAAGGGATCCAGTTTCAATTTTGTGCATGTGGCTAGCCAGTTTTTTCAACAACATTTATTAAATATGGAATCCTTTTCCCATTGCTTGTTTATGTCAAGTTTGTCAAAAATCAGATAGTGGTAGATGTGTGGCATTATTTCTGAGGCCTGTGTTCTGTTCCATTGGTCTACATCTCTGTTTCAGTACCAGTACCATGTGGTTTTGATTACAGTAGCCTTGTAGTATAGTCTGAAGTCAGGTAGCGTGATGCCTACAGCTTGTTTTTTTTTGCTTAGATTATCTTGGCTCTGCATCCTGATACCAAAACCTTGCAGAGACACAACTAAAAAAGAAAATTTCAGGCCAATATCCATTATGAATATTGATGCAAATATCCTCAATAAAATAATGACAAACCGAATCCAATAGTACATCAAAAAGCTTATCCATCACAATCAAGTTGTCTTCATCCCTGGGATGCAAGGCTGGTTCAACCTGCCCAAATCTATAAATGTAATTCCACATGAACAGAACCAAAGACAAAAGCCATTTGATTATCTCAATAGCTGCTGAGAAGGCCTTTGAGAAAATTCAACAGCCCTTTATTCTAAAAACTCTCAATAAACTAGGTATCGATGGAATGCATCTCAAAATAATAAGAACTATTTATGATAAATTCACAGCCAATATTGTACTGAATGGGCAAAAACTGGAAGCATTCCCTTTGAATACTGGCACAAAGGTGCCCTCTTTTACCACTCCTATTCAACATAGTATTGGAAGTTCAGGCCAGGGCAATCAGGCAAGAAAAAGAAATAAAGTATATTCAGTTAGGGAAAGAGGAAGTCAGATTTTCTGTATTTGCAAAATTAGTGCTCTTAAATGAAGAGAAAGAGAGTCAGTACTTCTCTCTGTAATGTGAAGATAAAACTGGGAGGCAGCCTATTGCCAGGCAAAAAGAGGGCCTTCAACGGAATTTGACCACCCTGGCACCATCATCTAAGCCTTCCATGGTCCAGAATTGTGAGCAATTAATTTCTGTTATGTAAGCCACCCCATCTACGGTATTTTATTGTGGCATCCCCAGCAAACTAGGTGTTTTAACCTATTTATTAGATAAATGTATTAGAATTTCAAAATATAAATAAAATATTCTAACTTTGTGGGGTTTTTTTAAATTCTTTCAATGATACCTTTTGATTAAATAGAAGTTTGAATGTAGAAGTTTAAATATAGTCTAGTTTATTATCTTTATTGTTAAAACAATTTGTAGCTTAAAAAATATTTGCCTATACCAAGAAGATTATAACCATAATTTTCTGTCATTCCTCTATTTTTATTTTTTTATTACAGTTTAAGTTTAAAATATTTTAAGAATTAAGTTTTCTATATAATGTAAGACAGAAGTTCAGACACATTCTTCCCCATAATGAATATCCAATTGACCCAAAATCATTTATTGAAAACAAAAACAAAAATTGATTGATTCTTGCACTTATTCAATGCCATCTTTGTAATAATTCAAGTGTCAATACATGTGTACATCTGTTTCTGGATTCTAATCCACTGGCCAATTTGTCTGTTCTCACACATATAGCATACTGTCTTAATTCATGTAGGTTTGAGATACATCTTGATATTTATCTGGTGTTATAAGTCCTCCAGAATTATTTTTCTGTAAGTCTGTTGATCTTAGTGTTTAAACTTTGTAATTAAAGACATTTTATCTAATTATTTACAAAATCATCTAATGGGATTTTTGTTGGAATTCAAAAGTGTAGATAAATTTGGGGAGAATTTCTATATCTATAATATGAAGTCTTGCTAATTCCTTTGTTTACTTGTCTATTTTCTTTTTATTACTGTAGTTGCTAGTAGAGAAGTCTGTATGTGTTCCCAGTAGTCTCAGAATATTTTTAAACATCCTTAAGGAAAAATTCAGTGTCTTGTTGATCTCACTTCTCTGTCTCTCTGTACTACTGTAATTTTAGTTCACTAGAATCTCTAATTTTTGTTTCTTCATCACTGTGAGACCTACAAAATCTTCACTAGGTTTGTCTACCTCTAAAGACAATCCCTTGCTTGGGCCCTTTGCCTAGGTACTTAGCTTCCTGTTGTGTACCCATCATCAGCAAATTCCCCAGAGGGAAAAGTTGCTGTCTCACTGCTGAACAAAGTCTTCCCTCCTCTGAAATATCATCTCATTTCCTGTTTCCTCATTACTTGTTCAATCTCTTTGAGATGCAAGTTTTTGTTCTGCTCTAATTTTTTATGTAGCCTTTCTAGTTGTTGCTAGTCAGTGTCAGCTACATTGACTTATCACAACTGGGAGCAAAAGGTCTTTTCACACACTTTTTACTGATTCCCATTTCTTCTGTAGAAAGGGTTCTTTACATATGAATTACCCATAACTATCAATTTTATCTTGTATTATTCCATATAAAAGATATCTGGAAATTTTTACAGAACTAGCATCAGACTATACAATCATCTCTTTAAAGAAACTGTGTTAAGAGGGGAGCAGAGCACTCCTTAATATTGGGAAGCTTAATTGAGATGCATGGCACTTTGTTTATGTGTGCTTGTGTTTAGCATATTTTCTTTAAAAATAAAAAGAAGAACATACTTTAATAAATTCATGTGAACAGATCCACACATAGGATGTTCAACCAAAGTGCAATGGCCATTCAGTGAAGAAAGAATAATCTCTCAACAAATGATGATGAGGCAATTGAGTACTTATATCCAAAAAAAGGAATAAATCATCACTTCATACCAAATACAAAATTTAAATAAATTAATGTGTGATTAGATTATAATGTAAAGCTCAATAAAACATTCAGAAGAAAATATAGGATAAATTATTTTTGATCTTGGATTATGCAAAGAATTCCAGAAACAACACTAAAGCATGATGCATAAAATAACACATTTGTAAGTTGAAGTCATCAAGATTTTCAAATATTCTGCTTTTTGAAAGACACTGTTAAGATAGAAAGATAACCCATTGACTAAATGAAAAAAATTATCCATTATGTATCTGATAAAGGCCTAATATCCAGGATATACTTTTAAAATTTTTTAAATTTAATAAGAAAAAAATCACCCCAATTATATTTATTAGCAAATGTTTTGAACAGATACCATAAAAGAAAATATACAGATGGCAAATATTCCAGTTAGCAAATTAATATTGCTCAACCTCATTAGTCATCAGGGAAATGCAAATTAAAACCACATTGAGATCCCTCCACACACCTGTCAGATAGCTGAATGTAGATTGTAATAAAACAAAAAACTAATTGTTTAAATTCTGCTTTTAGGCTATAGAAAAGTCCTAATACTTTCTTTGAGAAGAATTATGAGAGAAGTATAGTCAGAAGGCTCAAAGAGCTCAGACACATTTCCCTAAATGTGGTTTGGGAATGTGTTAACAGACATTATAATTAAATGGCTCTTGTGAAGGGCTGAGCTTTTGGGGAATATATTTCTCCAAAATTTATATGTTGGAGTCCTAACTCCTACTACCTCAGGATGTGACTGTATTTGGAGTTAGGGCTTTTAAGCAGCTAATTAAGTTTAAATGAGAACCATTATGGTGGTTCTAATCAAATGTGACTAATATCCTTATAGGAAGAAAATATTAAAACACAGACATGCACTGAGGAAAGACCATAAGGAGACAGAGGATAAAGACTGCCATCTCCCAGGCAAATAGGCCAAAGAAGAAAGAACACTGCCATATAATCTCTACAACTTTGAGAAAGTACATTTCTTTTTAAACCACTGTCTGTGGTACTTTGTTGTGCATCCCTAACAAACTAGTATAATTCTTATGAATTAATTTATTTAGAAATGTTGAAGTCAAATGAATTCGCTTCATTTATTGTAAGATTTCTAAAAAGCCTTTATTATTTTATTCTGAGCAGCTGAAAGTGGGGAACAAATTCTTTAGACTTTTATAAGCTTACTTAACAGTGACTCTTCCTCTATCCAAGGCCATCTTAAAGATCTAGGGTTTGATGAAACACTGGTGAATAATGAACTAGAATACCATAATATTCATTAACAAAAATATAAAGCCAGTAGCTGTCAACCTGATTATATAATTAAGTAAGACTTAGCCTAAGTCCAAATTTCATTTAAAAAACATTGGATCCGATTAACTGCATAATTAACAATACCAATGAAGATAAGGGGGATTACAATAAAAATTGTTCCAAAACAGAGACACCTGAAAAAAACACTAGTCCCTTAATTATTTTTAAAATATGTGTAGAATACCTTAAAATTATTTTTAAATGTTAATGTGCTGTTCAGTATTGTTTCAAAATATTTCTTTATTATTTGAAATCAGTGAGTAGGCCAAGTGTGGTGGCTCACACCAGTAGTCTCAGCACTTTGGGAGGCCAAAGTGGGTGAATCACCCGAAGTCAGGAGTTTAAGACCAGCCTGACCAACATGGTGAAACATCATCTCTACTAAAATTTAAAAATAAATAAATAAATAAAGCTGGATGTGGTGGCACATTCCTGTAATCTTAGCTACTCAGCAAGCTGAGGCAGGAAAATTGTTTTAACCTGGGAGGCAACGGTTGAAGTTAGCCGAGATCATGCCACTGCACTCCAGCCTGGGCAACAGAGCCAGACTCCATCTCATTCATTCATTCATTCATTCATTCATAAATAATAAATAAATAAATAAAATCAGTGAGTATGATGAATTCTGCTTCTGGATGAAATGAAATTTTGCACCAATTCAACTGGAAAAATTAAGAAATTACAAAATAAACTAATTGTTAAAGCTTCAAAAGTTCTGAGCTTTTGAAGCAAGGAACACTTGAAAGGCACAATAAATACGGGTAGACAAAGGCTACTATTGCTAGTTGAGCTGGAATTCTACATACATATATGTAGGAAAAATTGTTACTCAAAACAGCTGAAAAGGGGGAATTAATTCTTTAGAATTTTATAAGTTTATTTAACAGTGACTCTTTCTATCCCAAGCCAAATTTCTCTGAGGAAATTTGTAAATATTTGATGCACAATGATGTTGAAAATCTGGACTTAGCCCAAATACAGGGAAACTTTTCAGGAACAGATAAACAAGTGTTGGTGTTCACACTAGGCTGAATTGACAAAATTGGCAAGCTGAGAGGAATCTAAATGAAAGTAATTCTCAAAACGTGTCAAATTCTTCAATGGAATGAAGCCAGGGTAAAAACTAAGCTTAAAATACCTCTAAGACACAATTCAGTCATATGACGCTTTTCAGAGATATAGAGAAAAATCCACCAGGAATTAAGCTGAAAGTCATGTAAGTCATATCCCAGGAACACAGAAAAACTAGACATAGACTGAACCTTACCAGAACTGCAACCTAATCTTTATCTACTACAGCTCCTCTAGTATTAAGGTGAATACAGAAAAATACTGTTTTCTTGAGAGGGAAATAATTTCATCTGAAAACTCTGCAATTAAGTTATCCATGATTTATAACATACAATACAAAAATAATAATACAAATGTAAATACGTAAGACCATAGGAACAATAGTAAGGAGAATAATGTTACAATGGAAACAGAGCTACGGATTGTCCACATGTTAAAATTATCAGGCTTTGATTTTAAGATTATGGTCAGTTTGTTCAATAAAATAGAGGAAAATTTTGACAAAATTATTCAGAGGATGAAAAAAATGTACCTGATATTAAGATTTATAAAACAGAATCAGACTCAAGAAATGGACACTAATTACTTAAAATTAACAATAAAATATATGGTTTAAACAGCAGTAAAGAAGACACAAATCAGCAATTAAAAAAAAACAATCCCATTAAAAAGTGGACTACAGACATGAATAGATACTTCTAAAGAGAAGATATAAAAATAGCCAACAAACATGAAAAAATGCTCCACATCACTAATTATCAGGGAAAGGCAAATCAGAAGAACCATGTAATACCACCTTACTCCTGCAAGAATGGCCATAATTAAAAGATCAAGAAATAATAGATGTTGGTGTGGATGTGGTAAAAAGAGAACACTTTGAGACTGCTGGTGGGAGTGAAAGCTAGTACAACCACTATGAAAAACAGTGTGGAGATTTCTTAAAAAATTAAAAGTGAATCTATCATTTGATCCAGTAATCCCATTACTGGGTGCCTACCCACAAGAAAGAAGTCATTAAACAAAAAAGTTACATGCACATACATGTTTACAGCAGCACAATTTGCAATTGCAAAGATATAGAACCAGCTCAAATGTCCATCAACCAATGAGTGGGTAAAGACAAGGTAGCATCATGCATAGATAGATAGATAGATCAGAGAATACTACTCAGCTATAAAAAGAAACAAAATAATGGCATTCACAACAACCTGGATGGAGTTGGAGACCATTATTCTAAATGAAGAAAATCAGGAATAGAAATCCAGACATAGTATGTTCTCACTTAAATGTGGTAGCTAAGCTATGAGGACACAAAGGAATAAGAAAGATATAATGGACATCGGGGATTGGCGGAAGGGTGGGAGGGGTGAGGGTTAAAGACTATACATTCCATACAGTGTGCATGCTTGGGTGATGGGTGCACCAAAATCACAGAAATAACTTCCAGCCAATAATTTTGTATCCAGCAAAACTGAGCTCCATTAAGAAGGCGAGATAAAGTTTTTTTTCAGATAAACAAATACTGAGATAATTTGGGATTACCGAGCTAGCACTATAGGAATGCTAAAAGTAGTTCTAACTCTTGAAAAAAACTTTACAATACACCAAAATACAACTTCCTTGAAGCATAACTCTCACAGAACCTATAAAACAATAACATAATCTAAAAAAAAAAAAAAAAACCCAAAGTATTTAGGCAACAACTAGCATGATGATTAAAACAGAGACCTGTAGAATTTCTGCTGAGAAATCTGCTGTTATTCTGAGAAGTTTTCCTTTATAGGTTACCTGATGCTTTTGCCTCACAGCTCTTAAGATTCTTTTCTTTGTCTTGACTTTAGATAACCTGAGAACTAGGTGTCTGTGTGATAATCTTTTCATGATGAATTTCCCATATGCTCTTTGAGCTTCTTGTATTTGTATGTCTAGATCTCTATTGAGGCCAGAACATTATCGTGCAATCAGGCACTGCCTGTTCCCTTAAAATTATTGAAATAAAAAGAAATACAAGCAATAAATGAAAACAAAATACAGATACAAGTAAGTGTAGATACAAGTAAAATACAGATACAAGTAGTAAAAACAACTCACTTCTCTTGGTGTTATACATCTTTGCTATGCCATGTATTTTCAGGTTTTGAACTATGTTTCTAAGCATGTTTATTTCCCGATTAGGCTGAGGAGTTTAATTTCTCTTTATACACAATAGTTGTGATTTGAGGTTTACGCACTTAATAAAAACCATCAAGCTGCCAAAAAATACGTAATGGAATATATCAGAAAAATCAATATGAAGTGTAAGAAATAAGTATTTTAAAGATAAATAGGAAATCTAAAAAGGACTGGAAAGCACAGTATCAGAAGGTCATGAAATAAACTTAAAAGTAGTTTGCACGTACAAGGGAAAAAACAGAAAATGTGAGGAGCAGATCAATGAAAATTTTCTTAAGCAGAGAGAGAAAAGAAATTGTAGAAACTGAAAGGAATCAATATCATAAGAGAAAATATCAAGCTGTCTGATATAATTGTAACCAGAGACTCATATAAAGAGGAGAAATAAAATGGAGCAGAAAATCATTGAAAAAGAGCAGGAATTTTTCAACTTTGAACAAAAACATCTACCCACCATCCTAAGAAGTAGCTGTACTCTAGCTACATGCAGCAACATATGTGGGCTTTCTCAGGTCCATTCTGCCACTACTCACCTGCCCACGCATGTTCAACTATTTCTGCTGCACTGAATCTTGCAGGAAACTCTAGATCCATGTCAAGAATGTGTGGTCCCACTCAAGATTGAGGCACTTATCCACTCTGCTTTCATAACTCCCTGTCTCCCTTGTTGTGACTCTTTTACTTTGAAAGCTCAAGATTATTTTTAAAAACCTATGTCAGTACATTATTTTCTCTCCACTTGTATATCCTGCCCTTCTTTTTTCTAGGCATATAGGAAAAAAAATGCCTACTGTTTATCTCCTCATGTTTTACAAAGCTATACTTTTCAGACCAATAATCAAGCTTTTATAACAACAACAAAAAAACCCAAAAAAATAACTCAAACAAAAAAACAACTCAAACAAAGAAACCTCTTTTTGTTTAGACCATATTCAGTGGCAACAATATCTTTACCCAATATCTATATAGAAATGAGTAGGTGTGGCCAGCTTGTTAAAACATATCTACAATATATATTCATTTATGATAGCTTTTACTGTGGACTCTGTTTAGTAGTCTGGTTTGTCTGTATAAATATGGTGACTGGGATGAGGGTTGCTAGTAGAGTGTACCTTAAAGTCACACCTGAGGACCGCTTATATTTTTTTTGACTTGTTTTTCAGACATAAAGAAAATGTGAACTAATTCACATTAAATAGCTGCGAATTGACTCATTTCCTTTGATGATTCTGAAGTAACACCCTTATACTGAGGACAGTGTGCTTTTAATGTCCCAACTCTGTGGTCTAAAAAAGAGTTGTGGATAAAACACAGAGAAGGGGATATGGGAAGGGACAGGAATCAGGAAAGGAAGAAAAGAAAAGGGGGAGAGGAGAAATAAAAAGAAAAGGAGAGGAGGGGAGGAAAGAAGAAAAAAGAGATCTAAAAATATTCACATGCAAATATATTAGTTTAGTTGCATAGAAACCGACGTCATCTTGCTGTAACAAACCTACCGTTAGAAATCCAACCTCAATTCATAAAAAGATGAGCTAAAGCATATAGCATGCATGTTTTTTCACAGCAGGCAACCTGTGAGTAGCACTGGACAAATAGTCCAGTCCCAAGACAAAGCCTTCCTATTTTACATTGAAAAAAATAAACCAACGAACCACAATAGAACACCGATGTATAGAAGAAATTGACGGCTAAGTCCTAGTCAAGTGTGATTTTTTTACTAAATGAATATGCATTAGAATGAGATGCCTTTTTTCTTTTATTTTTACCATTTTGTTACTCTTTAAAATACATGCTGCACAGTAGCTAGTTATTATGGCAAGACTAATTACATTTAATGATTCCAAAAACCTGTGACTAATCTTGCTCTTACCGTGTCAAAGAAAAGAACAGCTTAAATTCTTTCCTTGCTTATTTTCTTCACTCTGCATGTGTTGTCTTTTCTCATAAGCAGTTTGAGCATTGAGCCAGAGACAGGTTTTATTTGGTTGAAAGGCATCCAATAATCTGTGCAGTACCTCTGAAACATTGGATACTCATCAACCAAGTAGAGGGACAGAAGATTTTCTTCTCTGAACAGAGCATAATTCATCATCACAAACTATCACAAGTGGTTCATAGGAAATCAACACAGTCTTCAAGCCATTACCTCCTTAATCTTCTCTCTAGTCTATTTCTCTCAGGAAAAGAATTACATAGGACTTGGGGATACTGAGAGCAACAAAATAAGGAATCACAGTGTGAAAGATATTGGTTCAGTCAGCTCAGGATTCTGTTTTTTATAATGCTATTAGGGGCCAGTTTTGAGGGTGTGTGATGATTTTTCTTTGATGTTTATGTAAAAATACTAGTTCCTGTGTTAATTGAATTAGCTTATTCTCCATATAGCATTGACAAAAAGTTAATAAACTTTTCTGCCCCGATGCCTAACAAAAATGCCTTGTAAATGTCACTCAAATAATTGTATAAATAAAAATGAAAACTATATATACATTTTATTATATTCTAGTTTTAGTTTTTTCTTGCCAATAATTTTAAGAGAGTCTCAGCTATGGATAAATACTTTCTGGGGAATGCAATTTTTAAAAGAAAGCTACAAGTGCTTACTAGGCATTTTATGGAAGAAATAGTATAGACCATGATTACTAATCTAAGAAACTCTTATGTTGTAGATTTTTAAATAAAATAATAAAATGTGAAATGAATTATAGAGATTTAGGTATAAGTATACACAATGCAAAAATGCAAGTAACCACCTTTTTTTAAATGGTAAAAGACTTGAGAAGACCCTGCAAAAAAGGATACCAAATGATAAGTAAACATAAAAAAAAATAAAAACAGATGCCTCTTTTATTAGAGATCAGAAGAAAATGCCAATTACAGCTACAATTCATTATAACTACAGGCCTAGAAGAATGGCTCACATAAGAGAAAATACCTGGTATTGATGAGAATGAAGAGCAGCTGGAATTCTCATACATTTCTGGCAAGAAATAAAAATTGCTACAACTGTAACTGAAAACTTTATGGCAGATCCACCAGAGGTGAACGGCTAGTGCATACTCTATGAATTAAATCTCATTCCTGGGTTTGTGTTCAATAGGACTGTATACTTATGTTCAGCAAAATACAAGTAAAAGAATATTCATATTAGTACTGCTTGTAATTGCATAAAACAAAATGGAAAAATGCCTACAGACATTAAAATGGATAAAGTTTTATGTTCACCAAATGGAATATTATAGAGCAATAAGAATAAACAAGTTATAGCTAAAACTGACAATATGAGTGAAACACATAGGCACAATATTGAGTGAAAGGAGTTATACACAAATAAGTACATTTGGCATAATTTCATTTACATCACATTTGAAAACAGTATACATAGTATTAAAAGTCAGGATAGTAGTGATCTTGTGTGGAGGGAGAATGCAGGTTTCTGTGCTCCTGGTAAACTGGGGGCTTATTCCATGGGTGTACAATCAAGATGTACAGTTAGACGTGTGCCCTCCCTTGATGTATATGACATGTCAATGAAGTGCTTCAAATATGTAGGTATCTGGCATCCACTTTTGTGTCAAAACAATTGTATTCTTAATACAGTTTTGTTTTTGTTTTGGGTTTCCCACAAAATAATAGACCAAAAAATTATGATTTCGTCAGATTAAATTTACTTTGTTCCCATTAGACTTTATATGAATTGGAAATGTTATGATTGTGCACCTGCACCTTAAGTTCTGTGTGCGTGCAAAGAAAACACCCTGTAATATAACACCATAAGTTAACAAGTGGAAACACAACAGGTGGCCAAGAACTCTCTATTTTCAGTCACAACATTGCTGTAAGCAGTATTCTGCCGAGTAGTCATTGCACATTATCATGTCATTGGAAGGGCTTTGAATTGTGGTTTGGTGAACTGTGTACATTGGTGAGTCATAAGTTTGACAACTGTGCTCAATAATATATACTTGTTGAACACAGTGGAACTGCCTGTGGTCACTGATGGTATAATGATTTGTTTTGTATTATGTATTTTCAGTACCAATGTCTTAAATTTGTTGTCCCAAGGGCTAGATATGATGTGCAAACATATTTTGCTTAGCTTTCAAAATGTTTTAGAGTAAGTGGAGAGAATATTTTATAAATCTAGTATATCCACATTTTTTAAGAAAAATCGGTATTTTTAGTCTTTCCTGAAATAGCACACAGTTTGTCATCACTAGACCCATATTCCCACAAAGTAAAAGATGCTTAATATGAATAACAACTTCCCTCTGTTATGAAAGTGCAATGTGCATTTCATTTCAAAACATTCTCCAACATTTCTTAATAATTAACTCTCCAGCAGTGATGCCAAAAATCAGTTATTACTTACCTGTTTTCTTGAACAACTATATTTTTATGGTAGGAAATTATTTTTATGTAACAAAGTCCCTATCACAACTAGAAAAATAAAATGTAGACTTAGAGGCTGCGTATTTTAGGGAAGATTGGTGAACACACTTTCAAGTGAAGACTTTTAAAAAGTCATATGTAAAACAGATGCCATTTGTCTTAAAGTAAGACTGTTTCACTCACTTGTAACCTCTTTGGTTTCTAGAAAGAGTTAAGTATTTTATTTTTGTTCTCCAGAAATCTCTCGTATCTCACAAGGGATACACTGGCTCTGACTCAAATAAGTTTCTGAAGAAAAGAGACATGTATAGGGGAGAAAGAATAATCACAAAGAATGTGAGATGCTCCCCCTTTTGATAATACAAAAAATAAAGAGGAATCTGGAGCAACCCAAAGAAACATTGAAAGAGAAGTTTATTCACAAATGACTAGAAAAACGGTTTTGCCTAAATTTGTCCAACAACTCAAGTTAAATGACTGGTATGTACTAGGAGCACAAAATTACAAAATCTCTTGCAGGTAAACAAGAGGAAAGGGAAGAGGTAAATATGAAAGTTTGTAAGAGTATGTCACGAAAATAACAGTCTACTCTGTGTGTATAGCACTACAAACATACTTACTCACATGTATACTTTGATCTAAAATTTCTGCACATATCAATTGAGTGTGAACAGAAGGTCTGGCAATCAGAAACCTGTCAAATTTCTGTATGATGTGCTCTTATATTGACCTTAATTAATAGCATTCTCAGACTTCACCCTAAGTAAGAAAGCACTAAGGTCCTGGGGACAAAATTCCTCATTTTGTTAGGACCTACTGTTTAGGAACACACCAATAACAAATAATAATATTACTTTAGGTATTGTACTTCCATGAAGCCTGATTGAAAACTGTCTTCCTGGGTGTATTTATTATTATTATTATTATACTTTAAGTTCTAGGGTACATGTACAGAACGTGCAGATTTGTTACATAGATATACATGTGCCATGGTAGTTTGCTGCATCCATCACCCCGTCATCTACATTAGGTATTTCTCCTAATGCTGTCCCTCTCGTATCCCCCCACACCCCAACAGCTATCCTTCCCCTAGACCCCCACCCCCCAACAGGCCCCAGTATGTGATGTTCCCCTCCCTGTGTCTATGTGTTCTCATTGTTCAATACCCACTTATGAGTGAAAATATATAGTGTTTCGGTTTTCTGTTCTTGTGTCCGTTTGCTGAAAATGATGGTTTCCAGCTTTATCCATGTCCCTGCAAAGGACATGAACTCATCCTTTTTTATGGCTGCATAGTATTCCGTGGTGTATATGTGCCACATTTTCTTTTTCCACTCTATCATTGATGGGCATTTGGATTGGTTCCAAATCTTTGCTATTGTGAACAGTACCACAATAAACATACATGTGCACGTGTTTTTATAATAGAATGATTTACAATCCTTTGAGTGTATACCCAGTAATGCGACTGCTGGATCAAATGATATTTCTAGTTCTAGATCCTTGGGAAATAACCACACTGTCTTCCACAATGGTTGAACTAATTTTCATTCCCACCAACACTGTAAAAGCGTTCCTATTTCTCCACATCCTCTCCAGCATCTGTTGTCTCCTGATTTTTTAATAATCACCATTCTAACTGGTATGAGATGGTATCTTAATGTGGTTTTTATTTGCATTTCTCTAATGACCAGTGATGTTGAGCTTCTTTTCATATGTTTGTGGGTGCATAAATGTCTTTTTTTGAAAAGTGTTTGTTCATATCCTTCACTCACTTTTTGAGGGGTTGTTTTTTTCTTATAAATTTGTTGAAATTCTTTGTAGATGCTGGATATTTTGACCCTTTGTCAAACGGTATTGGGTACCAGCCTGAACCCTGTTCATGGGTGCCTTTAGTCCTGGCAGTGACGAGGGATTGAGAAAAGGAAATAAAGACAAGAATAGAATTTTACAGCATGGTCCAAGGGACCAATGCAAGTGTGGGGACCACGTTGGCCCTGAGTTCTGGTTTCCACAGGCTTTTATTAGGTGCATAAATTTGTTAATTGAGGGGTAGGGGAATAGGGAGGGGTAATCAGGGGAGGCCTTGAAACTATTGTGGGAGGCCTTGAAACTAATGTGGGCAAGATAGCCAGGGGAGAGGTGTGGTCTGCAGTACTCAGTACAAGATTTGATTTTTATGCAAACCTAGAACACTCCATTCTACCACAGGTTGCTATCAAGGTGCACTTGCATCAGAAGCATAGCGGATAAGGTGCCACCAGGTCTGACCACACCCAACGCATCAGGGGGCTCTTATCTCTTGAGCATTGAGGACACAGAGCAATGAAAATTACTCCATATTCTGAGAACCTAGGCAGAGCCTGTGGCATTCCAGTAATCTCTGACCTACAAGGCTTTTCCTCCTGGCAAGCTCCCATCTGCAAAGATCCTCCCAGATCTTCTGAGCAGAGATCACCTCCCTTCTCAGGGATCTTGCATAAGCCCTCTTTACGAGACCCTCATGCAAACTCTATGTTGAGAAGGCATTCATGGGACCAAAGCAGTGTTTCCTGCTGTGCAACCACCCTGCAGTGTTCCATGGTTTTACAGCACTCTCAGATGGTCTTTACCTTAGGCCTTCTGTTGCTGCTTGATTTCTATTTTACTACACCAATATTTGATATAGCTTGGTTCAAGGTATAAACTTCAGTGTACAATAAACAAAGCAAGCTTATAATTATTTAACTATAAATAACATAGGTGTGCCCCTGCCATCTTGACCCAGAAGCTGGGTAGATTGCAAAAACTTTTTCCCATTTTCTTGGTTGCTGGTTCACTCTAATGATAGTTCCTTTTGCTGTGCAGAAGCTCTTCAGTTTAATTTAATTATATCCCATTTGTCTACTTGGTTTTTGTTGCCATTGCTATGCAGTATCATTCAGGTCATAGGCATGGGCAAGGATTTCATGACTAAAACACCAAAAGCAATAGCAACAAAATCTGGGTTTATTTAAGTACAAGCATTAATCCACAAGAAGAAAAGTTTGATTTTCTTTTATTGCTCATGAATAATTTAAGTAAAAATAATGCAAATGTTTTAAATTACAGTTTTCTGTGACAGTTGATTAATTTCTGTTTTGCATGCTTTGTGCTGGAACAAAGTTAAACTTTGCCAAGGGTGGCAGAACAAATATCCAGTGAACACTCTCTGTTCTAATGTAGGACTTTACCTCAACTGACAATTACTTTTCTGTGTCATTTTTACTTTTTTTGCAATATCTGGGTAGTGTGGGGTATGTAATGGCAGTGAAATACTAAGTGAAAGAAAAATAAAATCTCAGGACCTTAATCTCACTCTACCAAAGGGAGACATTAACATTATCTGCTTTGTTCCTAAATAGATAGCTGCAAAGATAGAAGGCCACATATCTCCCCAGGTGACCTTCCTCTCAATTTGATCACAAGGAAATTCCTTTTGGGCCTCAAAATAATTATCCTAAAACAGAGTTCTGTTGAATTTCACCCTGATAATGTAAATTAACAGTTCATCTTTACAGTTATAGGACAAAGACAAGACCAGAAATCATCCCTCTGCCTACCCCAAGACAAATGCATATTTCACTGTTTTCTCTATTCTGTTTCCTTTCGGCTTACGTAAATGCAGATTCACTGAGTGAGCCATGTGGTGAAGGCAGAACTGACTGTTCCTCTACTCTTTTCACATGGATTCAGTGAGCACTCATCAAAGCCTCACAAGAATGTGACCAGTTACGACCTACCCTCCCTTTTGTATCTAATATGGTCCTGCTTTGGGTCTCCACCCAAATCTCATCTTGCATTGTAATCTCATAATCCCCATGTGTGTTGTGGGAGAAACCCAATGGGAGATAATTTAATCATGGGGGCAGTTTCCCTCCATGCTGTTCTCCTGACAGTGAGTCAGTTCTCATGAAATCTGATGGTTTTATTAGGGGCTTCTTCCTTCACTTGGCACTCATTCTCTCTCTTGCCATCATGTGAAAAAGTGCCTTTTGCCATGACTGTAAGTTTCCTGAGGCCTCCCCAGCAATGTGGAACTGTGAGTCAACTAAATCTTTTTTCTTTAGAAACTAACCAGTCTCAAATATTTCTTCAGAGCAGCATGAAAATGGACTAATATAGCATCTTACCTTTTTTCCCCCAAGCCACTCTTTTCCATTTAAATATTGGAGTATTCAAAACCCTCTTTGGAATAAACAGGGGCCACAGATCCTACTGTGGATGTTTCTTCATAGTAGCATGAAAATGGACTAATACAGCATCTTACCTTTTTTCCCCCAAGCTACTCTTTCCCATTTAAATATTGCATTCTTCAAAACCTTCTTTGGAATAAGCAGGGGACACAGATCCTACTGTGTCCTACTGTGACTTGTGTCTCTTTTTCCCAAGTAGGTCTTCAAGCTTGACAAAATAAACTTCTGAATTGATTGACACCTGTCTCTGATACTTTTTGGTTTACAACTACAAAGTGGAGTTTTATTTCAGGGTATTTCTTCATCTTGATTCCTGTCTAGGAGGAAAATAATGACTTTTTACTGAGGGCAAAGCTTATATGCAAAATTATTTAAGCAAAAGCAAAGAAAAGCCACAGTGATGGTAGAGCCTAGAAAATAGTAACTTAATTGCTTTGATTAAAGAGTATGGAAAATTACTTTTAAGATTGGTGGGAGAGGTGCATTTAAATTCCATCAAAACAAAACAAAATCAGCCTTTAAAAGTCATTCCATGTTGATTAACATTTACAAAATTGTTCTAAATTAGCAGAAATCTTATTTGATCTTAGGACTTCATTTTGTACTTATCTCCCAAAGTGTATATTAATTGAAGGCTAGAAATTGAGATTTGACTTGTCAAGCAAAAATTACACTGGAAACACAGGTCAGGAAGACTTTAATCAAGACTGCTTCTTTTTTTCTTTTCCTTTTTTTTTTTTTTTTTTTTTTTTTGAGACAGAGTCTTGCTGTCACCCAAGCTGGAGTGCAGTGGTGCATTCTTGGCTCAGTGCAACCTCTGCCTCTTGGGTTCAAGAGATTCTTCTGCCTCAGCCTCCCAAGTAGCTGGGACTACAGGTGTGCACCACCACGCCCAGCTAATTTTTATATTTTTAGTAGAGACAGGGTTTCACCATATTAACCAGGCTGGTCTCAAACTCCTGATCTCATGATCTGCCTGCCTTGGCCTCCCAAAGTGCTGGGATTATAGGCATGAGCCACTGTATCCAGTCTCAAGGCTGTTTCAGTAGGGGAAAAAGACTAAAACTGAGTCTAAACTCCACTAAAACAAAGGTAGTAGGGCTTTCCAAAGCTGGGGTGATGGGGAAATAGGCTCTCTCTGTTTGCTGATTGGCTTTACCCAAAGAAAAGGTAGATGTTCTTGTATCTTCAAGAGAGGAAGTGGTTTTACAGCTAGGTGCCTGCTGATGTTGAGCTCCCACCCTCCCGCAGAAACTGGGAGATAGGAGTGCTGTCTTGATTCATGACAACATTTCAAAAAGATATCTTCCAGGCCCATGACAAAGGCAGTTATTCGTTGTAAAACTGGCAAGAGACTGTTAAAAGATATTTACATCTCAGATATCAGAGAAGCATTTGTAATAAATTTTCTAAAATAAATGTTCTAAGAAAAGGAAAGTCAGGTGTCTCAAGTCAGGAAGAAGCCTGTCTAAAGTTTAGCCAAGATTAGTGAAAGGTCAAGGCTGCGTTGATCAGATTCCCGAAACACCTGGATGCAACTTCTTTTATTGTTAACCTCACAGAGTTATTATTGTTTCTCATTATTCACATAAACACACCAAACAATAAAACATTGACTGAGTATTAAAATGCTCATAGCAGTGCCAAAGGTGTGTATGTCATAGTTGGTGTTCTTAAAAGGATCAGTCTAATTTTAACGCAAGATTTACATAAAGGTATTTGAATTTTGAATATTTGATATTTGTCCTTAGTTACTCTACAAACTAGTTTTCTCATCCACGAAAGGCATTGCTATTATAAGTCTAAATGAAGTAAATTTAATTTAAAAATACTTACATAAACTTATTTTATCAGAAATTTGGTGGACAGACTATTGTGCCACCAGCACCCTCATCTTCCATGATCCCCACCTTCTGATGATCATAATGTTGGGCAATTCTCTTTCTTTGAGTGTGGATAGAATGGGTGGCTTGCTTCTAACTAATAAGGCAAAGATGATAGGGTATTCTTAAGACTCGCTATGCTGGTTGGATGAAACAAACAGCAATACGTAGAGGAACTTGTGGCTTCTAGGAGCTAAGGGCAGCCTCTAGTAGCAGAAATGGATGGATTCCTCTGCGCTCCTAACTAGTTGTGAGACTGGAGATATGTGACTAGATTTCTGAGCCTCAATTTACTCACTTAAAAAATGCAGGAAGAATCCCAAAGCACCCATTCTACTCTAGCAATCAAGGGCACTGTAAATATTTCAGAAGCTCAGAGTTTCAAAAATGTGGAAGTACGTATCTCTTTTCTGTGCGCAAGTTAGTTAGTAAAAATGGCTTTAAAACTCTGTTTAGGAAATGGAAAAAGGATTCCTTATTTAACGACTAGTGCTGGGAGAAGTGGCTAGCCGTATGCAGAGAACTGAAACTGGACTCCTTCATTACACCTCATACAAAAATTAACTCAAGATGGGTTAAAGACTTAAATGTAGATCCCAAAACTATAAAAACTTTAGAAGAAAATCTAGGCAATACCATTGAGGACATAGGCACAAGCAAAGATTTTATGACAAAAATGTCAAAAGCAATTTCAACAAAAGCAAAAATTGACAAATGGGATCTAATTAAGCTAACGAGCTTCTGCACAGCAAAAGAAACTATCGTCAGTGTAAATAGACAGGATGGGAGAAAAATTTCGCAATCCATCTATCTGACAAAGGTTTAATATCCAGAATCTACAAGAAACTTAAACAAATTTACAAGAAACAACCCCATTAAAAAGCAAGCAAATGACATGAACAGCTACTTCTCAAAAGAAGACATGTATGTGGCCCCAAAACCTGAAAAAATGCTCAGCATCACTGATCATTAGATAAATGCAAATCAAAACTACAATGAGATACCATTTCACACCAGTCAGAATGGCGATTATTGAAAAGCTGAGAAACAACAGATGCTAGTGAGGCTGTGGAGAAACAGGAATTCTTATACAGTGTTGGTGGAAGTGTAAATTATTTCAACCATTGTGGAAGACATTGTGGTGATTCCTCAAAGACCTAGAACCAGAAATACCATTTGACCCAGCAATCCCATTACTGGGTATATACCCAAAGGAATATAAATCATTCTGCTCTAAAGATACATGCTTGCACAGGTTCATTGCAGCATATTCCCAATAGCAGAGGCATGGAATCAACCCAAATGCCCATCAATGATAGGCTATATAAAGAAAATATGGCACATATACACCATGGAATACTTTGCAATTATAAAAAGAAATGAGATCATGTCCTTTGCAGGGACATGGATGGAGTTAGAAGCCACTGTCCTCAGCAAACTAACCCAGGAACAGAAAACCAAACACCACATATTATCACTTATATGTGGAAGCTGAACAACTAGAACACATGGACATAGGGTGGGGAAAAACACACATTGGGGCCTATTGTGACTACATGGGGAGGAAGAGCATCATGATAAATAGCTAAAGCACGGGGGGCTTAACATCTAGGTGATAGGTTGATAGGTATAACAAACTACCATGACACACTTTTGCCTGTGTAACAAACCTGTACATTCTGCACATGTATCCAAGAACTTAGAATAAAAATGAAAGCTCTGTGTTTACACTTCTCCATATATCACTAATGTTACTTACTTTTTCACCAAGTATTTGATGCTGTCTATATGACTTATTTGATGGCTAATACTGTACTAGATAGACAAACTGAATACAGTATTGCTTAAAAACCAAAAGGCCAGCGTGTAAGTCACATCAAAATATTAAAAAAAAAAAGCATAAATAACTTGATTGTGTTTATACAGAGTTAAAGAGGAAAAGCTATTGCAAAATTTCTAGAAATGTGAGGCTTGTCTCGTACTAAGAATAAAAAATTGTCTTCTTGAAAAATGTCATGAGATTAGCACACTCTTAAATGACTCTGAAATCATGAAGTCTTTAGTATTTATACCAGCTTATTCAAAATATATTTGTTTCAGAAACTCCAAAAGTATTTTGAAAAATCCAGGTTATCTTGTTCTAAGTTTAAGTTTGTTTCTAAAACCTTTTATCACAAGTTTAAAGAATTTCTAAGATTGCAATTTGCATTAGTTGTATATCTACATTTTTAAGCCAGTTATATCTTTCATATACGTATGTTTATGTATATATGTCTGTATAAATAAAAAATTCAAATATTACAGTTATTTGATACTTCAAAATCAAGTAAAGATATGTAGATATATTTATTAGCAATCAAATATATTCTTTTCTTAATTATTTTTATCACCTTTCTTAATAATTTTATCAACTTTCCATCAATGTTTTAGTAAACTTTTCATTTTAGAATAGTTTGATTTGGAAAGACATTAAAAAATAGTAGAGTTCTCATCTATCATGCAGTTTGTTCTGTATTTAACATCTGACATTAGAAGAGTACTAACAGACCAATATTGATACATTAGTAACTAAAATCTATATCCAGATTTCATTAGTTTTTACCTAGTGTCCTTATTAAGTCCTATTATTTCATCCAGTATACACATTGCATTTTGTTTTCATGCCTCCTTAGACTTCTTTCAGCTGTGACAGTTTCTCAGTACACATATTGCATTTAGTTTTCATGCCTTCTTAGACTTCCTTTGGCTGTGACAGTGTCTCTCACTTCCTTTGTTTTTGACATCTTAACTCTTTAAGGATTACTGATTAGATATTTTGTACAGCGTTTCTCAGTTTAGATTTGTGTGACTTCTTTCATGATTAGACGGTGGTTTTTGGTTTTCAGGAGGAAAACCAGAGGTAAATTGCCATTTTTATCACAGCATATCAAGGGTACGTAACATCAACATGAGTTATCTCTGTTGATGTTGACCTTGATCTCCTATCAGCGTTGTCAAATTTCCTTTCTTTTAAGTTATTCCCTCTGCCCTCCACCTATACTGTACTTTCTGGGAAGAAGCCAATATTCATAGTCCACACTTAAGGAGTGAAAATTTATGCTGGGAAGGCACAGTATCTACAAGTTTTATGGAATTCTTTTGCAGAGGAGACTTGTCTCTGCTCTTCCACATACCTACTTATCCAATCACTTATTTATATTTCTGATATGATTTGGATCTGTGTCCCCAGACAAATTTCGTATTGAATTTTAATCCCCATTGTTGGAATTGGGGCCTGGTAGGAAGTGATTGAATCATAGGAGCATTTTCTCATGGTTTATCATCATCACCCTTGGTGCTGTTGTGGCAATAATCACTACTTGTGAGATCTGATTGTTTAAACATGTGCGGCACCTCCCCCATTCCCTTGCTGTTCTGATCATGTGACATGCAGGCTCCCCCTTCACTTTCTGCCATGATTGTAAGATTCTTGAGGCCTCTTCAGAAGCTAAGCAGATGCTGCCATGTTTCCTGTACAGCCTTCAGAATTGTTAGCCAACTAAACCTCTTTTCTTTATAAATTACCCAGTTGTGGGTATTTTTCTATAGCAGTATGAGAACTAATATAATTACTAATTACTAAAAGATATTTATTTTCATTTTGGGTTATAATTCATTACTATTTGTCTATTTTGTTGCTTAAGTCATTCCATCCCTAGCCACTGGGAGCTCTTTCAGTTGAGACTTATGTCCCTTTGTTATAATCCCATCGTTGTAGAGTTTTGTTTTTGTTTTTCTTTTCAGTACTTCCTTAATTTCTGACACTAAAAGATACTTATCAGCTGGCACAGAAAGGAAATCTATGTGTGTATACTAATATATACACAGACATAAGTATCTGTAAGTATTTCTACATATATCTATCTATAGCTACATTAAAGTAAACAGCACTTCATCCTGGTGTCTCTAACTCTAATCTCATAGGACATGTATTATGCTAGCCCTCTCCCATGTTTATCTGCAACCCTTCACTTCAGCAGTGATCAATCTGGTTCCCACTATCCACCACTTGAGGGACTGTGTTAACTTGTCTTTCCAGGGCTAACTTCTCAGGTCCACAAGGGGTGTGGTTTCAAAGGCAAGAACTTTTCCAGTGTCATACCTCTATCCATGCCCCTTCATCCAGGAGCCTAGAGTTCATTATCTAACTTTCCTATGCGCAGGATGGTAGACTGCCCAAGTGAGATCCCTTTGTTTAGAAAACTGGAGAAAAGTTATAGGAGAACTGTGAGCCGGGCAACCACTCACATATCAGAGTCAAAGATCAATCACTCCAGTGGAAGTTTAAAGGAACTCCTCTCATGGGACAAGAGCTTGAATGGCACAGGAGTTACTCAGGGGATATATTCCCCCTACTCCCTTACCTCTACGGATTTCCCTCTCTGGAATCCCCTTCCACGGCAGTGTGGGAGCCTTCTCTCTCTTTACCTGTGTTGACTCCATCTCTGGATCCCCTCTCACCATAGCGTGGAAGCTCGCTCTTTCTATTTGTCTTCCTTTCTCTCTGCCTCATAAATCACTTTTCTGTAAAACTCTTTGGGTCCCATATTTACTTGAATGAGCCCACCACACCTCCAGGGCCTTTCCCACTATTCCTGGGGCAGGGGAGGCCAAGAGCCTGGAACACCCAGTTACACACAGATTAACATAATTATTCAATGCCAGTGTCCAGGTATAGCAATTTTAGAATTGCTAACCTGTACCCATATTTTCCAGAAGATATTATTTCGCTACAAATTTATTTCTTTAAAAGAATCTTTGTCCCTGAAAGTTTCTGAGAATGGAATGCTAATAATTGTTTAATAATCACCAAATGCTTCTGAGAGTTTGTAAAAACAGAAATTCTCATTCATTATTGGTGGTAATGCAACAACATTCATGTACCACAATGATACAACACACTGGAAGACAGTTTCATTAAAAAAACAGATAAACAAACTACCAGGCACGGTGGCTCATGCCTGTAATCCCAGCATTTAGGAGGCTGAGGCAGGCAAATCACCTGAGATCAGGAGTTCAAGACCAGCCTGACCAACGTGGAGAAACCCCATCTCTACTAAAAATACAAAAAATTAGCTGGGCGTGGTAAAGCACACCTGTAATCCCAGCTACATGGGAGGCTGAGGCAGGAAGAATCGCTTGAACCCAGGAGGTGGAAGTTGTGGTGAGCCGAGATCATGCCATTGCACTCCAGCCTGGGCAACAAGAACAAAACTCAGTCTCAAAAAAACAAAAACAAAAAAACCTAAACATAGTCTTAACTTATGATCCAGCAATCACACTGCTTGGTGTTAATCCAAACTATTTTAAGTATTTTCACAAAATCCTCCACATGAGTTCTTATAACAGCTTTATTCATAATTGTCAAAACTTGGAAGCTGCCAAGATGTCCTTCAGTAAGTGAATGGGTACATAAAATGTGGTACAGTTTTCTCTCCAAGAATATACTGGCTATCAGGCTTTGAAATATAGGAAGAATCTTAAATGCATATTACTTACTAAGCGAAAAAGCTAAAGTGAAAAGGATGCATGTCATTATAATTTTGTCAAATTCATAGAATATACAACACTAAAAGTGAACTTTAACGTGAACTATGGACTCTGAGTGATAGTGATATGTCAGTATAAGTTGACTGAATGTAACAAATGTGTTCCTGCAGTGTAGAATGTGGATAGTGAAGGACAGTGTGTATGTGTGTTGGGGTGGAGGAGGCAGTATATGGAAACTTTCTGAACTTTCTGTTCAATTTTTCTGTGAACGTAGAACTTTCCTAAAAAAAAAAACTAATTAAAATAATGAATAGGACCCTACCCTCACTGAAGGAATTTAAAACCTGGTTGAATATAGCAGCCAAAGTAGAAATATTTACTTGAAGTTATTTGCTAGATTTCTCCAACTGAAGATACACAAGAATTGATTAATTTTTTAAAGTCATTAATGAGAAAAGACAAGGATCTGTAAAGTAAGTGTTGAAATTGTGACACAGTTGGCATGAAAATTAAGAGGTTTTGAATGCATGAAGTATAGCAATGTGATTGGAGATACCGATCAATATGATTAACCAAATTTTCTTAAGATTCAAGACCCGTCTTCTCATTTTCTAAAGCAATCACAAAGGATTACTCAGGAAAACTCATATATGAATCAATTTTAACTGACTCAAATTTTAACTGATGCTTACAAAGGGGCTATGAATTATACTCAATGCTGGGAGTTGGAGATAATATGATGATCAAGACAGAAAATTTGAACATGGTTTATGTGTTTTTCTTTATTCATATGCTGTGGAGGAAAATAGATGCAGATGGCTCACCTTTCCTTTTACTTCCTATAATACACTGGATTGTAATGTATTTATTCCATATAGGTCGCAACCCAGCCCATAGCTTGGTTACCATCTTTCAATTGTCCACAACAGTTCCAATAATGTGTTCCCTGAGTGCTGGCAGGGACAGTAGGCAATACTTGTCCCTATAGACAGTGGCCCTGACTTTTAATTAGGGGTTCTTTTAAGGAGCTGTCATTATGACATACCTTGAAGCCTGGTCTAGATCCCATATATAAAATTTATTTGTTAACTTTTCAAAGTAATTTCTCACCTGTTATTTCACTGCATTATCACAGCAGTCCTGCCAAATAGACAATACAGTGATTATAATTTCTATTTTACTTATGAAGAACCTGAGTAAGAGCAAAATTAAATGAATGAACAAAGATCACTAAGGTGTGATATGAAGCGCATCAGTGATCTTTGAATTTTTGTTCAACAGTCATTATATTCAGCTCACCATTTCTGAGATGTGATTATGCAACCTACATTCCACCTTTGGCCTTTTCTGAAAATGTGTGCTTTCTATAGAGATCTTCTTTGAAATTAAGTTAATGATTCAATAATAGTTCAGGACTCTTTAACATTCAAGCAGTTCTTTTCAAATCGCAATGATGCCCTCAAAATCAAGAAAAAAATTGATGGGGTCAGGGGATGATGCGGTAAGACTTTTACTTAAGAGATTTTAAGAATGTTTCACAAATACTAATCCATGTAACATTTTAACAGATAGGAATTATTTTAAGTGTTACTTTCTGAAAAGAACTAAGATATCATCCATTGGTGACTCAAATTTCCAGAGTTTGAAGCCAGCATTAATATAATATACTTGACGCTGTCCAGTATATTCTGATTTTTTTATTTCTTCTTTGCAATGTAAAATTAAATATATTTCCACATGAAGACATTATTTCCATAATGTCTTCACATCATTATAAATTTAAAGATCTATTTCCAACCTCCAACTTTAAGAAATGGTTTAAATTCTTTCACACAGTTTGCAGGACATTATTATGAAATTCTCTTCTAGCTTACTATTTCTACAGTTTTTTTTTCTTTATAATTTACTTTAAATCATCTTGATTTTTCATAAGTAAAAATCATTTCTTTTAGTACATCTACAATGTTTTCTTGCTTTCTGATCAATTTTATGGTTATGAATTCTGTTTTCCATCTGAATTGGTTCATATTTACTTAAATAGAAAAAGAAAACTAAACGTATATATGAGTGGCGGGATGGATGCTTGGAGTTGGGCGTGCATTTGAAATTTTCTTCAAGTTCCAATACTGGATAGACTTGTGATATGGAGTAATTTTACATCTAAAAGTTAAGTTTAAGAAAATGGGATTGCCACTTGTAATTTTTAGTGGAAATTCTTTTAGATGACTTTGTAGATTACTGTCTTGAGCTGTCTGGTTCCAACTCCAGTTTTATTGTCCAAGTTCTGTTTCTTCACTTTGGAATATAAAAGTGTCTGTCAGTAAACATTATAAGAATAAAATTTATGTTAACCAGTAGGCTGTTACAATGAGACTAAGCTGGATCATCCAGCAAAAATTATTTCATAATAAGGAGCTCATGCATATCTTTTTCTGGAATTGGAAACCAAGCTTGTGCAATCATTTTTTGATACTCATGAAATAGTTTTAAACTGAGATTTTAAGAATGTTTCACAAATACTAATCCATGTAACATTTTAACAGATAGGAATTATTTTAAGTGTTACTTTCTGAAAAGAACTAAGATATCATCCATTGGTGACTCAAATTTCCAGAGTTTGAAGCCAGCATTAAAAAATACATTTTCTCTGCTTGTCACTCTCTAGTACTCATTCTAATTAATTGGATGCAGTGTTCTCAGTAAATGCCAGCCATCACTCTGTGATTCTAATTCAAAAACAAACATTGAGAAATTCAATATTTCCCAGAAGAAAAGCTGATAATATATGAGATACTCAATGAAATATCTTCCAAAGATTCAAGAGTGAGCTGCTACAAACTGTTTTGAGAAATGTTTATTCTGTAGAATGTTTAACAAATCATTTGACAAAAAAGTACATTCAAAATTTGTGATGTTGTTTACATTGATTATTTTATTTAGTCATGTAGTTATCATAACAAGGAATGAGCTGATCCCATCGCCATTTCACAGGGAGAAAGTTAAGATGTAAAAACAGAAAATATATTTCTCAGTGTCTCAGTTAGTAGGTAGATCTGAGGCTTAAATCTAGGTCAGCTGAGGGAAAGACTTGGGTTCTTTTATTCTACCATTCTGCTATTCTATGAGAATATCCATCATTTATTGATTTCTTTAAAAATGTTCAAGCACTCAATATTTTTATGTTCTCCACTTTCTCAAACTTAATAGTTTAACATGAATAAGCAAAAAGAATCACAACTCAACTCCATTCTTAGAACTATTTTGGAATACACAATTTAAAGCATATAGTAAAACAGTAAGTAATACATCACTTATCGAGGCATTCTCTTACAACATTATGTAATGGAGGAAAGCAAATAGTAAGACAGCCAAAATATTCCCAAGTAATTAAAACTTGTGTCATCAGACTCATGTACTAAAAGTATCTTAATGATACATTTTGAAGAAATTTCTATCATACAGAAAGACATTTTCACTCTCTTGATGTAAGATTCTATCATTCTTCATGGTTCTGATTTGTTTCCTTTTTTAACTTTTATTTTAAGTTCAGGGGTACATGTGGGGGATGCATAGGTTTGTTACATATGTAAATGTGTGTTATGGGGGTTTGTTGTAAAGATTATTTCATCACCTAGGTGGTAAGTCTAGCATCCATTTGTTAATTTTCCTGGTTCTCTCCCTCCTTCCACCCTTGATCTCAAGCAGGACCCAGTATATGTTGTTCCCCTCTATGTGTCAATGTGTTCTCATCATTTAGCTCCCTCTTAGAAGTGAGAACATGTGGTATTTGGTTTTCTGTTCCTGCTTTAGTTTGCTAAGGTAACGGTCTCCAGCTGCACCCATGTCCCTTCAAATGACATGATCTCATTCCTATTTATGACTGTATAGTATTCCATAGTGTGTGTGTGTGTGTGTGTGTGTGTGTGTGTGTATGTGTGTGTGTGTGTATCTCACCTCACTGATGGTCATTTATGTTGACTCCATGTCTTTGCTATTGTGGATAGTGCTGCAGTGAACATACACGTGGATATGTCTTTATAACAGAACAATTTGTATTTCTTTGGGTATATATCCAGTAGTGGGATTGCTGGATTGAATGGTATTTCTGTCTCTAGGTCTTTGAGATCTCCCCTTACTGTCTTTCAAAATGGTTGAAACTAATTTACACTCCCACCAACAGTGTATAAGCGTTCCTTTTCTTCCCCAACCTTGCCAGCATCTATTATTTTTTTACTTTTAATAGTAGCCATTTCTACTGGTGTGAGATAGTATCTCATTGTGGTTTTGGTTTGTATTTTTCTAATCATCACTGGTGTTGATCTTTTATTCATGATTATTGGGCACATGTATGTCTTCTTGCACATGTATGTGTCTGTTCATGTTGTTTGCTCACTTTTTAATGAGATTGTTTGGTTTTTATTCTTGTAAATTTGTTTAAGTTCCTTATAAATGATGGATATCATACTTTTGTCACATGTACAAATTGCAGAAAATATCTCCCAATCTGTAAACTGTTGATAATTTCTTTTGCTATGCAGAAGCTATTTAATTAGATCCCATGTGTCAATTTTTGCTTTTATTGTAGTATCTTTTGGTGTCTTCATCATGAAATATTTGCCCATGCCTATATTCTAAATGATATTGCCTAGGTTGTCTTCTAGAATTTTTATAGTTTGGGGTTTTACACTTAAGTCTATAATCCATCTTGAGTTGATTTTCGTGTATAGCATAAGGAAGGGATTCAGTGTCAGTTTTCTGCATATGGCTAGCCAATTCTCCCAGCACCATTTATTAAATAAAGTATCCTTTCCTCATTGCTTGTTTTTGTCATATTTGTTGAAGATCAGGTGGTTGTGGTTATACAGCCTTATCTCTCAGTTCTGCTTTGTTCTATTGATCTATGTGTTTGTTCTTGTACCAATATCATGCTGTTTGGTTACTGTAGTCCTGTAGTATACTTTGAAGTTGGGTAGCATAATGTCTCCATCATTATTTTTTTGCTTAGGATTGCCTTGGCTATTTGGGCTCCCTTTTGGTTCCATATTAATTTTAAAATAGTTTCTTTTCTGTCAATAATGTAAATGGTAGTTTGATGAGAATAGCGTTGAATCTATAAATGGCTTTGGGCAGTACGGCCACTTTAATGATGTTGATTCTTTCTATTCATGAGCATGATATATTCTTTAATTTGTTTTTGTCAGTTCTGATTTTTTTTAATATACTTTAAGTTTTGGGGTACGTGTGGAGAACATGCAGATTTGTTACACAGGCATACACGTGCTATGGTGGTTTGCTGCATATATCCCCTGTCGTCTACATTAGATATTTCTCCTAATGTTATCCCTCCCCAGTTTTGCCACCCCCTGCTATTCCTCCCCTGCCCCCCACCCAACAGGCCCCAGTGTGTGATGTTCCCCTCCCTGTATCCATGTATTCTCATTGTTCAACATTCACAAGTGAGAACATGCATTTTTTGGTTTTCTGTTCTTGTGTCAGTTTGCTGAGAATGATGGTTTCTAGGTTCATCCATGTCCTTGCAAAGGACATGAACTCATCCTTTTTTATGGCTGCATAGTATTCCATGGTGTATATGTAACACATTTTCTTTATCCAGTCTATCATTGATGGGCATTTGGGTTGGTTCCAGGTCTTTGCTATTGGAAACAGTGCTGCAATGAACATATGTGTGCATGTGTCTTTACAACAGAATGATTTATAATCCTTTGGGTATTTACCCAGTAATGGGATTGCTGGGTTAAATGTTATTTCTATTTCTATATTCTTGAGGAATCACTACACTATCTTCCAGAATGGTTGAACTAATTTACACTCCCACCAACAGTAAAAAAGCATTCCTATTTGTCCATATCCTCTCCAGCATCTGTTGTCTTCCCATTTTTTAATGATCATCATTCTAACTGGCATGAGATGGTATCTCAATGTGGTTTTCATTTGCATGTTGCTTATGACAACTGATGATGAACTTTTTTTTCATATGTTTGTTGGGTACATAAATGTCTTCTTTTGAAAAGTGTGTTCATATCCTTTGCCACTTTTTGATGGGGTTGTTTTTTTCTTGTAAATTTGTTTAAGTTCTTTGTAGATTCTGGATATTAGCTCTTTGTCAGATGGGTAGATAGCAAACACTTTTTCCCATTCTGCTGGTTACCAGTTCACTCTAATGATAGTTTCTTTTGCTGTGCAGAAGCTCTTAAGTTTAATTAGATCCCATCTGTTTATTTTGGCTTTTGTTGCCATTGCTTTTTGTGTTTTAGTCATGAAGTCCTTGCCTGTGCCTATGTCCTGAATGGTATTGCCTAGGTTTTCTTCTAGGGTTTTTATGGTATTTGGTCTTATGTTTAAATCTTTAATCCATCTGGAGTTAATTTTTGTATAAGGTGTAAGGTAGGGATCCAGTTTCAGCTTTCTGCATACAGCTACCCATTTTTCCAACATCATTTATTAAATAGGGAATCATTGCACCATTGCCTGCTCCCCAAACCTACTTTTTGTCAGATTTGTCCAAGATCAGATGGTTGTAGATATGTGGCATTACTTCTGAGGCCTCTGTTCTGTTCCATGGGTCTATATCTCTGTTTTGATATCAGTACCATGCTGTTTTGATTACTTTAGTCTTGTAGTATAGTTTGAAGTCAGGTAGTGTGATGCCTCCAGCTCTGTTTTTTTTTTTGTTTTGTTTTGCTTTTTGCTTAGGAATGTCATGGCTATGCAGACTCTTTTTTGGTTCCATATGAAGTTTAAGGTGGTTTTTTCTAATTCTGTGAAGAAAGTCAGTGGTAGCTTGATGGGGATAGCATTGAATTTATAAATTACTTTGGGCAGTATGGCCATTTTCAGGATATTGATTCTACCTAACCATGAGCATGAAATGTTTTTCCACCTCATTGTGTCCTCTCTTATTTCCTTGAGCAGTGGCTTGCAGTTCTCCTTGAAGAGGTTCTTCACATCCCTTGTTAGTTGTATTCCTAGATATTTTATTCTCTTTATAGCAGTTGTGAATGGGAGTTCACTCATAATTCATGTCTCTGTTATTTGTGTATAGGAATGCTTGTGATTTTTGCACATTCACTTTGTATCCTCAGACTTGGCTGAAGTTGCTTATCAGCTTAAGGAGATTTTGGGTTGAGACGATGGGGTCTTCTAAATACACTATCATGTCATCTGCACATAGATAATTTGACTTCCTCTTTTCCTAATTGAATACCCTTTGTTTCTTTTCCTTGCCTGATTATGCTGGCCAGAACTTCTAGTACTATGTTGAATAGGAGTGGTGAGAGAGGACATCCTTGTCTTGTGCCAGTCTTCAAAGCGAATGCTTCCAGTTTAATAATTATGTGTCTGTGGGATGATCTTCTCTTGGAGTATCTTACTGGGGTTCTCTGGATTTCCTGTTTGAACATTGGCCCATCTGGCTAGATTGGGAAGTTCTCCTTAATGATATCCTGAAATACGTTTTCCAAATTTGTTTCATTCTCCTTGTTTCATTTAAGTACCCCAGTCAGTCATGGATTCAGCCTTTTAGATAATTTCATATTTCTTGGATGTTTTGTTCATTCTTTCTCATTCTTTTTTCTCTATTTTTGTCTGCCTGTCTTATTTCAGAAAGACAGTTTTCAAGTTCTGAGATTCTTTCCTCTGCTTGATCTACTTTGCTGTTAATACTTGTGATTGCATTGTGAAGTTCTTGTAGTGTGTTTTTCAGCTAAATCAGGTCACTTATGTTCTTCTCTATATTGGTTATTTTGGCTGTCATTTTCTGGATTGTTTTACCATGAGTTTCAGCTTCCTTGATTTGGTTTACAATGTGTTTCCTTAGCTTAGTGAAGTTCCTTTTTACCCACATTTTGCCACATACTTCTGTCATTTCAGCCATCTCAATCCAAGCCCACTTCTGAACGCTTGGTGAGGAAGTGTTGCAGTCATTTGGAGAAAAGAGGGCACTATGGCTTTTTGAGTTTTCAGCATTCTTGCACTGATTCTTTCTCATCTTTGTGGGCTTATCTATCTTCAATCTTTGAGGTTGCTGACCTTTGGATGGAGTTTTTGTGGGAGTTTTTTTATTTTGTTTGTTTTCCTTTTAATGGTCTGGCCACTTTTTCCATAGATCTGTTGCAGTTTGCTGGGTATCTACCCCAAAACCTAAGCACCTTGGATTTTCCAGTACCTGAAGGTATCACCAGTGAAGCTGCGAAACAGCAAAGATGCCACTCTGTCCCTTCCTCTGGGAGCTCCACACCAGGGGTTACAGAACCGTTGCTGGCCAAAAAGCACCTGTAGAAGGTGACTGGAGACCCTAGGTAGGAGATCCCACCCAGTCAGGAGGAAAGGAATCAAGGACCCGCTTAAAGAAGCAGTCTGGCTGCATTTTGGCAAGGTAAACTGTGCTGTTTTGGGGGAATTCCTTCAGCTCCCAGTCAGTTTGGGTTCTCCAGGGTTGAGATGCCCAAACAGCAAAGATAGCAGCCCACCCCAACCCCCAGGCACTCCACTGGAGGGAGAAACCAAAAGTCTTTTGGCCATAGAACATGGGTTGCGTAGCTGGACAACTCAACTGAGAGATCCCAGCCAGCAAGGAGGAACATGTCTAGGTCCTGTTTAAAGAACCAGTCTGGTCACACCTTGGCAAAGCAGCTATACAGTGCTGGGAAACCACTTCTGCCCCAGTTGGTTTGGACTTTCCATAGCCTGCAGGCTGGAATGGCTGAGTCGTCCAAACAGATCCCCTCAGGAGCTCTGCCCCTCCCTTCAGGAACTCCTTTTTGTCTCAGGTAGGCACTACCCTGTTGCCAGTGGCTAGCTGAAATTCCAAGCCAGTCAGTCTTATCTTGTAAAGTGCTCTGAAAGTGAGCCAACAGATTTACTCTGCTTGGCACCTGGATTCAGTCCCCTTCCTAGTGGTAAATATAGTCCTCCCACTTTGCCTAAATTGCAGTCATCTTTGCTGGGGATCCCAGCCAGGTGTATGTAAAGCTCCTAAGTCTCTATGCATGTCTGAGCAACAGCTATGCTGAGACTCTTTACAGCTCTGTGTGTCAGACCCAGGGCCCTGATGGAGTTAGTTTATGAGGGGCTCTCCTGATCCAAGGTTGTGAAGATCCATAGGAGAAGCGTGATTTCCCAAGTCACACATACATTCACTCACCACTTTCCTTGGATGGGGGTAGGAGCTTCCTTGGCTCTGTATTGCTCTCAGGTGGGCTGTCTCCTTGCTTTGCTTTTCTCTATTCTTCTTGGGTTGAGTAGTTTCCCTGATCAGTCCCAATGCAAGTACCTGGATGTTTCAGTTGAAGGTGCTCTATTTACTCACACCCTTTTGCTCCTCTCTGTGAATGCCACACACAATAGCTGCATCTGATCAGCCATCTTGGCCCTGACTGATTCTTTTGTTTCTCTTATTTTTAGGCAGATTAGAATCATAACTTTGGATAAAGGCAAGAATGCTCTTCTAGATAGTGAAATGTTGAAAAGTAAGAGTTTATTGCAAAACTCGAAGGAAATGTATAAATTATATTTAGGGTGCAGTGGCTTATGCCCATAATCCGGCACTTTGGGAGGTCAAGGTGCCAGATTGCTGGAACTCAAGAGTTTGAGACCAGCCTGGACAACATGGCCAAACCCCACCTCTACAAAAAGTGAATATAGTTAGCCAGGTATAGTAGTGCATGCCTGTGGTCCAGTTACTAGGGAGGCTGAGGTGGGAGGATCACTTGAGCCCAGGAGGTTCAAGTTTGCAGTGAGCCATGATTGTGCCAATGCCCTCCAGCCTGGGTGACAAAGCAAGACCATCTCAAAAATAATAAAAAAAAATTGTAGGGATACTCATTTATATCTTATTTGGGAGCCTTTTGATAAAAAGGCAAACAAATACACTCAATAAAATGTTTGAACATCATCATATAATTATTGATAAGCTAATTATGGATTAAATTAAGTTACAATTATTCATAATTTAGTACTTTATGAATTAAGTCATTAATTTAATTTTGAATATTCCTAAAGGGTCACATAAAAAGAACTTTAAAATGACCTTCCTGTTTCCTTTTTTACTTGTTTCATTGAGGCAGTTAGCTGTGAAAAGTGACAGTGATTGAACAGGATCTACTGGGCATGAAGCAAAGCAAGCTAAAAGCTAGCAGCCAGGAAAATGGGCCATGTGAACTGTAACGTGTGAGTGTGTTTTTGTCATGTCAGTTGTCCTCTGCAGTTAATCAATATTATACCTCATGTCATTGCACTGCAAGACTCTAGAGATGTCTTAGTCTAACATGAAAAGTATGATTCAAGAGCAATACAGAAGACACGTAGGTTAGGCATTAAGATGAGATGGTGAATAGATAAGGAAACAAAATGCTGAGCAGCACAGATTAACAGGGCTTTTTCTAAGTAAGATCCCTAGACCATTAGGATTTTGAGAAGACAAATTTAGTGACAGTATAATAATGACTGTAGAAAAAAATCAAAATATGGTCTTTCTGTATTAACTTTGAAATAACACTGTGTCATGCAGTGGTATCTTTAGACCCAATGCTATGGTGATAAACATTGTTGGTCAAGTTACTTTTGATTAGAACGAAGAAGATAACAAGCAGAGAATGCAAAAGACTGGGGCAAATGAAAACAAGATTCTTCTTAGTTTTTACTTTTTGGTGCCATGATATCCTTATATTTACAGCTAATAAGAATCTTAGTCCACATATATCTGTTCTCACAAGTTCAATTGCAGCCATTCATAAGGTGCAATTGGGTTTATTTCTTGAGTGATCATGTATTAGTGTATGACAAATGTCTGTGCTCACACCTTCAGTTGTAGTCTTTTATAAGGTGCTCATTTGGATTTATTTCTTGAGTGATCATCTGTTTGTGTATGACAAATACCTCTAAACTCAGTGATACGTGGTAGTAGCACGTTTTGTATTGCTTATACATCTGTGTCAGCTTGGATGGCTCTGCTCAATGTGTTTCTCATTCTTTAGGGAGAAGCAGCTGTACAGAACATTTCATTCTTGTTCTGATGACAGAAAAGCAAGAGAGCACGTATATTTCAAGCCTATGCTCAAATCACACCACCAACTTTTCATTGATCAACTCAAGTCAAATACTCAAACTCAACATTGTTGAGACAAGGAAACATTCTCTGCCCACAGTGGGAGGCAGGGGTACACAAATATTTGCTGAAAAATAATGCAAACTATCATAGTCACTAAAGCAGTATATACTAGCTACTCGAAATTACCTAATTGAATTGAGTGTTGTGCAAACTAAGAAAATATAACACCAAGAAAGTTGCTTCATGAAATTTTTTTTTTTTTTTTGAGACAGAGTCTTGCTCTATGCCAGGCTGTAGCACAGTGGCGTGATCCTGGCTCACTGCAACTTCCGTTTTCCCGTTTCAAGCGTTTCTCCTGCCTCAGCCTCCCAAATAGTTTGGACTACAGGCACGCACCACCACACCCAGCTAATTTTTTGTACTTTTAGTAGAGACGGGGTTTCACCATGTTGGCCAGGATGGTCTCGATCTCTTGACCTCGTGATCCGCCCGCCTTGGCCTCCCAAAGTGCTGGGATTACAGGCTTGAGCCACCGCGCCTGGCCGCTTCATGAAAATTTAAGTCAATATTTTGCACTGACAGACCAAAGGCAAATAGCTGAAAAATTCTGTTGAATAAGATATAGGTAACTTTGTTGTAAAATGCTAGGGAGGGGGACAAGAATAAATAAATTTCTAAATGATTCTCCCCTAGATTGCTTTGCAATGTTCTTTAGCTTCTTACTCCAAAAACAAAACAAAACAAAACAAAACATAAAAAAACAAACAAAAACTAACATAAATGATAAGTAGCTCTAAAATTATGCAGCACTCCAACTAGGAACTGTAGCCCTAGAGTGGCATTGGCTGGACATCAAATGGTATATTTGTATTTGTGTGTGTGTGTTTAAATTTAAAATACAGCATTTAAAGTACTCATGCATTATGAATCATAATGTTTTATATTAATTTCCTTTTTCAATTAATTTAAAATGACCAGTCTTGATCATATCAGAGATAAGAACTCCTGATATCGAAAGTAGATTTAATTTTTAAAAGGAAAAAAAGTAGAGTTCATTATAAGCTTACACCTTTAGCTAATTACCAAATCTTCAGAAACTCACTTGACCCTTCTCTTCTTGATGACAAGGTGGTTAAATTAGAATAACAGTTGTTAGTGAATAAAAATTCCCAATGAGATCTGTAGCACTTTGATCTCTTTATTATTCTGGGAACATAAAAAAAAAAAAAAAAAAAAAAAAAAAAGAAGCCTTTTCTACATGTCTTCTTTAAATAGATCACTTTCTAATCCGTGTGCTTCCACAAAGACACTGTTGAAAGAACTTAACTAAATCGTGTCCAAGCTTAAAAGGCCCTCATTTAAACTCCAATATAAGACAAATATTCAGCTGCCTGAGTCTCTTTTTGTCTACATGTCATAGTTGGTGAGGGACTGTATTAAGGAAAATATTTTGTTTCTGGGTTCACAAGGGGTGTGATTTCAAAGGCAGGAGCTTCCCAGCGACAGGCCTCCAACCACGCCCTCATCTGGGAATGTAAAGTTCTTTGTCTAACTTTCCTGCCTATGGAAAATCCAGGTAAGCTTTAGTTCCAAAAGCTCACAGAAAGCTGTGAGAGGAGGGGGCTCTGTTGCAGACCAAGCAGCCAATCCGGTATTAGAGTCAAACATCAATCACTAAAGAGAAAGCTTGAAAGAACTCCTCTCATTGGACGAGAATATGAATGGGGAGGGAATAACTCCATGGTTAAAACCCTGGTGCTCCTTACCTATAGGGATTCCTTGCTTTGATCCCCTCCCAGGGCAGCATGGTATCTCTCTCTCTCTCTTTCTTTCTGCCTAATAAATTGCTCTCTGCTAAACGCTTTGGATCCATAATATTTATTAGAATGGTAAGCTTACTGAGCCTCTGGGGTCCCTTTCCCCATTCTTGGAGAGGAATTGGAAGCGGGAGGGAGCTGCCGCCCACCCGGTTACAATGCCATCACTGATACACTGGATAGTCTTAGCAATGAGAAAGCAAACCAAAGGAAGAATATATGATTTATGTTTCAATTCGAATTTAAGCTTTAAAAATTGTTCCAGACATATTGTCTTGGCTTTTTAAATGACTTTTCCCATATAACTGTAAAACCAGAAGAAATGACTGAGACAACTCTCAATCAGTTTAGAGGTTTATTTTGCCAAATTTGAGGATGTGCCTGGGAAAAAGGAACACAAAATCACCAGAACATCTGTGATCCATGCTTATTCCAAAGAGAGTTTGAGAGCTTCAGTGCTTAAAGGGGAAAGAGCTTTAAATAACAGAAAGAGGGAAGAAAAAAAAAGGAGATTAAATAAAACAGTTGAAGCAGTTACATTCTTCTGAGGCTTTTAACAGTGTTCACAGAATTCACATTTTACATGTAAAAAGAGTGAGTTCAGGAACAGTCAACCATTCATGACTCACACTCAGTGAATCTGGATTTTTACATAAGGTAAATACAAAGTATAGGAAGCAGTCAAATATGCATTTGTCTCAGGGAGTGGAAGGATAACTTCCAGTCCTGCCTTTGTTCTATGAAGATAAGCTGTTGACCTACATTGTCAAGGCAAAATTGAAAAGAAATCTGTTTTAGGCTAAAGATGTTGGAGCCCCCAGGAATTTCCTTGTGAGCAAACTGTGGAAAGGGTCTCTGGGGAGGTATGTTGCCTTCTGTCTTTGCAGCTATCCATTTAAGAACAAAACGGGGCATTTTTGTGTGACTCAGTTTCCAAGCTTAACTTTTCCCTGTGACGTAGTGAGTTTAAGGTCCCAAGATTTTATTTTCCTTTCACATAAAATAACCCATAATGCCCATATTTTTATTTCCTTTGTATTAATAAGTCACTGATTTGGTTAAGATCACTTTCTACATGCTTTCCACAGCTTCTTGCTTTTTAAAAGAAGTGGCATCCTTAGTTTGTTTTGTGTATTTAGACTGCTTTAGTATAATTAATTATTTTGACCAAAAAGCTACAGTCTCTTTTAACAAGTTTGTGTTCCATTATTTAATTCATTAATAATTCCATTATTTAATTCAATTCCATTATTTAATTCAATTTAATTCAATTCATTATTCAATTAATTTAATTACTGCTTTTGCATAAAACCAGCTAGTGTTTTCTGAGCAAACCAAACATGGATGAATTTCAGATTCTTCAGTTTCTCTCTTTTTTTTTTTTTAAGTTTTTTTTTTTTTAGCTGTAAGTTTATTCAATGCAAAATAATCCTCTCCAGTTTTACTGAGGTGGCTGACCACGTTTGTGACCAAATCTGCCTCTAAACTGGAATCTGGTTGCTGACCCAGCCTCAGCCTGCGCTTTCTTGTGGGCACCAGGTGGCACAGCACTCCGTCTGTACGTATCTCTGTTGGCTTCCCCTCTCCTGAGTCTTGCAGGTTGCTCACCTTCCAGACCTTTAGGCCGAGGTCTGCCTGTCTCTTGATGGCTGCAGCGTAGGGTGGCAGGCACGATCTCTGGGGGCAGATGAAGGTAATCACGGAGATACTGGATACCCTCATTGGTAAGGTACCAGTAGAAATGTCTCCAGGCAAACTGTTCCCTCACCTAGCCTCGGGACTTGAGAGACTGCATGGCCTTCATGACATGAAGGTTGGGCACATTCTTGTCATGCTTAGGCATGTGGACATCCTTCTTGGCCATCATGACTCCCTCCTTAAAAAGGAGTTCATAAATGGCAATCTGGTTCTTCTTAGGCATCAACATCTCGGCGGCTGTAGGGTCCGGGACCAGGGCTGGAAAGCCAATTTCTCTTCTTGGCTGATAGATTATGTTTTCACTGTTGTTGGATAACTGCTTTCCTATATATCATAAACTTACCTTAATGAATATAATAGTACCATCGTGACTATGCTGGTTTCTTCTAGAAATCTTCTATTACAGTTTCTTGACATCGCTGGCTAAGTGCTTTGAAAATGCACATCCTTAAAGGATCACACTTGGTCAAAAACAGATCTTCCATTATAAAGAAAGATTATGTAAGCAAAAGTAAAAATCTCAGGACCCTCCAAATACATGAAAAAATGGAGATTAAGCCCTGAAGCTGAGTCATTACAAATGAATAGCTGTTAGTAACATTATGCATCAATCAGGTCCCCATGGAAAGGTAAAAAATCTCAGGCATCTGGGAAGAGTTGCCCCCACAGATTATTCATAGGCAGATTCTTTGCTGGCTTCCCATTAACAAAGATATGCCAATCATAACTTTAGGTCTGCAATCTAAGTCTATCTCCTACATTTCGACACTGATTACACACTTATCTTCCCAGGTGAAGAACAAAGTCAAGGCTCATTTCCTACACCTTTACTCAGAGACTTCTGCATAATTGACTCTCCCTTTATTTTCTTTTCTTCTGCAGACATCCACATTATCTTATGTAAAATGTGGATTTACTGGGCACTAACTGCAGTCTCACAGGAATTGACTACTCACCTTAGTGCCTTCTTGTCCCTCTTCTTACATGCCTCTCTCCATCACCCCCCTTAAGAAAATGTTTATGATAGAGTTTATAGTTTATGGTATTTAAACCTTATGGAGAAACACTAAACCTGGAAACCTCTTTGGGAAAAACAGCCACAGACGTGCATGTGGCCCATGTTATTCCTGCAAATGGCCTAAGGCTGGCTTAATAAACCTCAACGATAGAGATTTAGGCCTCAGTCACACATTTCTCTTGTCACTTTTCACAGACCTGGGTATCATGATAGGTTTAAGTAGTTTTGTTTACAAATCTACTATTGTATGTCCTCATAGAACCTAAGAAAAGGATAGTTTCAATGAAACCATTATTGACCGTTCATACATACACAGACATATATTCTTACTCTAAAATGAATCTTTCAGTTGCCCTGGTGGCTCACACCTGTCAGGACTTTGGCGGGCTAAAGCAGGCAAATCTCTTGAGATCAGGAGTTAGAGAACAGCCTGGCCAACATGGTGAAACATTGTCTGCACTAAAAAATACAAAAATTAACCAGGTGTGGTGGTATGCACCTGTAGTGTCAGCTACTCAGGCTGAGGCAGGAGAATCACCTGAACCCCAGAGGTGGAGATTGCAGTGAGCTGAGCTCATACCACTGCATTCCAGTCTGGGTGACAGGACCAGACTCTCTCTCAAAAAAAAAAAAAAAAAAAAAAAAGAAAATGACCCCTTCTGAATAATCCTGAAATAGTCACCTCAATACAAAAGAAAAAATAAAGATCTCTTTTCGTAGTAAAGCTTTACTATCTTATTAATGAAATTGGTGAGGTATTTAAAATGGATGAGGATAGAATTGTGTTGATTCTTATTCCCTATGGCAAATCAGTTTTGTTTTTCTGTAAGATGTATTTCACAAGTCAGCATACACAACCAACATAACTATAGAAATTTGTGACAATTCCCATTTGAAAAATAATTCCTTAGAAATTTGAAAAGTGGAGAAATAAATGAAGTAGTCATTATAGTTTAAATTTTTTAAATGTAATTGACCATTGTCTCTTCTTCTATGTGCCGTATTGTAACTGCCCAATGGGTTCATATTTTCTGTTGTCCAGATAGAGCTAATTTATCAAGATAGAAGAATTGCAATAGAGAGAGTATAACACAAATAGAACTGGCTAAATGGAAGATCAGAGCTTTATTATTACTCAAATCAGCCTCTATGAAAATTCAGAGGCCAGGATTTTTCAAGGATAGTTGGCAGATAGGGAAACTTAGCGGGTAGGAGTTGCTGATTAATTGGGAGGTGTAATCATAAGGGTGTGGAAAATGGTCCTCATGTCCTGAAGACTTTTGGGTGGGGGCCACTAGAGGCATTGCTGGTCTGGGTGGGGCCATCTGGTCATTAGAAATCCGAAAGCCTGGTAAGACATTGTGAAAGGAATTGGGAATTGGGGAAGCTGAAAGTCTTGTGACTACTGGAATAATGGCTGGTTATCATAAGCTACACCTATATCTTAGTGAAATCCAGGCCCCTCTTGTCTTCTTAAACTGGTGGCCTTTCATTAATTTTACAAAAATGGTTTAGTTTTGATATGTAGTTTATTCAAAAGGCCAAAAAGAAAACTTCTCTTATTATTTTTTAATATTCCATGAAAATCTTGTTCAAAAGAAAAAGCCAAATTTCACCTTTGTATTAGTGTACTATTAATATTAGACCAAAATCTTAATAAAACATTATAAACAAATCTATGCATCTTAATCAATTTGACCATAAGGTAAGATTTGCAAGAAACCTTTTATAACCCTTTACAATTTTCTGATAAAGAGCAGATCAATGAGTAATCTAAAAAACCTTGTGATTCAGATTCTGAGTGGGCTCAGATTCTGGCCCTGCATCGGAATAAAATAGAAGTATGTGTTTATTTTAATGCTTAAAACTAAATAAATTTAAGGCCAAATTAAATAATACCCTTTGAATTTTAGCCAACTTGCTCACACACAGAATTTTTTAGCCAATTAATTAGATCTCTTTTATATATGTTGGTAGTAAAACAGTATACACATAACATAACTACATAAACAGACAGAAGGAAATCTGTTAACAGTGATAAGATTTTTCATATGCCAGTTTTTAAGTTTATCAGTTTAAACCATCAATCTTATTTCCTGTTTCCTGCCCTAAACAATTACCATCTAGGCAGCTCTAAATTTGCATTTTTAAAGGATAGCTCTTAGGTGAAACTAGATAGAGAATTCATATTTGACCAAAACCAGGGAAAAGTTTATGAGTAAAAGTTAATGTGAGATGGCCAGGAAAAGCAGACACTCTTACAAGTGGAGATTTCTTTAAAGAAGTAAATTTTTTCAATTGGATTACTGGCTCTCGGGTGGAACCTTTTAAGGAAGGAGGCCAACAAAGCATATAATTTCTAGGGCCTACTAAGCAGGCACAGCTGGAAGGGAAACAGATCCCCAAAATTAATAATCTCATTTTTACACTGAATCCTAGGTTCCCAAAGGAGGGAAACATTATGGGATGAGACAGTGCAAAGCTTCCAGAGTGTATTCCATTGAAAGAACATTTCCTGAAGGCTATTGGGCCACCCAATTCCAATCCACTCACTCTATGAACAACTCATTCCTCATTCTGTACCTTTCAGGTATCTAAGAGCATGCTTTTCTTATTTCAGTGTGCAAAGAAAGCAGTATTGCCTCGTAGTAAAAATCACTATAAACAGCTGTCATCAGTAATAACTCACCATAAACAGCTGTCATCAACCATTTAAAAAAAGTATATCTCTTATTTAGCTATTACACATCAAAGTTAAATTTTCTCATAATGCAAAGTAATTTCTGCCTCCCCACAGTGTAAAAGATTAGATACAAGAAAAAGGAGGGACAGATAGAAGTTAATGGGAAACAGAATTCAGTAGACTGAGAAAAACAGGGATTTTAAGATAATTAAAACCAAATATCAGCCTTAAGTCAATTTTTAACTAGAGACCTTTAAAAATAAAAAATTCTAAATAAATATTTTATTAGCAGATTTTACTGGAACAAACAGCCAGTATTTATGGCTTTTGAACTTTATTAAAGGTAACTTCCCAGATAAAACCAGTTTTAAGCCTTACCTGAGGTTACGATACTTAACCACAGGTCCATGAGGCATTTTCAGAGAGATGCCAAGTAGTGTTTACAAGATGTAGAATTACCCTAAAAGTAGCTCAGAGAAAGGAAAACTGTACAGGAAATCAGAAGCTCTTTATGAAGGAAAAATAATAAATGGCAAAGGTAATACAATACCAAACAGAAAGGACTCATTTTCTAAGCTGGGAATTGAACCCAAGCCATGATTGCAAAAGGCTAGAGTCTTAGTTACTGAGCTACAATAGGGATAGTTGTCACTGTTCTTCCCAAAGGAAATCTACAGCAGTCATTTTCAAGCTTAGAAAGAACCTTAACGGCTCAGGATAATTCTTAAGGCTAGCCATGACATGAACCTCAAAATTCCTGCCCTTTGGATGGCAGAAGCCAAGAGAGAGTACCCCCATATTGTCACAAAGTCAAGTTTTCAAGGACATAAGATGAGAGGAAAACCTTATCCAATTTTTGTTTCAGGAACTCACAACAAAGTTTGTAACTGACCAGTCTGTAGGATAGGCTTGAACAGTGGGTTCATAGGGGTCCTAGTCCCAGGTTCTATCCTGTGATACCTGTATCTATGAAAGAATAACACAGAAAGACAAATTTATAACACAAAGTACACCAGATTTGCCACAGTAAGACTAGTCTCGCAAATTCTTTTTCCTTTAAATCAAAACCTTGCAGAGGAAACAGTGACTTTTACCATTCATTGAACTGTTTTGCACAGATAGAAGAACCAGAAGCCTGGCCAGTAATAAATTCTTACTCTTTTGCTGGCATGCCAGATTTCTGGCTCCCTTTCTCTGAGTGGCTTTGGTGACCCTTGCACTCTACACCTTAGATGTGAGGGCTAAGCCACATTGCAGAAGAAAATCATTATTTTCTGTGTCATGGAGTCATAGGCAAAAGCCTCTCAATTTTGCAAGATGGAGAGTAGCAGGTCATATAGGGAAACCAGATTAATGTGTTCTATTCTGACTGGATCAAAATACCTGTGACAAAACACAGGCACAAGTCACCTCACTCCAAACCCAATATTAACCAGACAAGGCTCAAACTTGCCGCCATTGGCCCCCATCATCTTTGATCCATTCGAAGTGGGGTGGGATGACCTCCAACCAGGAGTTTCAATAACTGGTCTCTGGGCAAATGGAAGAATAGTTACCCTGAATTAGGCCTATTGAGCTTTCTTCAGGGATCACTGAATGCAACCAACTAGGCAAATTAGGAGAGCCTGCTGGACTTTTCATCAACAATGCCGTCAGAGAGCTCTTCTACATATGCAAACCATGCAATAACATAAAGAAAAACAGAGGCCTTCCAAACCAAGATTCCAGACCAGATTCCAAACCAGAAGAACATCCCTCGAAACAGATCCCCTATTTTCTGTCCAGTTGGGAAAAAATATCAAAATGAAGACTCTTTCTATGATCTATGGAGAACTGAGCAGTCCAAGTGGTGGGCTACAGAGCCAGATGGTTACCCTGACAGGGCTCCATACAGTGCCTCTAGAGAGGTCAGCATATCAGGAGAAGGAAGGACATGTTGGCATTGCTTGGAATTCTCACCAAACCAAGTTAAAAGACACTTTCCAGTGTATTTAGATCCCTGTACTGTGAATTGACAGTGTTCAGTCACTAGAGAGTGCCAGAGAGAACCCTTAGTGCATGAGAACTAGGTGGCTACATGGGATGGCCTCTAGATCAACTGCCAGTAAGGGGCTGATGAGGTAGGTAGGTAGCCACAAGACCTATCCTGGATAAGCCCCCAAATTTATAATCATTCAAGGGGTTCATCTTGCCTACTTCCCACACATAGCCAATTTATCAAGATAGCGTAATTGCAATGGATGAAGAGTTTGATGTACATAGAGCCAGCTAAATGGGAGACTGGGGTTTTATTATTACTCAAATTAACCTTTGCAAACATTTGTCGGGTAGTTTTTCAAGGATAATTTAACAAGAAGGGAGCTAGGGAATGGGTGCTGCTAATTGATTGTAGGGGGTACAATCATATGGATGTGGAAAATGGCCCTCGTTCTCTGAATTCACTTATGGATGGGGGCCACCAGAAGAGTCACCGATCTGGGGGTGGTGGCATCTGGTCATCAGAATTGCAAAAGCCTGATAAGACATCTCAAAAGGAATTGGGGAAGCTACAAATCTTGTAACCTCTGGAATAATGGCTAGTAACAATTTAACTATACCTATGTCTTAGCAGAGTTTAGACCCCTCTCATCCTCCTAAACTGGTGACTTTTCATTCATTTTACAAAGACGGTTTAGTTCCAGGAAAGATTATTATCCTTTAAACTGTGAACTAAATCTTTCCCAAAATTAGCTTGGCCCACACCCAGGAATAACCATGAGCAATTTGTAGAGGTTAAAGGCAAGATACAATTGGTTAGGTCATGTTTCTTTCACTGTCATAATTTTCTCACTGTCACAATGTTTGCAGAGGAAGTTTTATCATTTGGTGGAGTAACTGCTTACCAAAATATCCAGGCAGTTGAGTAAAATATTTAGCAGACTGAAAATCAATGCAGTAGTTTTTATTACATAAAACTAATGATTGTGGTCATGATATTCAAAATAAGAATTAGCTAATAATTTGTTTAAGTGCAAATACCCGTAATGTATGAAATTATTAAAGAATGTTTCTTACATGAATTATCTTCTAAGGTGGTTTAATTCCAATTTTCTTCTGCTAAAATTTTTAACTTTCTTTAAAAATTGGAAACGAAATAATAAAATTGTGGTCCAGTGTACTCAACTGACTTGTAAATAACAGAGATGGAGTGTACAAAAGTGGAATAGCCAATCGAGTGGACATCAACCTTGGTTCTAATCTAGATCCTCTTAGAACCTGGCTGTACAAATTTTAGCAAACACTTCCATCTCTCAGATTTTTAACTGCATAATAAAATTTTGAAAGAATTGAACTCACAGGTCTGTTTCGGTTCTAAAATTCTAAGATTCTATTTCATGGTAAATGTTCTCAAATATTCTTTTCAAGAACAACAAAAAAGTTGCCCTAAAAAATGTAAGTACTAGAGAGAAATAGGTGCCCAAGTATTTTCTTTTCTTTTTGTAAACAGCTTCTCTATTTAATGTTTTACAGAATTAACTAACTATATAATGCAGACTTTAAAAGATCAGTTAAAAAAATAATGAGATGTAGAAGTGTTTTAATTATCCGTGGTGTTAACCTCAAGGCTCAGCTGCTTAGTAATGTTAACATGGTATTTGCACATGCATGTCAGTTGCACCTGTTACCTGACACGAGGGGGCGCTCTAATACTGCTTTGTTTTATCTTCACTATGGATTTGGGAGACGTGTTAATTTTTAATTTAGTTTTGAAAATTAGTATTTAAATGTATAATCCTCCAAATACAATAGCACCACCAAAAAGAGTGTGCTCAATCAAAATGCCAATGTAACATTAAAACAGATAGTGACATTTGTCAGCTATTTTCACAAATGTGTCTTTGGAAAAAAATGATTCCGTGATTATTCAAAACTTACATGCAGTTCTATGAACACAGATGTGTGTGAGGGTGAATATATGTATGTGTACACATTTCCAATTTAAAAAGAAAGTAACTGAATTGCCAACCTGTTTATAATCTTTCAAAGTGGTCATAAAAGTAAATTTACTTCCTGTAGTTGAAATAATTGTCTCGCAATTTTGCCAGAGTTCTATTCAACATGGCTTAGCATAATTCTATATAAAATTTATTCAAGTGTTATTAAAGTGGAAATATTGTTATCTAGAATATTATTGCACACATGTGATCACAGAAGATTAAATGAAATTATTTCTAAGAGCTTAAATTTGTGAAGTTCTCCATACTCTTCTTTATATATTAATTATTCTTTTTTTTTTTTTTTAATGGAGTCTCAGTCGCTCTCTCAGTCTGGAGTGCAGTGGTGCAATCTCAGCTCACTGCAGCTTCCACCTCCTGGGTTCAAGTGTTTCTCCTGCTTCAGGCTCCCATGTAGCTGGGATTGCAGGCGCATGCCACCATGCCTGGCTGATTTTTATATTTTTAGTAGAGAAGTGGTTTCACCATGTTGACCAGGCTGGTCTGGAACTCCTGACATCAGGTGATTGACCTGCCCCGGCCTTCCAAAATGCTGGGATTACAGGTGTGAACCACCGCACCTGGCCTATTAATAATTCTTAAAGATAAAAATATTTTATAGTATAACAGGCCCTATTTGGCGAGTTTACCAATCTTTCCTCTAAACCATTGCTTCTCGAATTTTAATACATATATGATTTACATAAGGGATGGTATTAAAATGCAGATTCTGTTTCAGTAGGTCTGGAGTGAGGCTTAGACAGTTGCATTTTTAAAAACCCTCAGGACGATACTGCTGCTATTCTATATACAATGTTTGTATGTAGCAAGGAAGTATACCATATCTAGCATGGACCATATACATCTTCTGTACCCCAAATAGCCACTTCCTCACTTCCTCCTCATCTTTCTGTCAGCTGAAAATGACTGTGGAAAACAAGTGTTTAATATGGTAGAGTCTTTATCAGCCTGGGTCACTGTATGACTGCATGGAACATGCTTGTCTAATGCTGAGTGGGAATAACCAATTGGATTTACATGATAGAGAAATAGATGTTTATTATTTTAAACCCTGGAAATTAGTGGGTTTCATTCTTACATCAGCCAGTCTTATTAATAAATAGATATTGAGATTATTTTCGTGAAGTTTTTTTTTAACAAATAATGGTACAAAGATGAACTTTAACAGCAGTAATTTCTACTTGAAATACATAAGAAAATATTTTCTAAAATTTTCATATCAGGTAATCTTAATTTTGGTATATGTGCAGGACTTTTTAAAATTTATTTTCAATTGTGGTTAAAAAGTATGTAACGTAACATTTATCATCAAATCATGTTTAAGCATACAGTCCAGGGGTGTTAAGTATATTTACATTGTTGTGTAACAGAACTCCAGACTTTTTTCATCTTGTGAAACTGACTCTATAACCCATGAAATAACTCCCAATTTTCCGATTATCCCAGCTCTTGGTAACCATCATTTTACTTTCTGTTTCTGTGAATGTGATAATCTTAGGTACCTCATTGTAAGTGGAATCACATATTTGTCTTTTTGTGACTAGCTTATTTCACTTAATGTATGTTCTCAAGGTTCATATATGTAACAGCGAATGGCAAAATTTTCTTCTTTTCTAGGTTAATAATAATTCATTGTATGTGTAAGTAACATTTGGTTTATCCTAGTAATTTGTAAACTTCATCAGATTGATAATTACAAAACAATAATGTTCTTTTTATTGGCCCTTATTTTTCCATTGTTATATATGTCTGTCTTTATGCCAGTACTGTAGCTTTAGAATATATATTAAAATCAGAAAGTCTGATGCCTCCAGCTTTGTTCTTTCTCAAGGTCAGTTTGGCTATTCTGGGTCTTTGGTGGTTTCATATGAATTTTAGAATTTTTTTTCCCATTTCTGTAAGAAACACCACTGGAATTTTAGAAACTGTGTTTACTTCACAGATTGCTTTGAGTAGTATGTATAATTTTACATGTACAAGTCTTCCTTAGTTAATTTTTTTCCTAATAGTCATATAAGTACAAGGTGGCTCACACCTGTAATCCAAGCACATTGGGAGACTGAGGCTCGTGGATTACCTGAGGTGAGGAGTTCGAGACCAACCTGGCCAACACGGTGAAATCTCATCTCTACTAAAAATACAAAAATTAGCTGGGCATGGTGGCATGTGTCTGTGTTTATAAAATATAAATATAATATATAATACTTTTGCTTTTTATATTTTAGATATAGTAATGTTTTACATATTTTATATATTTTATAATATATATAATATATAAATATAAAATATATATTTCTTTATATATAGGTATTTACACACACATACACATATATTTTAATTTTTTTATGAAGCCTTTAGGATTTTCTACATATAGGATTACATCATCTGAAACTAGAGATAATTTTTCTTCCTTTTGGATTTGGATTCCTTTCATTTTATTTTCCTGTCTAGTTCCTTTGGCTAGGATTCTCAGCAGTATGCTGAATAGAAGTCATGAGAGTGAGCATCCATGTCTTGTTTCTGATCTTGGAGGAAAATATTTTACTTTTCACATTGAGCATGATGTTATACATGGACTTGTCATATGTGTCCTCTATTGTGTTGAGGTACATTCTATACCTAGTTAGTTGAACGCTTTTTATCACAAAAGGATGCTGAATGTTTGTTGTCAAATGCTTTTTATTGAGATTATCATGTAATATTTAACTTTCATTTTATTAATATGATGCATAACATTTATTCATTTGCACATCCTAAGATATCCTTACATCCCAGGGATAAATCCCATCTGATTATGGTGAATTATCTTTTTAACCTGTTTTGATTTTGGTTTTCCAGTATTTTATTTATGATTTTTATATCTATGTTCATCAGGAATATTGGCCTGTAATTTTCTTTTCTTATAATGTCTTTATTTGTCTTTGGTTTCAGGATAGTGTTTACGTCCGAAAATGAGTTTGCATGTGTTCTCCTCAGCTTTTTAGAAGAATCTGAATTAATTTTTCTTTAAATGGTTGGTAGAATTCACTAGTGAAGCCGTCTGGTTCTGGGCTTATCTTTGATGAGAGACTTTTTATTACTGATTCAACCTTACTCATTACTGTCTGTTCATATTTTATATTTCTTCATGTTTCCATCTTTGTATGTTGAATATATCTAGGAGTTTATCAGATTTCTCCAGGTTATCAAATTTCACTGTATGTAAATATTTATAATAGTCTGGTATGATAGTTTTTTTATTTCTATGGCATTATTTGTAATGTCTCCTCTTCATTTCTGATTGTACTGAGACTTCATTCATTTTTTCTTATTATAGCAGACGTTTTGTCAATTTTGTTTGTTTCAACAAGAAACAACCGTGTTAAGTTTTCTTAGTCTCAGTTTTATTTATTTCTGCTCTAATTTCTATTATTTCCTTCCTTCTACTAATGTTAGGCTTAGTTTGTTCTTTTTCTAGTTTAAGATTTAGTCTGTTTATTTGAGATCTTCTTTTATACATAGGTTTTTGTCATCATAACCTTTCTTCTTAGTACTACTTTTTCTGCATCCCGTAAGTCTTGATATGTTGTGGTTTTATTTTCACTTGTCTGAAGATAGTTTCTAATTTCCCTTTTTGACTGCTTTGATCCATTGGTTGTTTGGGAGCTTATTTAATCTTAGCACATTTGCAAGTTTTCCAGTTTTCCTTCTGTAATTGATTTATACTTTCACATAATTTTGATTAAAAAAACATTGAATATTTTAAGCTGAAATTTGTAAAGACTCGTCTTGTGACCTAATGTGACATATCCTGAAGACTATTCTGTGTGCCCTTGAAAAGAATATATATTTTGCTACTGTTAAATTGATGCTCTGATGATTAATATAGAGCATTTTTGTATATACTTGTATGCCATATGTATGTCTTCTTTTGAGAAATATCTGTTCAGCTCTTTTTAAAAGATATTTGGCCATTTAAAATCAAATTATTTGTTTTTTGTTTCTATTGTGATTTTTGGGCTCTTTTTTTGATTATTATTTTATCAGATGGGTAATTTGTAAATATTTATTTTCATACTGTGGATTTTTCCTTTACTTTGTTGATTGTTTCTTTGCTGTACAAAAGTTTTTTAGTTCATTGTGATCCTATTTGTCCATTCTTGCTTTGGCTGCTTGTACTTTTGAGGTATTATTCATGAAATCTTTAACCAGATAAATGTCTTAGAGTATTTCCCCAATGTTTTCTTCTAACAGTATTATAGTTTCAGGTGTTAGATTTAAGTCTTTAATCCATTTTGATTTGGTTTTTGCACATGGCAAGATATAAGGATTTAATTTCATTTTCCTACGTGTGGATATCCCGTTTTCCCACATCAATTTATTGAACGTACTGATATTTCCCCAGTGTATGTTCTTGGCACTTTTGTTGAAAATTACTATTAATGTATGCATTTATCTCTGAGTTCTTCATTCTGTTCCATTGGTCTATGTGTCTATTTTTATGCCATTATCATGTTTGGGTTCATGCAGCTTTGGAGTATAATTTGAAGTCAGGCAATGTGATTCTTCTATAGTTTTTATTTTATTTTATTTTTTTGCCCAGGATGGCATTGGCTATTCTAGGTCTGATTCTCTTTTCAATGTTTTTTTGTTTTTTTCTGTATATATTTTTATATTGTGGTTATTATGAAGCATTCCATAAGACGTAACAGTCTATTTAAAAGTAATAGCAAATTATCAATAACATATAGTGTACAATATACTCCCTTTCTTCTTACACTTTATGTTTTTGGTGTCACAATACATACCTTTCAACAAGGTGAATCCATTGACACATTTTTGTGATTACTTTTTATATTTTTGGGTTTTTAACTTTTACACTACAATTAAAAGTTATTTCTACACCATCATTACAGTATTACAATATCCTGTATTTGTTTACATGGTTACTTTTACTGGCAATTTTTACACTTTTAATGTTTTCCTGTTGCTGTTTAGCATCCTTTAGCTTTAACTTAAAGGACTCGCTTTCACATCTCTTGCAACACATGTTTAGTGATAATGAACAAACTAAGCTTTGTTTTTGAAAGAATGTTTTACTAGATATACTATTTATAGTTGGCAGATTTGTTTTTTCTTTCTTTTAGTACTTTGAATAAATCATCTGATTTCCTTCTGTCCTGCAGAGTTTCTGCTGAGGTCCTTTACACATGATGAATCAATTTTTTGTTGTGCTTTCAAAAATATCTCTTTATCTTTGAATTTGACAATTTGGTTATAATGCATCTTAGTGAAGACATTTTTGGTTTACCCTAATCAAACAAATTTGAGCTTCATAAATATAGATGTCTATTTTTCTCCCCAGATTTGAGAAATCTTCGGCCATTATTTTTAAAAATAAGCTTCTGGCTCTTTCTCTCTGAATGCATTGGAATGGTGAGAGGCTGGGTGCAAGCTCCACTTCTTTCCGTTTCTCCTGAAGGATAAGACTCAGGATTGTAAATGTTCTCTTTATGCCACAGTACCATGCAGATTTGAATGCTTCTGCCCCTCTTCCCTAGGAGGTTGAACTACAATACTGGGCATCTGGGTGCAGCCCCACTTTTCTCCCGTCTTCCTGAATACAAAATCTAAAATTTTTGTATCTTCTTTCAGTGCTGTGCAGGCTGCTGAGAGACCCAGCACCTTTTTTTGCTGTTAGCTTCCCCCAGGCATTCTATTACCTGTTCTTAACTGCTTGGAGTTGAGGTAAAGCAAAAGTACGTTTATTGGGGAGAACCCAAAAGCCTAGGAATGTCAGATCGACTCTTTCCTCAGTCTTTCCTCCAAGGGAGAAATCATGTGCTTGGCGGATCTGTTTGGTCACTGAGTCGGAGTGACTTGTGGGAGAGGTTGACATAGATAAAATAAAATTGTTTCTTTCATCCACTTCAAAAAGATTTTTTTCTAAGTTTTGTACCTTTCTGGGCTGTTTCAAATGCTTAATTGGATTTTAAAGCCCAAATAACATTGTATAATCAGTGTTTATGTGCAGAGATGAGGTCTAAGATGTCCTATTCTGTCATCTTGCTGATATCACTCTTTAGCAAACATTTTTATTTATAATGATTATATTTTTATATTAGCTAGAAATTTACCAATTTATCTGTTTTTTTAGTTTTTTGTCAGTTTTTCTATTGAGTTTTTTTTATTGGTTTGTGGAAGTTCAGTCTAGATCATTGATTCTAGACTTCAGGCATTATATAATTTAGTAATTGAGATTTTGATTTATTTTCACATCAAAATTTAGAATAAATTTTAGTCAGGTATGGAAATTTTTTACCATATGGCTTCTGGACAATAGTTTCTTTGACTTTATATGCAGAAATAAAATTGGGCTCTTTGATTTTTAAATGAACCCTGAAATTGAATATTAAAGTATAAAAGAAATCTTAATAGGCTACATTATTATTCTTCCTTCATTAGCATATAATTTAATAAATATCTGATTAATTACTATTAGAATATTATATCATGAACTGTATTTAGAAATTCTCAGTAACACTTTACTAAACAATCCATACTTATTTTTCAAAACCTCAGCTCTTTTCTAAAAATTTTGTCTCGTGTCATATATACAGTCTTTTTAAAAATAGGGTTGGCAGAAAGGAGTTGGTTGCTTTTTTATGTAAGGTTTTAATGCAGTCGTCTCTGATACTGGCCTGACTGCTTGATGACTCTCTGTATGCAATTTTCTGAATCACTCATGTTAAGCTTTAAACTGCTTATTTCTTTTTCTCAGCCTAAGAGGAAGAGAAGACGTCTAGTCAGTCACCAGCCTTCACATAATTAGCCTTTATATGAGAATATCAGAAGACTGTGCCTTTGCCTTCTGCTTATGTTGAACCATTAAAATCCAGTTTTAATCTTCTTACCACAAAATGTGTAAGAACAAATTCTTCATGCTATGGTGGCTTGATATATGCAATAGGAGAGAAAGGTTATTAAGAAATAGGAAAAATCTGACCACAAGAGAGTTTTATAACTTACCGTAAAGCCCATAGCAAGGCATATATTGTTCATCTACAAAAAGCTCCAGATTTAAATATAATGGAATCTCCAAATAAAAAGAAATGTAAACAAAATCAGATTTGCAATGTTTTAATATTTATATAAGGAATAGGAGATGTAAACATTGTCATTTCCAAGTCCCTCTACTATATAACCACAAGAAAGATTTATTCAGTAATTCCCTCTTTTTTTTTTTTTTATGGATGACTGACAGTTAAAGTTAGAAATTACCAAAAAAAGAATTTATGCAAAAAGTCTGGTCATCTAGCATTTGCAAGAATTGCAAGCCAAAACAAACTTCAGAGTACCAAATATTTAAAAACAGCATTAGGCAGCTTAATTGAGCCAGACTGTTACATAAACAAATACTAAAAATTAGAATGGAACAAAAATGTATTCCTGTGAAGTGCTGCTCCAAGTATAATCCAGTTACTCCTCTGGCGGCCGATAAAATATTTGATAATAGAATTTGTTTGGCAGAAGGTTTGTGTAGAGAGGAAATATAAGCTTGCTCTAGTCAGTTGGAATTCCTGGGAAGCCTACTCTAAAATGAAGATTAGCATTCAGGAGTTCCATTCGAAGTGTTCTTAACATCAATGTCTATGGGTAAAAGAAAGGAAGGAAAGATAGGGCAGAGGATAAAGTAAAGCAGTAAAAACGTTATATGGAAAACCTCAGCCAATCCTATAATAATTTGGAATAACTTTTCAAAAATCTCTGAGAAATATGTTTTATTTATGTTATTTATAAGAAATGTGTCAGACACAATTTATATTCCTTCCAAGATTCATTCAGCCCCAATTACCTGAAATGCCCGAAGCCAACTGCAAACGCTTCATTTCCTGGTATCATCAGTTTATACTTCCTTTCATGCTGAGAAGAGACATCAGAGAGCCATTCCTTGTAACAGATTCCTTTTTTCTCAGACCCTTAAATCTTTATTAGGGGTCACTAATTTTATGAATGGGAAAACCAAATTCCATGGTTTAAATGATTTTTTTCAAAATAGAATTTAGATGTAACTGTATCTGTTTGACTTCAATAACTTGTTATCTCCTTGATATATTCTTCAGTGATATAATTGTTATTGCTAATGTTATATGACAGTCAATAATTTTGTTGTATTTAAACTCCAGAGGCCTACAAGGGATGATGTCACTTCTAAAAAGATCATGAAATAAATTAACTCAAGATATAGTATTTTCATTTACAGAGGGAAAAAATTTTTCTCTTTTTGTTTCAGATTCCACATAAAATTTGATCAGTCATGTCACAATTTCAAAAATAAGATGTAAAAGAAAAGCAGTAAATATTCTAAATTTTTCTAAAGAAATGGCTGAGGAATACCAAATGCATTGGAATAAGACTTAAAGCTGTACTCACCTGATTCTCCTTGTAAAACAGTAATGATCGTGGATTAACTTACAGAATAATGCATTTTTAAGAATCATAAACTCAATAATTTTAACAAAAAAGAATAGGATTGAAGAATAAGTAAATCACACATTTTAAGGACGAATACTTATTTTTGGAAAATATTTACTCATTTAAATTTTTATATTGTGTATATTGGGTGTAGCAGTTACCTAGTCCCCAAAATGGCATAAACAATAACAATTTATTAACTTGCAGTGGGTAACTATATAGAAATTTGGGGATAGATTACATGGGTAGTTCAACCTCAGAGTCTCTCACATGGCTACAGTCATCTAATGATTTGACTTGGACTGGAGGATCTTCTTCCAATAGGGTTCATTCACAGGGCTATGGCAAAATGCCCCTGTCTCTTATGACGTGGCAGCTGGCTTTATCTAGTGTAAAAGATTAAAAGAGAGAGCAACATGGAAGCTTCGTGTCTTATATCAGTCAGCTTCTGATGGCACATTCCAATACCATTTTATATTGATTGTACAAGTTGTCCCTATTTTATATGGAAAGACTATAGATGGGTTAAAATAGCAGGAGATGGTGACCATGAAGTGATTCCTTGGAGAATGGCTACTTTAAAGATTTGCACAATAAAATATTTCCATAATTTAAGTCACAGTCTAACTCATTTTGAAAAACATAATGTACAGCTTTTCGAATCAGAAGACTTCAGTTTGAAAACTAACTTTTTCTTTACAAGGAAATTATTTAATCTTTAGGTTTAATGTTCTCATCAGAAAAGTGGCAATTGAAATATTTGGGTTTTTTTTTCTGAGTTGATGATGGTCCTGTTAACCAAAATTGAGGATAAATGCCATAGATTAAAATTACTTTGTTCCCTTATATTCTCTAGAATACTATTAGCACTATTAATCGTTAAGTAAAACTTTCATGGAGAACATATGTTGGGTTTTCTTATTGCACAGAGAATTCAATGCAAAACAGCACATTTATAATTTTAATGACTAATGTGAAAATATGCTGCTTTTTATATTTAGGTCTTTTTATTGATACATTTAAAAATTGTACAAATGTTTGGGGTACATGTGTTATTTTGATACATGCATACAATGTGTAATGATCAAATTCAGGTATTTAGAATATCCATCACCTCAAACATTTATCAGTTATTCATATTGGAAACCTTTCAAGTCTTCCAGCTATTTAAAAACACTCTATAAATTATTGTTAACTATAATTGTCATTAACTGATAATAACTATATTATTCCTTTATTCTAACTGTATGTTTGTATTCATTAACAAATGTCTCCTTATCCCCCCTTTTAACCCTTCCCTGACTCTGGAAACTATCATTCTACTCTCTAACTCCATGAGATCAAATCTTTAGTTTCCATGATATGAATGAGAATATGTAATATTTGTCTTTCTATGTCTGACTTTTGCTAGATGAGTTCCAGTTCCACTCATGTTGCTGCAAATAACAAGATTTCATTTTATTTGTGACTAAATAATATTCCACTTGCATATACACCACATCTGTTTCTTACCCATTCACCCACTGTTAGACACTTAGGTTGATACCATATCTTGGCTATTATGAATAGTGCTACAATAAATATTTAATATGTCAATTTCTTTTCCTTTGAATAAATATCCAGTAGTGAAATTCCTGGAGTGTACATAGTTCTATTTTAAGCCTTTTGAGAAATGTCCATATTGTTTTTCATAATGGCTGTACTAATTTACATTTGCATCAACAACAGTGTGTAACAGTTTCTTTATCTCCACGTTCTTACCAGTGTTGATTTTCTTTTCTTTTTGATGATAACAATTCTAACTTGGGTGAGATGACATTTTATTGTGGGTTTGACTTGCATTTCTCTGACAGCGATGTGGAGAATTATTTTTCATCTACTTGTTGTTCATCCATATGTCTTCTTCTAAAAAATATGTTTTCAGATCTTTTGCTGACTTTTTAATGAGGCTGTTTTTTGCTGTTGAATTGTTTGAGTTCTTTGTATATTCTGGATATTAGTCCCTTGTTGGATAAATAGTTTGCAAATAGTTTTATTTTTTCTCCAGGTGGTTTCTTCACTCTATTAGTTGTTCCAGCCCATTTCTCTATTTTATTTTTATTGTCTGTATTTTTGAAGCTTTAGCCATAAAACGTTCACCTTGATCAATACCCTGAAGTGTTTCCCTCACATTTTCTTCTGGTAGTTTTATATTTTTATGATTTATGTTTAATTATTTAATTCAATTTTAATTGATTTTTTGTACAGGTGAGAAATATGGGTCTCATTTTATTTTTCTGAATGTGGATATCCAGTTTTCCAAGCAGCATTTATTGAAGAAGATGTCCCTTTTCTGGTATATACTCTTGATGCCTTTGTCAAAATCACCTGGCTGCAAATATGTAGATTTATTTCTATGTTCTCTAGCCTGTTCCATTGGTCTATAAGTCTGTATTTAGACTAACACCATGATATTTGGATTACTATAGCTTCATAGTGTAGTTTAAAGTCAGATATTGTGGCACTTCTCTGCTTTTTTTCCAAAATGCTACAGCCCTCTGGGTGAACACTGTAATATGTCATCAGGGATCCAGGAATGTAGAGATGTAGGGGCTATTCAGCCTTCAGGAAAAATGTAGTCTAGTAGGGGCTGGACTCTCAAAATGGTGCTTTGCTGCAGTTGCTTAGATTCAAGAGGGTGCATGGGACCCAGTGGGAACTCCTTCTCTGGAACAATTATGTGGACTGCTGGCGGCTCCCACTACTGGCATCAGAGCCCTTGAGGGCCAAGGGGCCTTCCCGTGCCTAGAACTGCAGTTCACAGTGGGTATATGGACCATTGGGAATCTTTTGCTTACCTTTTCCCTACAATGAGGAGTTTCTTCTGTCAGCTGATCGTGACCAGGCCAGCTGCTTTGTTTCCCTCTTCTCCCATGCCTTGGATGTTTCCTGTCATTTCCCTGCTGAATTCCATTGCTCTCTCTTAGGTGCTCTGTTCCACTCATGATTATCTACTCAGTGCTTTGGTCCTTCTTTGTGGAGGATGTGAGTGCTAGGCCCCTCTAGTCAGTCATGTTGAAGCCATCATCTGGCCTCACCTCAACATGCTGTTTTTTAAGATCCACAGTTCATCTGTTTTTTTCTTCATCCTACTGGACTTCTTATACTTTTGATACATCTGATTTTATGTCCCAAATATAAATCTGTTACTGAATTTGAATGTATGTTTTGTATGCGATCTGATTAATACATTAGCATCCATAGGCACAAGGCCTATTTACTTTGGCTTGAGCCAGTAGTAAAATGGCATATCATTATATAATTTACTAAAATATATTTTTTACTTTGTGGCAAGAAAAATCAGTAAAGTATAAAAAGAGAAAGAAATAGACCTGAAGATTTTACATTATTTGCGCTGGATGTAGTGACTCCTAGCTGTAATTCCAGCCCTTTGGGAGGCCGAGGTGGGCAGATCACTTCAGGTCAGGAATTGGAGATTAGCCAGGCCGACATGGTGAAATCCAGTATCTATTAAAAATACAAAAATTAGTCAGGTATGGTGGCACTTGCGTGTAATCCTAGTTATGCAGGAGACCGAGAGATGAGAATATCTTGACTCTCGTTCAAGAGGAGGCGAAGTCTGCGGTAAGCTGAGATTGCACCACTACACTACAGCCTGGGTGACAGAGCAAGACTCTGTCTCAAAAAAAAATTACATTATTTGGACAATTATCCTGCTATTTCCACCACGACTTTCTAAGTTAGTATCCATTATAGGGTTTATGATGTAATTTAAAATATTTCATTATCACAGTAATTATAAGTTAACTGATCTATGCTCCGGGGAAATGTATTTAACATTTACTTAGTATTTGAAGGCCTCCAGAAAGAAATACAAATGAAGATATCTCTACATTAAGCATCAAAGGGGTCATTGATCAACACAAATAGTATCCTGATTTTTTTTTTTTTTTTTTTTTTTTTTTGGTAAAGTGAGCGATAGTCAAGAAAATGTGGTTGAAAAGGATGTATAATCCTTAGGACCTTTGCACAGTTTCCTGTACTTGGAATGTTCACCATTGCTAATTTTCTCTACTCATTCAAATTGTTGAAAGATTATTTTCTTGATATAAAAGACTCTGACCATCCTATTTTAAATTCTACTACAAATTCTCTCTAGCAATCTAAGTCCTCCTTACCCAGTTCTCTTTTTTTCTCTTTTCTATATGAGTATTGCCTTCAAACATACTTTTTAGTTTATCATGTTTATTGTTTGACTCTTTACTGTAAGCTTCACAAGTGTATACATGTTTTTGATGCTGATCCCCAGTTTCTAAAACATTGCCACTCAGTGACTGGTTAGGAAGCATTTTTGAACCAATAAATGAGAAAGTAGTACCTGCCTTTGTTCTAACTCTACTATTACAGTTTTTTATACCTAAAGTTACATATGTATATTTGTGTGTGTGTGTTTTTTTTTTTGTTGTGTGTGTGTGTGTGTGTATGTGTGTGTGTAATGTAATCTATAATTTGTGGAGGCTTTTTTTTTCACTTTAAAGTTCTCTCTCTCTTTTTTTTATCATATTCATGATAAATTTTCATGTTTTACAAACATGCCTTAAGGTAAAAGACAGTAATTGAACTTAGTATCTTTCATCTCATAAAACAGCAATTTTCAAACCTCAATGTGGTAAGATAACATAGAGGAGTCTGCTAAAATGGCCGCATTTCATGTCACATCTTGAAAATAACAATTCAGTAAGCCTAGGGAGGGGCCCAGAAATCAGCACAATAAACAAACATTCCAGATAATTTAGGTAAAGGTGGTTATTTGATAACAGTTCGAGAAATACTGTGGGCTGCCCACAAATTGATAATGGCAAACCCTGCCTCTGAAAAATTAACATTTCTACTGATTTTTAAGTAATAAAAATGTGAAGAATTTTCAGCCTGTTTAGCATGGATAGGTTAAAATAGTAAAAGACATATCATTTCTTTGTTTTCTGGTGCACTTATTGATTTTTCTTATTAGTTTATGTTAAATAACAATGCAATAATTTAACAAATAATTTCTAGGTTTGCTAGAAATGTTTCCCTATCTTGGATGACTTTCATTGATAAGTAAAATTTAAGTTCTACTTTCAGAAGTAAATCTTGTAATTACCCCCAAATGGTGTTGTTTAGACATGGTGATTATTTTCCAGAGTCATTCATTTTCCAGAGATCTCCAATGATTCGTAAATTCAGTCTAAACATAATCCTGTCAGGACTGCTTTAGCTACATTACAAATTCAGACTCTCAATTTAAGTAACTATTTACAAAGTTAATATGTTCTATTTTTTAGGTTAGATTTCCTTTTATTTGCAGTAGTAATTGTTGTAACCAATCTCAACAGCAAGTTGCAAATAAATTTCTCCACTGCTAAAGACAGTTTGTTCTTGGTATAAACAAAATTTATGTATCTGCCCCAAATTCATTCATCTGCACTAAAATTTTGAATTACCAAAAACAGATGAAATGATAAAATTGATAAAATAAATAAACTAAAAGCAAATTAGGGTGGTACAAGTAATGTATGGAACAAACTACTCTTTCTTTCTTTCTCTCTCTTTCTCTGTCTCTCTGCCTGCCTCCCTCCCTCTCTCTCTTTCCTTCTTTCTCTCTTTCTTTCTTTCTTTATCTCTGTTTCTCTCCTTCCTTCCTTCCTTCTTTCTTTCCTTCTATGTAGGGTCTCACTTTGTCATCACACTAGAGTGCAGTGGTATGATCTCAGCTCACTGAAGCCTTGACTTCTTGAGCTCAAGTGATTCTCCCATCTCAGCCCCCCAAGTAGCCAGGACTACAGGTGTGTACCACCACCTCCAGCTAATATTTTTGTACTTTTTATAACAATGGAGTTTCGCCATGCCACCCCAGGTGAAACTTTTTATTTTTATATCAAATTTGCTATTATTATTTTTTTCCCTATTTCTTTAATACAGTTTCTTTTAAATCATGGGCACTATTGAATTAATAAAACTTGAAAGAAATATAGGATTTATTTTTCAAAATGACATAGAAAATGTGTATGAATTGACTTCCTTCTTGCTATAGTAAAAAACACATTTTCGACAAAGAAAAAAGAACTGAAGTAATTCTCTCTAAGACTAAAGACAGAAGAAAGTCTTCTTTTTCAATTGAAATATTGTTGCAAATATATTTGGAATGTTCAAATTATCCCAATAAATATTCCACACAACTCTATTTAGACCGAGCCTAATAGAAATTATTCTGAAATTTCAATTATTTTAGGGTTGGTTCCTCTATTGTTGTATAAAATAAAATTCAATTCTGTAAGTATTTATTGAGTACATTGCATATAGAAAACGTGTACCAATTGCTGGCAGTAAAGCTAACCATGCAGGAGAGAAAAGGGCCTAGAATAAAAGTGTTTCTCAAACTAAGTGATAGAGCTAGAATTAAAAAAGATTTTTCATCTGGGCACGATGGCTCACACCTGTAATTCCAACCCTTTGGGAGGCCGAGCAAGTGGATGACCTGAAGTTGGGAGTTCGAGACCAGACTGGCCAATCTAATAAAACCCCCATCTCTATTAAAAATACAAAAAAAAAAAAAAATTTAGTAGCTAGGTGTGGTGACACATGCCTGTAATCCCAGCTACTCAGGAGGCTGAGGCAGAAGAATCCCTTGAATCCGGGAGGTGGAGGTGGCAGTGAGCAGAGATTGGGCCACTACACTCCAGCCTGGGCAACAGAGTGAGACTCCATCATTATTCAGATGATGCTTCCAAAGAGATAATTATATTTATATAAAGTTTTAAGAGACAATTAATTCCACCTTTAATATATGTTAAGTAGCTTAAAAAAAAAAAGGTGGGGGTTTTAACCCATCAGAGACCTAAAAACATGAAGTCATCATTATACTACTAATTTCAACCCTTATTATTTGTCAAGTTTTGTGTTAAGTACTTGAAGCATGGAAACTTAGATGTTATTTGTCTGATCGCCATTCCTTTTCATTTTTCTCCTGTCCTGCAGGGGCTCAAAATCTTAAAATCAAATTACTCCAATGGGAAGTTCTTGCAAGGGTTTTGGAAGGCAAAACAAAACAAAAACTGTCCTTCTCCTGAAATCTAGGGTAGAGATGGTAGAGCTTGGCAGTTCCATATTTTTACAGAGGTCTCAGTGGTTTTAATGGAAATTACTCCTTTTGGGGCTGCAGCAACCTCTGATAATTGGTACTCACTTATCTGGAAAGCTTGAGTAAAACCCAAGAGTAGGGGATGACCTTCCCTGAACTTCGCGCCTCTATCCCTTACAACAGTTTTTAAGCTTTTATTTCTTCCTTCATAAATTCTGAAAGATTTATTTTCCAAGCCCTACCTTGAGGCTGATTCTTATGAATGATTATTTGTCCCCAGTGTTTAGACATACTTAGGTTATGTTTAGAATTAATCATCTGTGCTTTTCTTTTCCTCTGGAGAATCTACAACACCAGAGTTACGTCTAAACCAAAAAAGAATGTAATAAAAATATATTTAAATTTTGACAGATAAGTATGAAATAGTTGACATGAAATGGCCCTTTATGTAGATAAAATTTCCTTAAAAACCGCAGTCAATATAAAGAATAGAATTCAAATTGACACCTTCATATTTAAGGAAGCATATAGCCAGATTTACTTTTATTTGAGAAATTTATATAATTTTTTTAAGAAGTTTAAAATAAAACATTTCTAAAGATAATATGAAAAATAAATTTTAGGTTAAATAGAAACAGTTATTTTTCAAAGTAAGTATACAGAGTTTTGTTGTTCTTTAGACATTATATCCATAGGATATTTTTATGTGCCATACCAGGAAAGACTCTGATGATATCACTGTAAATTACATGTGAGTAAAAATGACAGAAGAGAATCATAGTTGTAGCATATGCCTGTATCCTCAAGCAGAATTTGTTATTAAGTTTGATAGCGTAGTAAGTTAAACTTTAATCCCTACAATGTTCTTCTTTGGATGGTCTTGTTTTCTTTGTTATTCTAGCATGAAAGTATAAAATATTGTCTATAACCTTATGGAGCTCAAGCTTATTTTCAAAATCTTCATTTTTTTATTCTGTAGCCTGACTCAGTTCAGCTCAAAGGAACACATTTCTTCAGATGTTATAATGGTTAGTATACAAATTATTTGACAACTTGGTCATACAGCTGTATGTGCTCTTTTTCAGCACATATCCAGGATGTGTATAGCTCCATCAAACTAAGAAATTGCAGTAATATAAGAACATGTGTTGTAAATGAGGAAGTTTAGCAAAGCATTTAATAATAGTTTTGCTAGAGATTGCAGTAGAAGGAACAAAAAGTTCAAATATCAGGCCTGCAGTGATCTTTCTTGTAAACATTTACAATTAGGTGATTAAAGGACCATTTGGTCTTTGTGCCTGCCATTTCACCATTTAAGGCTTTGTACTCTATCTTTCAGCAGCAAACGACTATGGTTCAGAAAACAACAGCATTTTATGTATTGTAATGTATTTTTAAGAAAAGAGCATAATGTAATTTATCTATGGTAAATGTGATAGTTTGAGAGTATTTGTTAGCTAGAAAATCGGATTACAACCACTAATTTGAAGTACACAAGTCAATTCAAATTTTGGATTCTTACTGTAAATGATCTTTATAAGTTAGGAACTGTATTTATAGCTGTATTTAATGTTCAAAGAAACAAGTTCAATTTCTGAGTTAAATGTATGATTTGTAATCACTTTTTAAAGCAAGTTAAAATTTACGTATATAACACAAAAGTACATATTTAAAAGTGTATTTATTGTAATTTCTAAATCATTCACCATTTATATGAATTATGGGATATAAGTTACAATAGCTGGCTAAATCTACTGAATTTTCAAGCTTAAAGCAGTCTTCAGTTGTAGTGAATGCCTTTTTCTTTAATTAAACAGCAAAATTCAGAGTCAAATCTTTGAAGTATGTGTCTGTATAGGGTACACTCAAAGATTTGCAGGCAAGCCCTTGACTCCAGGCAAAACCCTGAGGGAGCTGACTTAAATATAGTGCTCAGTTGGAATAGAAGTTGGAATAAGGGGTAGAAACCTGTAAGGCCCCCATAGTTGAGAAGGTGGTCCAAATTAATATGATAGGCATTGGAATTATCCTCTGGAAAATTAATATAAGAAATAAATGGCAAAGGTCAGAAGTTTGGTGCATCAGTTTTTAGAATAAAAGAGATGCTCTAGGCTGAGCACTGTGGCTCACACCTGTAATCCCGGCACTTTGGCAGGCTGAGGTTGGAGAATCCTCGAGCTCAGGAGTTCCAGACCAGCCCGGGCAACATAGTGAGACCTCATCTCTATTAAAAAGCAAAAAAAAAAAAAAAGTAGCCAGGCATGGTGACATTTGCCTGTAGTGCCAGCTACATGGGAAAACTGCTTGAGCCAAGGAAGCAGAGATTGCATTGTGAGCTGCGATAGTGTCAGTGCACTCCAGCCAGGCAAGACCTTGTCTCTAAAAATAAAAAGAAGGTAACATAGCTGCCCCAGATTTCAGATCCAAGGTAGATATTATGCTGTATCAGACGAAAGGTGTTTGACAGAAAAGACAGGACTGAGATGGCCAGCCCAAATGGCTAACGAGGGATTTGACTTCCTGAGATAGAAGTCTGCACTAAGGACCTTGACAAAGTTCTCACCCAGTCATCTTGGGCAATAAGGACAATGGGACATAGAAATTCAAATGCTAGAGACAAACAGGACAACAGACACAAGATACACAAATCCAGATGTTAGGAACAAAACAGGACAACTGACATTGAGGTAGATCAGGCACTACCTCATAAATGATTGTGGCTGTTTCAAAAGGACAGACAAGGGAAAGGGGGTCCCATATCGGGATCACTCAGATGCCTGCCTGGCTGCTCCCCTTACAGGGACTTAGGTGCCTCTTGACATAGACAGGTCGGTATAAACCCCTGACTTGGATCAGGACTAGTCCAATACTGTGAAACTAGTCCGATGCTGTCATTAGGCTGTATTAGGTCACCATGGAACCTCAGGTTAGGACCCACTCAGGCTCCGTAGCTTTCACGGTGGAGCCACAAACTGAATCTTTAGACATAAGCCTCTAAGGTCCCCACGCATTCACACATGCATGCAGACATGCACCCAGAGGTTATGACAGTTTTGCACTTTTTGTAAACCAGTCAGGATCCTGGAGAAATTGTCTTTCCCACTCACTCACACGTGTGTACAGAAGCATCCAGATAAAACCGTGACTTAAGTGACTTAGAAAACTGGTGACAGCTGAAAGAGCCAAGCAGGACTGGGACTCCAAAGAGTCGGCAGAACCAAGACTCTGTCCTCTAACGTTCTGGATGCTGGCAAAGCCCTGAGGGGTGCCCTTATTAGGACCGTTGCCTCTCCCTGAATCCAAAACCCAGAGTCAGAAAACCAGAATACAGGAGAAATTTCTCATCCCGGCCGGAAATTAGAATACGGGAGCCAGTGTAGTCAATTCCAGTGTCTCAGTAATTGGTTGACTTGTAACTTCCAGAAATAACGAGGTCAGGCTTAGGCATGACTTACTTCCTCCATGGAGCAAGACCAGGGACTTGGAAGAATATTTTGGTGGCCAAGCTGGTGGTCAATCCGATCTCCTCTGGAGGATGGTGACCTATGGGGCCCTGGAACGTCTCAGGGGGCACCTCCCCTATAGCTCACCACCATGTCCAGGGGAACTTGGAGCAAGTCCAGTCCACACCCAGTGGCGAAATCTCACTGGGGTCTCCAAATGTTGTAACTGAGCGAGTCAGAAGGAAATCACCATGCTCTGAGTTCCAAATTAAGAGTCCTTTATTTGCCAGCAACCGAGACACGGCTAATGCTCAAAATTCTCTTGGCCCCTAGAAAGGGCTTGATTTCCCTTTATACCTTGATTTAGGTAGGGGAGGGGGAGCCTAGCTGAAGCGGAATTTTACAGAAACAGAACAAGCAAGTTAGATAAGGAAGCTGGTAACCAGCAGGCAGGAGGTTCCCAGGATTGTTGGTTGCTAAGGGTATTTCCATACAATTATTAAGTGGGGTAGCAGGGGGATCTTTCCATACAATCACTAAGGGGGGGGTGTTTAGGTACTTTCTACACAGTAATCAAAGGGGAGTTTTTCACAATAGCAAGTGGGCTTGCCAAGCAGGATGCAGTTATAATGGTTACAGGCGCTAAGAATAGCGTGTTTTAAACCTCAGCGCTTCACAGCTCTGAGTACAGCATGACCCAGTTAGGAACCTGAGGGGCTGCAGCAGGGAGGAAGAAGCTAAAGAGAGCTTGTCAGATTTTACAGCTAAGATGGAGTCAGTTAGGCTAATCCAAATTAGGTTATTACAATAGGTTATCTTTTTGAAATGCAAGAGTTTTATGAAGGTTTAACTGTATTTGGTAGTAATTGTCTTCAGTTTTCGAACTCTGTACTAGTTTGTCTCATCCACATCTGATATTTTGTCTTTCTTTCCAAGTTCTTTTCTGGAGTCTGTTTTCTGTAGAACAATATGTCCTTCTGAAAATGGTGGTGGACAGGTCTCTTACCTGGGTTGCAATGTGGGAGAGATTATAACATTTTCTGTTCTTGAGTTAGCTTTATATAGAACTCTTTTCCCTCTGAAAGTTTAAAATTATCCTCCAAAAAAGCTTATAAGGTTTCAATTATTTTAATATTTCTTTCTTTGTATCCAAATTGACTTGAAGATTTCCTACTAGAAAATTACTCTAAAACTCCTTTATTGTTCACTTAACCCTACACACTCCTTCAGAGCAAATATTTTTGATCTGAGTTCTCCAAATGCTGTCATTATTATTTTATTATCTACTCATAGTATCACACTAAGGAGTTCATTAATTTTTGAGATATTTTGTAATTTATTTCTCAATTTGTTGCTCACTCAGATAAATTTTCTTTATTGTTGGGAGGATTTCCAAGGAAAAAAATAAAAATAAATATTATATCTCAGAAAATTTAAGAAAATCAGGCCCAGGCTTTTGTGTTTAGAATTTTCTTTTATACCCATCACATATTTCATCATATGTTTTTAATTAAAATAATTAGACATGTTATGGGGATTTGATTTCTCTTGATACACATTACCTTAGATGGCCAACTTTTTCCAACATGTCTATATTTTGTTTAGATATTTCCATTCTAAGATTATTACTCAATTCTTTGGTAGTTCTGTTTTCTTCTTCTGAGTAGTGTACCTCATTTCATTTACATTGGTCTTCAATCATGTCTTTTGGGCTGTTTTTCTTGTTGGCCAATGGATATCACAGAGTAAGTTCTTTCTAAGGGACCACAACTGGCAAGTAAGTCACTTTTCTCAGGTGAAATCAGTTATACTTGACCTTTGAGGCTTTATCTGAATCACAAAAATGCTGAGTTTTTCATCTCCATGGTAGATTCTGACTTCATGGGTTGTGCACTTGTCCTGGTGGCCCCATATGAAAACAGATCCTCAAAGTGTGAACAAGCTGTAAGATAACAAAGTTAAAATCTGGAGCAGGGAGATGGCTGAGACCTTAAAGTCATAGTGATACAGGATTTTTTGCTCCTTAGCGCAGTTAAATTTGGGTTCTTGTCTCACAACCAGGAAGAATTAGGCACAAAGGCATATTGAAGGGTGAGGAGGGTAGAATTTATCAAGTGAAAGGAAAACTCTCAGCAAACAGAAGGTGTCCTGTAAGTAGGTGTTCAACTCACCAATTGAATACTAGGGCCACCATACAGGAGCTGAAGAAGCCAGGCTCCTCCCTTATGTAAGGTGCAAATTCCTGGTGGCTCCACCCCCTGGTGGATATAGGCCTTCATTTCTCTGCAGCCATGCCGGGCAAGTCTCCTGTGCAGTTCCCTTAACTGCACAAAACTTCTGGTGTAAACATTTGTGGGATAGGTTGGAGATTCTCTAAGGACCTTTCTCTATCTGCCTAGGCATTTGGCTGTCTTCGGCCTCTATCAATAGGGCATGGCCACTGTAGCCAGTGTGGCAAAGGGCTGACCTTAAGCCTGAGTCCTGATTTTCTTCCTTAAACTCAGCTATAGGTGATCAAAGAGATCTCACCAAAAACACGATAGATATATCAATGTGGAATACCATAATGTTACAATAATACAAAAGGAGATTGGAAGAGGAAATAATCTAATTGTTTAAAAAAGGAGGGGACTAGTATAAAACAAAGAATAATACAGTGTACCTAAGTCTACACATGTCAATAATTACTTTGGATGCAAGTTGTCTAAAAATGCTAATTAAAAGAGATACTCTCAGATTAGATTAAAAGTAAGACCCAACTCTATACAATTTATAAGAAACTATCTTCATATGTAATGTAATAAATAGGTTACAAGAAGAATGGGAGAAATATGCTATGTAAACACTAATCAAAAAGCTGTAATAGGCTGGACGCCGTGACTCACATCTGTAATTCCAGCACTTTGGTAGGCCGAGGCAGATGGATCACAAGGTCGTGACATCAAGACCATCCTGGCCAACATGGTAAAACCCCATCTCTACTAAAAAAGAAAAAAGAAAATACAAAAAAATTACCTTGGCGTGGTGACACATGCCTGTAGTCCCAGCTAGCTGGGAGGCTGAGACAGGAGAATTGCTTGAACCCAGAGGCAGAGATTGCCGTGAGCTGAGATCGCACCACTGCACTACAACCTGGGGGTTAGTATGAAACTCTGTCTCAAAAAAAAAAAAAAAAAAAAAAAAAAAAAAAAAAAAAAAAAAAAAAAAAAAAAAAAAAAAAAAAAAAAAAAAAAAAAAAAAAAGGCTTAGTGGCTTTATTAATATGAGACAGATTACACTTCAGAAAAAAATATCAGGTATGAAGAGGCATATAACATAGTGATAAAGGGGTTGTTCAACAGGAAGGCATAGCAGTCCAAAATGAGTATACACATACACATACACACACACCAGAAATGAAAACAGCAAGATAATAATCGAAATTTATGTTAGAGAGTTCACTGCTCCTTTCTCAGAGGTAGAACTAACCAAATATCAGCAAGGGCATAGAACTAAAACCACCATCACTTAACTGGATCTAACTGACATTTATAGGTGTACTACATCCACCAACAGCAAACTATTCTCTTTAAGTGTACCTGAATATATGCACCAACATAGACTGTTTCATAGTTCATAACACAGCTGTGACAAATTTAAAATAATTAAAATCATAGAAAACATGTTCTCTGACCATAATGAAGGTAAATTAGAAAAAAAAAATAGAATATCTCCAGATGCTTGAAAATTTAACAACATGCTTCTATGTAAAACAATAAATTCTCAAGGGAAATTTAAAATATTTTGAACTGAAAAAAAAATGAAAATATGACATCAAATTTTGTTGGATAAAGTGAAAATACTGACTAGAAATATATATATTAAAATGCTCATAATAGAAAAATATCTATCCAATCAAAAATTTGAGCTTTCACTTTAAGAAAACCAGAACAAAGTAAACACTGAGAAAGCTGAGAGAGAAAATAAGAGCAAAAATGAAGAAAATTGAAAAAAGACAGTTAAGAAAATCAACAAAACTAAAAGATGATTCTTTAAAAAGAGCAGCAAATTTGATAAACATCTAGCACAACTGACAAAGGTAAAAAGAGAAAAAATACAAATTGCCAATATCAGGAATAAAACTAGGATTATCATTACAGATTCTGTGGCTACTAAAAGGATTAAAAAGAAATATTATGAAAAACTATATACATAAATGCAAGGAAATCACACACTACCAAGATTCAACTATATGAACTGAATTATCTGAATAGTCTTATAATTACTAAAGAAATTCAGTCTATAATTAGGGAAGGGGGTAGGTTAACATATTATCGGAACTAAAAGGAGACACGAGAGGAAATCAAAGCTAAATGTTGCCATTTAATCAAGACTTTTCCACCAATCCTTTTATTGCTATACAAAATTACTAGAAAATAACAGACTATAGAAATCTATATGTTTTTATATTGTATAAGCCATAATTTTACTTATTTAAAAACTATTCTTGAAGAGCAGGTTTAATCATGAATATACTAAGGACCAAAGCAATTTAATACAAGTTTGTGAGATAAAATACTGGATGTCCAGTTCAATGTAAATTTCAGAGTAACAATGACTTTTTTTAAGAATGAATATATTCCACGAGACATTTGTAACACATACCAAATAAATATACACACACCAAATCAATAACTCAAAATTAAGCAGAATCTGTTAAAGAAGAATGCCTTTCATAAAGTATTTCACCTAGCAATTTCAGAAAGTCCAAAATGTATGTATGATCTATCTGGGAAATATTCTATTTTTAATAGATGATATATAGAATAGAAAAAGAAAGTACTTCCAAAATAATAACTAGTCTTCTTAAGATTGATGATACTGTAATCAATCATAAGTCAAATTATTAAGAATAGATTGTATTTAAATTCTGGGAAAAAAGCACTACTAAACAATAAAAATCAAGAAGTAGCCAAAATAGTTATTCCTTGGCTATAAATTACTGTACAATATTTGGAAACAAATGACAACATCTGAAATATTTTCAGTGTCCTGAGATAGCAGAGATAGATATATTCAATACAGGTTCTCAGATATTTTAAATGACTCACAATAAATCAGCATTTACAGTTTTTGGTTCTTTGTGATCATTCTGTTTTCTAACATCTATAATAAAATGCAAGATCCTGTGACTCTTCTAACTTGTTTTTAGGAAAAAAAATCAACAAGTCATGAATTCTGTTTTTAGTTAGATGGTGAACTCTATGAATAAGTGAGTTTATGAATCACTGGCTCCCTCTACACACCTTTAAAACAACTAGAATTAGGTCCATTCTGTGTTTCTTAAATAGAGGGTAAAATGCCAATGCAACTAAGAAATAACATTTCAGGATATGCAAAAGCCATAGAATAAATATAGAGCATCTTGCTAAAATAGAGAATGAATAAAGGATAGTCAATTGCATGTCTTCCTGCTGTGCCAATTTATAGAGATGTTAACATATCAAATGAAATATGAAATATGAAAATGTCATTCAAGAAAAACATTATTCAAGTGTTAGAATACCATGGGGCATGCTTATTATGAAAGTGTAACAACCAGAGATCTTAAATTGTCTACTGATATGGTGAGTATTGTTGTTTATACACAAAGTTTTTGTTTTGGCTAGTGGGGAGTTAAAGTTTGGTTATAAAGCTAAATGTTCTGAACACAAGAAAGTTAGCCTCACTCTGAGTGCTATCACTACACCACTTCCTTCTCTGATTTGCCCCAAGAAAAATTAAATATGTGTTGAATGTGATCATTACATATTGGTGTTCAGAATTGCAAAATTATTAGCATACACATGGTAACTGGTAACACATTTATAAATTACTAAACCTTTCATCTATCTTGACCAGTCTGAAGCATCAATAGACCTACAACAAAATGTAAAATAGACATGATTTTTTAAATGTATAAGTATTAAGAGAGATTTCTCCCATAGCCCTTTTACTTTCTGTCCTCAGAGATTCAGGATGCTAATTGATTCTAGCATTGCCTTGTAGGTACTCTATAAATTCTTCTCTGCTGGATGGCTTGTTTACTTGCTTTGCTAATTTACACAATCACAGCATGCCAAACCTGTGAGATAAGATTTGAAATTAAACATAGTAAATTTAAGGAGAGGAAAAGGTACTGTCACCAGTAAACTGCGTTCTTTCCCCGTTTTGTGTTGGTTGCACAGATAGAGCATTCAACTGGAAAAGCGATGAGGTTTTTATTCACTGGCCAGGGAAAGAAGAGGGTGAGCTCTTGTTCCAAATATATCTTCTCCCTGAACAAGAGAAGGCAGGGATATTTAAAGACTCGGTCTGGGGGCAGAAGAGGAATGTCAGCATGTGCAGGGTGGGACTTCAGGCTTGCAGGAGCTACTCATAAGCTACATCTTCCTATATCATGTGTACACAAAATGGCAGAGATTTTCATTCAGGGAAAGGAATTTTGGCATTGTAATGATATATTAATGATCTGAAGGCAATGAGGGGTTGTCTGATCCAGTTTGTGCTGGTTTCATGGGGTCTTATCTTCCTTTGGTATAGGTTCAGGGGTCAAGAAGCTCTGGCACCATCCTGGGATAACTGGTTTCTTTAAGCAACTGCGCTTATAAATGGACTATAGAAAAATCAGTTAAAAAAAAAAAGAAGAAGGAGGAGGAGCTCTCATAGTTATTTTATCAGGGCTGCCCTGGTAACTACCACTTTAACATTGCAGTAAATGTAGAATCCATTGCCCACATGTGGCTACAAAGATAACGTAGACATACATCTTAATTTAAGCTCATGGATATTCAAATGCATGGTGGATTATTAGGAGTCTATTAGTAATTCTTAAATTTGAAGTATTTACTGTTATAAAAGCATTCTCTCATGAGAGCATATTGTCCTTTGTCAGGAAAGTAATTCTGGGAAATATAAAAATGAAGTATTTTTGTGAGGGTTTAGAAAAATTTCCCTGAATATAGATTTAGTTCTCTTGGCAGTGATTTTTAACTTGAATTTTTGTGTATGGCAGTTGCCAAATGTCATGGTTTGTCTGATGCCATCTATCTGGGTTCTGCTATTTTATTACCATTATTACCCTTTTTCTAAGAATGCAGACACAATTTTCAATTTGCGTCAAAATGTTCTTACAAATACAGTACAAGTGCTCTTTCTGTTACAACTTTGAAACTCTAAACCTAAATAAGTTAGTTGGTTAAGTAACTAGATATTGTTTTTCATCGGTGTAACAGAGATTCCAATTGTTTTATGAGATGGACAGTAGTCTTCCTATTTATTCATTTTCTGATTCATTTTTTAAAATATATTTGTAGAACAAGACGTAAGGCTAATCCCCAACTATACAATATTGAACAGGTAGACAGTTTTTTTTCCTTGCTCAACATATTAAAAAAGACAATGATTAAACAAGCAATGATTATCAAGTATGATAAGTGCCTCAAAGGAAAGGTTATGTTATTAGGATATTTTGCTGGGTCAGCTAACGTTGTCTAGGAGTGAGAAAGACTATATGAGGGAAATGATAATTCAATTGAGACCTAAAGGATATTGAACCTAGGGCCAGAGAGGAAAGGAATAATCCAGGCAGATAGAAGGAAGAGTGGTGTTTTCATTACATCTTTTATTTGAAAATCTGTTTATCCCAATTGTATTTTGTACTTAGTAAAATAGAAGAATATAATTATTTTTCTAATAATCTAAAAGGAATAATATTATGCTTGAATATTGTCTTTCAGCAATTTCCAGATAAGATCTAGGAGCACGGAGTAAGGGGAGAGGTATTTAATAACTAGAAGAAAACATCACATTAACATATTTCAGTATCTGTGTTAAGAGAGAGAAAGCGAAAATGGACCTGTAAAGTATTTACTAACTATAAACCAGTAAACTTGATTTTAACTTAAGGGGAAAACCTAAGGCTGGAAACATCAATTATTTTGGAAGATACATACAATAGAAAACAACAAAGTGAAAAAATAGGCACCTTAGGCATAAGGTATAAGTTTGCATGAGGGTGAATCATACAGATTCTCTTTTCTACAAATTTTGAGCTGGGAACTTCAAAAAATAGGAGATATGGAGGAGAAGAAGAGATATGTTTTATAAAAAATCATTCAGTGACTTTGAGTTGTTAAGTTTTTAAAAAAGTATTCTCCTTTTCTGCTTATTAATTTGAAACAAAGATCTATGTTGACCTAAAAGGAAGAGGCTGAGGCACAAAATATAATTTAAAGAGTTTACTTGAGCCAAAGTGAAGGCAGCTGCTCAAAAAACTCAGACCCAAGTAACTTTGGATATGATCTGTGTTTGGCCTACGATACAAGCAGGGTTTTAAAGGCCAAAAATGAGGGACAGGCAGTGGGCTGCTATGAAGTTTTGGTTTGTCAGAAATGCACATTGATTTATAGAAATAACACTGATTAGTGATAGACTATATATTATTGATCTATAGGGTATAGGTCATAGTGTCCAGTGTGGCATTATTAGGTTAACTGGTAGCTACTTGTGACAATAGCAGGCAGTTTCAAGAGATAAATTCATAGCTTAAGGGGGGGAGTAGGATGTGATTGCTGTCTCATTTTAATGTCCCTCTGGGCCTGATTATTTGAAAAAAAGAAAAAAACCTCACATTCCTCAGATAAAAGTTCTTTTCTCACCTAATTAGAACTAATGAAAAGACATAACCAAAGTGATACCTGAAATATAAAGATTTTATGTATTTAGTTTGCAATATAAAGGAACTCATGGAGCATTGAGATAAATTTTGCATTTTGATGTGGAATGAAAAAGGGGATATCACATTTAAAGTCTTGACATTTTTTATTCATATCATTCTCGGATTCTTTTTCTTTCTGATTAGGGGATAACAGACTAAATACTAAATATTGCTGTTCATCTTTGAATATTTTAAACCAAATTTATCACTCTGATTAATTTCACCTATGCCGTTTTGCCTAAAGAAAACCAAGGGCGACTTTGGCTCTACTTGCAATTTATGGGTTCATTAAATGTCTTGGATAATTTTGTTATAGAGAACAAAATGACCTAAAATTTCCTAAGGTATTTATTGCCTTGTCAACCACTTCTTGAGCCAGTTTTCAAAACATAGAGATTTTAAAGCAATTCACTTTCAAACCATTTTTCCTCTTACTCTCAAATCTTTTTATCGTGTATGTTAGTCTCCACGTCATGAAGGCTAGCTTGCCAGTGTTGTCTTTAACAATTTAAAGAGTACAGCATTATGGATGTTGGCCTTTGCCCATATATTTACCTGGAATGCAAATGTACGATCTGAATCATTTTCATTCCAATTGACAGAACAGGGGTAAACAGAAAGCAGCTATGGGGTAGTGGTACAATTTGACCGCAATAAATCAGTGAATCCAAGAACTAAAGAACTGATCAACTTTCATGTGGCCTGGCTTCCCAACATTCATGCACAGATGAATGACTCAAACAGCTACAGCACATGATAGAGCCATCATGCAAAGTACATGTTCTTACAACTCTTGAAAATCTGGGATTTCACATCTTTATCAGAATTCTTTTGCTGAGGAGAGCAATTTTGCTTGTACTTCAGTCTTCAGACAGCATCCCTGTGTAATATCAAATATACTGTGAATGTTGAACTACATCTTTTCACTCTTTATATCCTTATTGCCTGGCTTATAATAAGTACATAGTATTTTTATGTTTATGATGACAAGATATACCTGTTGATTTAAATAACGGTTGATTATGTCACATGTGTGGAGACATCAACTTGGATTATTGAAATCGTTTTATCTGAGGGACAGATTTTTCCAGAAAAAATAAAAACTGAGAATTCCCATGGCTTTAATTTTTTCATGAAATACTTTAGAATTTTGTTTTGTAATTCTTCTAATGACTGTGTTTAAAGAATAAGCAAGCAATCTGAAAAAGCCGGAAAGTTGGGAAACACAGGCCCGGACTGCCTGATTTTGGCCACTTATCAATTATAAATGCCATCTTCAGTGCCTTTCTCCCCCTCTCCCTTGCTATTGTTGGCTACAGAGCTACTTTGTAAAGGAAAGAATCAGTGGAACATGGTATAAGTCATAGTTATACAAGTTAGTGTTATCTTTCAGGCTACATATGAAGCCATAAACCTCTAAAACCTAATTCCCGTGACAAAGCTGGTAAAAAGAAGGGAAAATAGTGCATCATAAATCCAGCCTTCTGCCACTGACCGAAGTAGAAGGAAATCTGGTACAATTTAATCTACTTCAGTTTCAAAGTTTGTAGTATTGTGAAAAACAATTCTATAATCAGAATTAAACTTTGGTGTTCTTCAAATAAAGAGCTTTGTGATCAAAATTATAGAGGAGCTTTTTCAAGAAATCTTAATGTCCACTGTATTTATTTCTTTAAATGATTTAGTTGGGGGTTTTGGAAGTACCTCTGAGATATAATACATCTAAGTTTTGAGAATTTAAAATTGTAAGAGAGGATATTGAAGATATAGCACCTAACTACAAATTTGAAAATAATGTTTTTCCTAATCAGGCTTACTTTTTAGGCCTTTGCAATTGACAAATGCTTTGAGAAGTAATGCATCACTTTATGCAGACACAGTAGGAATTATCTTTATGGTTAAATTAGGATTGCCTGAAGCAGTTGTTCTTTCAGATTTTTTTTTTTTTTTTTTTTTTTACCATTTTTGCTTCTTGGCTGAAAAGATTTTTTTTTGTCAAAATATATGTCATTTTCATGAAGGTGGTCAAAATAGAAGCTTAGAATTTAATTACTTCTCACCTCACATATATTTTACATCTTTTCCAGAACTGAACAAAGGGCTTTGCACCAAAGATTAGATAATTAAAAAAAAAAAAAAAAAAACAGAAACTATTCAGGACAGGTTTGGATTGTAATGTTGTGTGTTAGAAATTCTTTAGCTGGTTTAGTATAATCAACACAACAAACATGACGTATGACTACATTTTCTGTGTTTGTTTTTTCATTTTTAGAGATTGGTTCTGTGTTTCCCAGGCTAGAGTTTGGTGGCATGATCACAGCTCTGTGTAGCCTCAACCTCCTGGGCTCAAGCAATCCTCCTGTCTCAGCCTTTGAAGTAGCTAGGACTACAAACAAGTACCACTATGCCCAGCTATTTATTTCTTTACTTTCTTTTTTCTTTTTCTTTTTCTTTTTTTTTGAGACAAGATCTTGATATTTTGCCAATGCTGGTGTCAAATTACTGTCTTGAGAGATTCTCCAATCTTGACCTCCCAAAGTGTAGGAATTAAGGGCATAAGCCACTGTGCCCTGCTTCTGTGCTGTTTAAATAAGATCAATATCCTACTTGTGGCAGATTGTATTTTTCAAAAATGATTGTGCTGATATTCCAATGCCATATGCTATTCCAGAACCTTGCAACACTTCTATCAAAAGGTGGAATTTATTTACCTCTCTCACTGAATTTGGATGGTACTTTGTAACTGCCTCAGACATGACTCCTTTTGACTTCTGAGGCTCATGAGCTCATGACTCTTCCAGGACGCTTGCCCTTGAAACACAGCTGGTCTGTTGTGAGGAAGCCTATGCCACACAGAAGGCCATATGTGGGTGTCCTGGCAGACAGTCCCAGTTAAGGTCTCTGCTGACAGTCAGCTTCCACCGCCATACATGTGAGTAAGTAAAGTTTTAGAAGATCCTACTGCCCAGCTTCTGGTGGCACTAGCTGATGCCAAGAATAGTAGAGATGAATTATCCCCACTGAGCACTAACCAGATTATGGATTTGTGAGCAAAATAAATGACTATTATTTTAGGCCACTATGTTTTGGGGTAGTTATTTGCATAGAAATAGGCAACTGGATCATAAATAGAATGTAAATGGAGAGAAAAAAGAAAAGGAAGAGAATAGGGAATAAGTATTAATAAGCAAAATATTCGTGTTTCTCCTCACTGTTTTGAGGGTCTAGATTTAAATACAAAATATGAATATCTGATAGATTGTTCACTCTTATATCCCTTAAACCTTAAAGTGAGAGAAGGGACTAATATCCTCTGTCATACGTGATACCGATTTTAGACCATTATCTCTTTGTCTTTGTGTAATACTCATTCCTCTTTGAGCCACAGACCATTTCTTTTTCTTTTTTTTAATTGTATTTTAGGTTCTGGGGTATGTGTGCAGATCATGCAGGATTGTTGCATAGGTACACACGACAATGTGGTTTGCTGCCTCCATCCCCCCGTCACCTACATCTGGCATTTCTCCCCATGTTATCCCTCCCCAATCTCCTCACCCCCCACCGCTGTCCCTCCCTTGGCCCCCCGCAACAGACCCCAGTGTGTGATGCTCCTCTCCCTGTGTCCATATTGTTCAACACCCACCTATGAGTGAGAACATGCAGTGTTTGATTTTCTGTTCTTGTGTCAGATTGCTGAGAATGATGGTTTCCAGATTCATCCACATCCCTACAAAGGACACAAACTCATCATTTCATATGGCTGCATAGTATTCCATGGTGTATATGTGCCACATTTTCCTTGTCCAGTCTATCGTTGATGGACCTTTGGGTTGGTTCCAGGTCTTTGCTAATGTAAACAGTGCCATTATGTACATTCATGTGCATATGTCTTTATAATAGAATGATTTATAATCCTTTGGGTATATACCCAGTAATGGGATTGCTGGGTCAAATGGAATTTCTATTTCCAGGTCCTTGAGGAAACACCACACTGTCTTCCACAATGGTTGAACTACCCACCAACAGTGTAAAAGTGTTCCTATTTCTCTGTATCCTCTCCAGCATCTGTTATCTCCAGATTTTTTAATGATTGCCATTCTAACTGGTGTGAGGTGGTATCTCAATGTGGTTTTGATTTGCATTTCTCTAATGACCAGTGATGATGAACATTTTTTCGTATGTTTGTTGGCCTCATGCCACAGACCATTTCTAATACCATCTTTTATTCCTGCTCATCATGAAACTGGCCCAATTTCCCCATAGAACTAATGTTTACTGTTTTTTTTTTTTTAATAACCATAAAAATTGACCCTCCAAGTCTTAAAGCTTAAAACTTACATTAGTCTTATCTGAGTTGCTTTCTCAGGAAACTGACTTTAAGCCCTCCCGGATAGTATCAAAGAACTGAAACTCACCTGATCACTACCTGCAGACAATCAGATGCCTGACCCCTCATCTATCATGATTGCTTCTTTAACCCTCTCTAATTCCTGTTTTCCGACATGTAATTATGTTCCTTCCCCATTATACAAACCTCCAATTTTAGTTGGTTGGGAGATGAACTTGAGACTTATCTCCCATCTTCCAGCTGACATCACCTGAATAATGCCTTTCTTTGCTGGCATTCCTCATCTTGGTGATTGGCTTTCTGTGTGGTGAGCAATGGAACCTAGGCTAAATGCCTCGCAATTGATAACAATTACTATCATTTACAGACAATCTACCCATTCTCTTACTTATCAAATAGCATGCCAAATTGATTATTCTTCTTCTAGTGAGAAAGAGATCCTGTTATTTTGATGCCTACAGTGCTCAGATGAAACAACAAAAGAATTTAGCCTCCTGATTTCCTGATATTCTTATTTTAAATAAAGTTCTACTACAGTTCACTTCAATCTAGTTTCTTCCTCAACCACTCCAATGAAACTGATCTTGTTGTGGTTTCTAGGAATCTGTGTGGTAGGTAGAATAACGGTCCCCTAAAGATGTTTATGTCCTCATCCTTAATTCCCAGAATTTATGACAATATCACCTTACAAAGGGAAGTTTCATTATGTAACTTAGTTAAGAAATTGGAGATGGGCCGGGCGCGGTGGCTCACGCCTGTAATCCCAGCACTTTGGGAGGCTGAGGTGGGTGGATCACGAGGTCAAGAGATCGAGACCATCCTGGTCAACATGGTGAAACTCCGCCTCTACTAAAAATACAAAAATTAGCTGGGCATGGTGGCACGTGCCTGTAGTCCCAGCTACTCGGGAGGCTGAGGCAGGAGAATTGCTTGAACCCAGGAGGCGGAGGTTGTGGTGAGCCGAGATCACGCCATTGCACTCCAGCCTGGGTAACAAGAGCGAAACTCCGTCTCAAAAAAAAAAAAAGAAATTGGAGATGAAGGAATTCTCCTGGTTTATACAGTGGGCTCAATGAAATTTCAAAGATCAGAGTCAGTGAAGAAGAAGAAGGTGTGAGGAAGGAGACAGAAGTCAGAGTGATGTGGTTATGAGCCAAGGAAAGCAGATAGCCTTTAGAAACCAGAAAAAAAAAAAAAATAGAAATTAAATCTCCCCTAGAGTCTCCAGAAGAGTCTCCAGAACACAGCTATGCTAACATATTGATTTTAATCCAATGTATTTCGTTTTGGACTTTTGAATTCTGGGAATGTAGAATGATAAATTTGTATTGTTTTAAGCTACAGAGTTTGTGGTAATACATAACAACAGCAAGAAGAAACTAATACCACTTCCTGGTTGGTAAAGACAATATTTTCTCTCTGTAACAATTCCATCTGAAAACGATTTCTTCCCTCCTGAAACCACCTTCTTCCTTTGGTTTCTTAGTTTCCCCATTATTGAGAATTGTTTCTTTTTGCTTAGGTTAGGCCTTTTCTGTTTCCTTTAATGAATGTCTTCTTCTTTCTATTACAAAATTCTGAAATCACTGGAAGTTTTTTCTTTTTCAATTCTTATGTTACTTACCTTATCTCATAAGGGGATCTTATACCTTCATCCATTTCTGTGACTTTACTTGCCATTTGATAACTTCGAAATCTGTATTTTTTACAATTCTCACTCTTAACAATAAAGTTCTGGAACATTCACTTTTTTTAAATCTTCCACCTGCACAGTTCATGAATTCCATATCAGTGAAGGACACTGCTGTCTGCTTAGTTGCCCCTGGAGGAAACTTGGAGTGCTTCTCAATACATTCATTTTTCTAACTGCCCAATCCATTTATTTATTGAGTTCTATGCCTACTAAATGTTTGTGAAATTAGTATACTACTTTCTCTCACCACCACTTCTACCATACTTCATGCTATTGTTATCTCCTGAAGAAATTACAGGAATGGCCTTTCACTAATCTTCCCTTTGTACAATCCAGTTACCACTGCTAAAATGGAAAAGTTATTTTTGCAAATCTGAATTTGTTCATTTCATTAGCAACATTTGCCATTGCTTTCTCTCTTTCACTCCCAAATCTGTGGCTCAACTACACTTTAAAAAAAAAAAATTCCTGGAATAAGCCTCTCTCTTGCTTCTGGGAATAGCTCTTGACTATGTTTAGAATGTTTTCTCCGTGTTTCTGCTTTCCTTTTTGCTAACTCCAATGACTATTCTTTTTCATTGTGTATTTCCTCTCCTCCCCCAATTCTGAACTGATACTCTTTCATAATTTATCTTTGAGCACCTTCTTAGCACTTTATTTTTCTTCCATAATATTTTGCCAAATTTATAGCAATTTTGTAGTTACTTGTCTGAGTTCTATACCATAACCTTTGTGAGGGCAGAGACTATGCCCACCTACCTAACTGTAATATACCTACTATTTAACACACAGTGTCTAATACATTATTTCGTACTTAGGCGCTCAATAAATATTTCTAGAATGAATCAATAAGTGAATGAATGATAATAATTGCATTCAAACTGGCTTTCAAGTTTACTACAGGATGAAATGGTTATGTCCTTATCTGTTAGACAAGAAGTCTCTTTTTAATTAAACGTCTAAGGATCTGAGTTATTAACTTCTTCAGTCTTTGGTTTATTTGATTTTTTCCTTTTTTTCTTTTTTAGTCTTGTTCTGTTCAAGAGGACTTAGGAACTTCATTATTTCTCTTCTGTAGCTGCTGTCAAATATTTCTCCAGTAAAAATCAAAGCCAACTGTAATAAAGGAGTATCTAAACTTTTGCCTTAGAGTGCTAACTCTGCACAAGCTTATAAGTGTTTTTAAATTAATGCTTCATTTTTAAAGCAGTCTCAGATTTTCAAAAAAAAATGACCAGAAAGTACACAGATTTCTCTAACCTCAACTCCAACCCTAAGCCTAACCCCAACACCTGCCTGTACAGATATTTTCCTGTATTATCATTCTTCTTATTATTATTTTACTTTAGGTGTGTACTATATCCAGCATTGCTCCCCATGTTATCCCTCCCCACCCTCCCCACCCCCTGCTGTCCTTCCCCTACCCCCACAACTGCCCCCAGGGTGTGATGCTCCTCTCCCTGAGTCCACATGTTCTCATTGTTCAACACCCATCTATGAGTGAGAACATGTGATGTCTGGTTTTCTGTTCTTGTGTCAGTTTGCTGAGAATGATGGCTTCAAGATTCATCCAAGTCCCTACAAAGGACACAGACTCATTGTTTTTATGGCTGCGTAGTATTCCATGGTGTATGTTTACCACATTTTCTTTGTCCAGTCTATCATTCATGGGCATTTGGGTTGGTTCCAGTTCTTTGCTATTGTACACAGGGCTGCAGTGAACATAGGTATGCATGTGTCTTTATAGCAGAACGATTTATAGTTCTCCTGTATTATTTACAACTTTATTAGTGTAGTGTATTTGTTACAATTCACAAATCAATACTAATACTTTATTGTTCACTATAATCTATGATTTGCATTTAAGGTTTACTCTTTATGTTGCACAGTTCTGGGAGTCTTGTCAAGTGTATAATGGCATGCATCCACCATTACGGTATCATACGTAATAGTTTCACTGCTCTAAAAATTCCATATGTCATCTATTCATAGCTCTCTCCCTCACTCTGAGCACCTGACAGCCACTGATGTTTTTTTTTTTTTACTGTCATAGAAACCTGGAATCATACATTATGTAGTCTTTTGCTTGGTGTCTTTCACTTAACAGTAAGTATTTAAGTGTTCTTTATGTCTTTCAAGGCTTTATACCTCATTGTTTTTTATTGGTGAATAAACAACTCAGCAATTGTATGAATGTATGATAACTTATTTATCTTTTCACATATTGACAGATAATTTAGTTGCTTTCAAACTTTGGCAATTATGAGCAAAGCTTCTACAGACATTTGTGTAGAGGTTTTTGTGTAAACGTCAGTTTTCAATTCATTCGAGTAAATACTAAGGACTATGATTGCTGTATCTGATGGTAAAATATATGTATATATATTTATTAAATATATATAGATAATGATTTATTTAATATATATAGCTATAATTTATATATATAGCTATAATTTATATAGCCATATATATATATAGTCATAATTTATTTAAATCAATAAGCTATTGTGCATTTAGCTTTGTAAGAAAGTACCAAACTGCCTTTAAAAGTGTTTGCACCATTTTGCATTTCAGCCAGCAATGAATGAGGGTCCCTGTTGCTGCACATCTCAATCAGTATTTGGTGTTTTCAGTGTTTGGTTTTTTTTTTTTGCCGTTCAGTGTGCAATGGTATCTCCTTTTAATTTACAATTTCTTAATGACATATGATGTTGATCATTGACATCTTTATATCTTCTTTGTAAGGTATTGATTGAGATCTTTTGTCTTTTTTTGTTTTCGTTTACTTCTGAATTTTCAAGCTTCTTTACACTTAAAACTATTTTGGTACCTGAAATACACACCATACCCTGGAGAGTGTCAGTGTAAGTTTATGTGCACAATTTTAAATGCCCTCCATAAAGATTATGTCAAGTTACATTGTCTTAATGATGTTTACCAGTACCCATTTTCATACATCCTTGCCAGTTCTGTTATTTCTTTTTTATCTCTGATAATTGTCTATTGATAAATTTAAGAAGGAGCTAACAAAATGAACTTTAATTTCTCAAATACACTTTTATGAGGTTGTCCTGTTTGGCACTGAAGCAAGAAAAAGTATAAATTCAGTACATGAACTAAGAAAAAAACTGCTCACTTCAATTATGAAATACTTCATTTCATAAATTCTTATTGACTACTTGCTATGTTTACTAGGTATAAAATAAATGCTGGACCTATTTTATTAAGAAGGCAAGTGAAATTGTACATTAAAATTTATGATCAGAGGTGTAGATCTTCTTAGAGACTTTAAATTCTATTAGTGGAATGTACAAATAAACTAACAGATTAATAACAACAAAGATAATTTATTAACACTCAAGAAACAATTATTTAGCATCTTCTTTTTGGGGAAAGTACATCAAACAATTGGACAATAATTTTCATCTTGGAGATCTTGCATTCTAGAAATAATTCTATAATACATAAACAAATTTTGGAAGCTTATAAGTGCTATGAAAATCAGTTGATTTGGGTAACAGAATTAAGTGTCGGATGGGGAAAGGATTAAAAGGGCTTGCAGAGAGTTACTATGAGAGTATCACAAACAGTGCACTATCTCCAAGGAACTAACATAATTGCTGAGATTTGAACAAGAGTAAGGAGGCATCTACTTGAAGATCACAGACAGGCAGGAAGAACATTTGTGCAAAGTCTAAAAGGCAGAAACTAATATGCATGTCTGAAGTAAGAGACAAATGTAAAAGGCCAATATTCCTGGGACCCAGAAAGCACCGAGTCACACTTGCTGCTATTTAAAAGAAAGGCATGAGCCAGTGCGCGGAAGACTAGGCAAAGCTGGGTAAGAAAGGCATACATAAAAGGGGTACTTTTAGATTTATATCTATAATCATATATTTTTAACTCCAAAATTCATATCTGTAAAATATGTTCTGTATGTATGAGTTTAAATATCTGCATCTGTATGTTTGTGTTTCTGGAAACAACCTCTTAAAAATAGAAATGAAAGAATAGGTACTAAGTTCACTCTGGCACCAGCTGTCATTGAGTTTTTCATATAATTGAGTGATTTTTCTGAATCAGTGTTCCAAATAAAATGTTAGGAGTATAGCCAATTGATGGGTCACCCAACAGTAGATAGAGAGCATATAGTACAAGGCCAGGGAGGTCATAATATGGAATAAGGTAATTAGGTAGCAGTATATCCAATGAGAGAGAAAAGGCAAAATCAGAGCATGGCATGATACTGAAATGTCAAGAAAAGGAGCAGACAAAACCATGCATAAGAATTCAGTCCAGTGACTATGAGTATTGGGAATGTAACTGTTTTTATTTGTAATCAATTTATTTTTTCTGTGATAACTAATTTATATTTTTATAATTCTTTTATTCATGAAAGTAAAATGAATACGTTAAGTCAGTTTTGCATTCTCACTCATTTCCTGTGTCTGTAACTAAGATTCAAGCACGGATTTACAATATATCAAACCGTAAGGGAATAAGGCAAAATGAAAGGTCTTCAGAGACATCTGTCCACGCTGTCATCTTTATGTGCATTATCTAGTCTAGACTTTAAGCCTTACTCAATACAAATTAACGAAGTTCTCATCTACAGTCCCTTTTACATCTGTTGGTCTCTTCTTACATAACGTTAATCCTAGGAGCAGATGATTTATCCTTGGTTTGTAAGGAGTCCACTGGACATCAAGCTACTGCAGGGCTCTTTCTAAGGTTCATTCCTCTTACACCTTTAAGCTCTCGCCAAGTGCCAGAAGTACTCGTAAATTAACATAACTTCCCTTTTCTCCTAAATATCTTTAATCTGGATCTTTCTTTGATTGCTTTTGCTCTTCTTTTGGAATTCAGCCTCAAAATGGAACTCATCACTCATTGTTTTCCCTTTGCATGGTTCTTCCCCCAATTCCCTGCATCTCTGGAAATCCTTTGCTCTTTTTTAGACTCATGGATGAGAAGCATTGTTCATCTGTCAACTTGTCCCCTCCCCTCCAATTCTATTTTTTTTATTCAAAATCCTTGCGTTCCCCAGGAGGGCCTAGCTTTGAAACTTTTAAAATATCTTTTTTGTGTTCTCTCCTTTTTGTTTTCACATTCCTTTCTCAAGGGAAGCTATATAAATTAGTAGGAATGGCTGTCGTTGGGGAGTGATGACTATTTGGGCTAGAGGCACAGGGGTAAAAGAATTTACCAAGACAGTTGTAGGTAAAGAAAGGCAGGTTTATTAGAGAAAGTATGAAAATATATTGCAAGAAAGTAATGGGCAGTTCAGCATGAGAGAAGCTGACTGCCAAAAGACAAAGACTTGCTTAGGATTTTATAGAAAGGGACTTGAGAACTTGCATTCTTCTGTCATTGGGATGTTTGATAAATTGAGGTATTTGATGGTAAGCAGAAAGTTTGTGAGTTATGTATGTTATTTGTTCAGGAGGGTTATATTTCCTGGGCCATAAAAAGAAACAGAACTATAATTCATCTGCTTCCTCTTTTTGTTTATATGTCTTGAACCACGAAGAAAGGCATATTTATAGCTAATTTATTTTATCTCTTTGCTTTCCCCTGGTCCCACCAGCCTGACTCTGTTTCCCTAATTAGGACTCCACACTGGCACCTGGTTAATGTTGGTGAAGAGGTGAGAGAGCAAAGAACAAGGGTCTAAAAGACATGTACAATGTAAGCAGAAAATCAGTGAATTATTCTAAAATATTTTTTGTCATAACAATAATATGGCAAGATAAGATCCTAGACTAGGACGTAACATGGAAAAGATTTATCTTAAAGACAAGCCACATCTGCAGAGAATTGAAGTATCTACTTTAACATGTGGTTTAAATACATAGTAAACTTTACCCCCAAATATGACAAATTTATAATTTTTTATACACAGAAATTTTAATTATAAAAAGTCACCGTGTGAAATTAGAGATACGTTCTTTTTCATTATCGTAACCATTTTACTGTCTATATATGTCACATAACAAGATGTTGTAACCTCAAATATACACAATAAAACTTATTAAAATAAAACAGAAGAAAAAAAGAAGGGCCAATAATGAAGTGCACTGAATTCTTAAAATTAAAAAATAAACACAAATAATTATAATTTTTTTAATTTCAAGGTTCAAGGTATTATAAAAAGAATTCTGCTTTTTCCTGTTTGGTAGTCATTTGAATATAATATAGTAGTTTGTAAAACATCTTATAGATAAATATAATTTAATTTACTTTCAATGACAGCAGCATCTTGAGAAGAAGGCAAGATATAGATTTATTCAAAGAGGAATTTACTTTTATATCTAGGAAATTATTGATTTAATAGACTTCTTTCTAAAGGACATTTGATCACAAGATTCATAGTTAGAGGAAAATCCCCACATTTAATCTTTTACTGTCTTTCAACTTATGCCTCACAGCAAACCACTCTTGAAAGTTCTTTGTATAGTCTAGTTAGATATATATTTTTAATTTTATAGAAACATTTACAATGAGTAAAGGAGCTAATTAAAGAAATATATAAGGGAAGGGTATGAAATTTCTTGTGAAATATAACTGATATCACAAATATTATTTGAAAGGTCAACACGCACTTTAAAACTGTTGAATCAAGTACCAAGCAATTAATTCATCTAATATAATTATATGTATTTAGCAAATGACATAATTTTAATCATTATATTGAAATTCACATTTCATTATGCAAAACAAATTTAGAAAGGCCCATGTTGCTGTATAGTATACAAAATATATCAGTTTTTGAATTGAGTCACAATGAAATCAATTTTTGTAATCAGCCAATATTTGTAGCTAGTTTCCACTTTTAAAATATTATTATAAAAATAGTCTTAATCTTTTTATATTCAGTAAATATTAATCTGGTACCTAAAACGTGCAAGAATGTGCTGAACCAAGGATGAACTTCAGAGATGAACAAGGCACAATCTCCCTTCTCAAGTGTAAAGGTCTAGCATATGGTTTACACAAGATCAATAGTATTTTGAAAAGTGTAGTAAATGATAAAATAGAGCAATGTAGAAGATTTTATGAGATTTCTGGGAGAAACATCTAATTCAAGCTGGGATAAGAAGGAAGATTGGAAAATGTTTCCAAATGGAGGTGATATTTGACTAAATAGTGTAGCATTATCTAGAAATGCAGAAGGATTGGGTCAAAAATGAGTATGTCAGACAATAAAGCTCAGGGGCAAGGGAAAGCTTGGCATATTTCAGCAACTCTAAATAGGTATAAATAGCCATAATCTAAAATGTATATGACTTTGTAGTGAGAGACAAGGCTGAAAAATGCTGGCAGAGACCAAAACACAAAGAACCTTTTTTATGGTGAACTGAAAAGCTTGAACTTTATTTTGAAGCTTTCTTCATGGGTTTTAATAATGAAATGACTGGGACATGATCAGAATTGTGTTTTAATCTATTTTCAAAATGGAGCTTCGTCTGGAGACATTTAAAACAGATTGAAAATAAGAACTTAATGAAAAACCGAACAAGAATTAGACATTTTGAGATTAGAAGACTTAGCACACTATAATAGGAACCAGTGTGAGATTAAGCTTATATATATTGTCTTAAGCAGGGTCTCAGGAAAGTAGTTAAAGCTAATGATATACTTGCCTTAAACAACAACAACAATCACTAAATAATTTAACATGCTGCAGGCAAGCAGAATAAAGCAGATAGATGTGGACAAGGGCCTTCAAGGGTTAGCTTAAGCAACTAACTAGAGGGATTTGGAGGTAAAATTTAAGGTCTGTACAGGTATCCTTTTACCAAGGGTGAAAGGGAAAGCTTATCGGTATATGCTCAAGGGGAAAATTAAGCAGCAGTGTTTTGAAGGTTATAAAGAAATCTCAGAGATTCAAACCTTCCTTAGACTTCATTAAAAGCAGTTTGGTTTAGCGCAGTGTTCCTCAGATTTTGGTCTTCAATTATTATTAATCATCTCAGAGTGCTTTCTTTAATATGGCTATATCTATTGATATTTATCCTATTTGAAATTAAAGTTGAGAAATCAGAAATATATTAAGTATTTTTAAATAAAAATCTATTGTATATTAACTTAAGTAATTCATTTTTGTAAAAATAGTATTCTTCAAAACACTGAGAAGAATAGTATTGCTTTGCAATTTTACAAATATCCTTATCTGACTAAAAGGAAGAAACCTAGATTTGCATATCCACTTCTGCATTCAATATCTTCAGATGAATTGTATTGCTTTAAATGTGTAATAAAAATCTAGCCTCACAGAGTTATGTAGTAGGAAAATAGTGTTTTCGAATCATTGTGGATATATACTCCTTTGGTGTTATGCACAAACTCAACATGTAGTTGTTTTTTGTTTTGTTTGGTTTTGTTTTTGAAACAGAGTCTGGCTCCATTGTGAGACGCCAGGCTGGAGTATGGTGGCACGATCATGGTTCACTGCAGCCTTGACCTCCCATGCTCAAAAAATCATCTCACCTTAGTCTCCCGAGTAACTAGGACTACAGCCGTGTACCACCACACTTGACTAATGTTTCTTTTCTTTTTTTTTCCCCCTTTTTTTTGTGGAGATGAGGTCTCTCTATCTTACCCAGGATGGTCTTGAACTCCTAGACTCAAGCAATCCTCTTGCCTCAGCCTCCCAGAGTGCTGGGATTACAGGCATGAGCCACTGCCCCAAGCCTAGTGTTGTTTATTAACGATTAGTTGCAATGTGAAATCTGAAACCATATCAAGCAATGTTTCATACAGTTACATTAAATTTATTTCACTTCATCTTTGGATTGACCTTTAACATGTTTGTAATTTTATAACATTATGTGTTTGTCATTGGACAGCTATTTGAGATTCACTTGTCTGGTAAATGAATTTTTAAGAAAACATGAGGAAAAGTAATCATGAGAAATGCCCTGACCATCCCACTCTGTAGGTGGGCTGTGCATTGTGACTTTCTTCCTAAGAGCACCCTATGAGAAACGGTGGTGAGGCAGTGGGGGTTAGAGGACAGTAACTTTACATTAAAGAACCTGACAAACACTGCCACAGCCAGGTAATTAAGGTTAACATAAAAGTCACTAGTTATGTTTAAAGTATGTAAACATGATATGATGTGATAAAAATGGCCCCTCACATCTGTAGTCTTTCAGTGGCCCACAGTCCCTATGTTATCATGAGAAAAACATTGTAAACACCAATAGTGGGACAATCTACCAAACACCTGATCTTACTCTTCAAAATTGTTGAGACCATCAAAAACAATGAAAAGTTAAACCTGCTGCAACCAAGAGAAGTATGAATAAACTTGACAACTAAACTTAATGTGGTATCCTGGAACAGAAAAAAGACACTATATAAAAACCAAGGAAATCTCTGTGAATTTGAGCTTCAGTTAGTAATAATCAATATTGCTTCATCAATTGTAACATGTATAATATAAGTTATTAATAATAGGAGAAACTGGGTGTTGGGCATATGGGAACTTCTCCTACTATATGCCGTTTCTTTTTCTGCAAATTAAAAAAAAATTTTTTTAAATGTAGCCTAAGAAAACATGTTTTAAAAATAATTCCAGAATAAAGACTAATTCCTTTATACATTATTCACCAGAGGGAATATAGGACATAAATATTTTAGAGGACTAAATTCAAGTCATCACATCAATTTGTATTTACTTGCCTGTTTCTTCCAAATTGATATATAGATTAAAACAATCCCAATAAAATCTAAACGCATTATTTTATGAATATCAACACACTGATTCTAAAGTTTGTATAGAGAGGCAAAATACCCACACCAGAAAACATCATATGGAAAGAGAAGAAGAAAATCAGACAACTGATACTTTTTGGTATCAAGACTTAAAATAAAGCTCAAATAATCAAGATAGTATAATATTGGCAAAAGAAGAGATGTGTAGAGCAATGAAACTGATAGGGAACCTGGAAGTAGACCCACACAAATATAGTCAACTGATCTTTGACAGAGAAGCAAAGGCAATTCACTAATCTTTCCAAAGAAAAAAAAAAATAGTACCGAACAACTGAACATCGACCTGTAGAAAGAAAAATCTAGACACAGACCTTACATCTTTCACAAAAATTAAAACAAAATGTATCATAAACCTAAATGTAAAATCTAATACTATAAATCACAGAGTATGACATAGGAGAAAATCTAGGAGACCTTGGGATTGGTGATAGCTTTTTAGATACAACATCAAAAGCATGATCCATGAAAGAAAAAAATCAGTAAGTTGGACTTCATGAAAATAAAATCTCTGTTCTGTGAAAGATACTGTTAAGAGGATTAGAAAGATAAGCCAAAGGCTGCAAGAAAATCTTTGCAAAATATGTATCTGAAAAACTGGGTTCAAAATACACATTTGACCCTGTGGGAGATAGGGGAGTGAGTGTTCCTGCTGTTGAAAATTTATGTATAACTTTTGACTATCTGAAAGCTCAACTATTGATAGCTTATTGTTGACCAGAAGCCATACTAATAGCATAGTCTATTAGCTCATATTTGTATGTTATATGTATTATAGACTATATTCTTAGAATAAAGCAGCTAGGAAAAAGTTATTAGAAATCATAAGAGAAAATATATTTACTGTTTATTAAGTGGAAGTGAATCGTGATAAAGACTTTCATCCTTATCATTGTCACATTGAGTTGGTTGAGGAGGAGGAACAAGAGGGGCTGATCTTGCTGTCTCATGAGTAGCAGAGGCAGAAGAGGTAAAAGAGGTGGAAGGTGATGCAGGAAAGGCAGACACACTCACTTTAACTCCATGGAAATACATCATAATTTCTTTCTTTCTTCTTTGCTTTCTCATTTCTGTAAAGATATTCCTGGGCCAAACCTTCCACCATTTACTCTGGTTTCACTACCTGTATCATAGATTAGTCCAAGTTGTAAAGGAAGCCAAAAGCGATCTTGGATAATCAGAACTCTTCCGCCAAGTTGTCTAATGTCAATTTGTTTTCTGGCACTGCTTGTATATCTTCTTCATTACTCTCTGGCACAGGTTCAGAAACACTCATCTCCATCTAGTCATCTTCTGTTAATTCCTCTGGTGTGGTATCTCCTAGTTCTTAGGTTTCTCCAAGGTCTATGTCTTAAAACTCTTCACCCTGTACCTTTTTTTTGTCACATACATAGGTTCTTTCATGATTTTCTTGATTGACTCTGTTGCAAATCCTACAGGCATGAACAACAACTGAACATGTTTCCTCCAGCAAGAATTTATTGTTTCATGTTCGATTTGCTTTTATGGCTTTTTATATAATAACAAAAATATTTTTAATAATGTAATCCTATCAGACATTCATGAAGCTCTCTCTGTTGAGGTTCTCTTCCATAGTACTGATGATTCTTTCTATAGGGTACCATTTATAATGAGCCTTAAAGGTCCTTATGAGCCCCTGATCTAGAGGCTGAATTAGAGATGCCGTGTTTGGAGGCTACATAGACCGGTTTGACACCTTTGTTGTTGAACTCATGGGGTTCCTGGTGGCCAGGGGGCAATGTCCAAAATCAAAGTACTTCCCATCTTTAGGGACAAAACTAAAACTTTGAAAGACCTAATATAGAGAATGGGTTCTCATTGTCCAAGTCTTCTTTTTGTACAATCAAAAGACTGGCAACTGGTGTTTATCTTGTGCTTTCAAGGCTCAGATATTAGTAGCCTTGTAGTGAAGGTCAGTCCTAATGATAAACCCTATTTCATTTACACAAAACTCTAGAGTTAGCCTTTCCTTTCCTGCCTTAAACCCTGGGGCGAGCTTCTCTTCCTTGCTAACAAATATTCCTTGTGGAATTGTTTTTCCAGAATGGGGCACATTCATCTGCATTAAAAACCTGTTTAGGCAGGTATCCTTTCTCCTCAATGAGTTTCTCAGTGACAGCTGGGAATTTGTCTGTTGCCTCATGCTCCACAGAACTTGTTTCTCTTATTATCTTGATATTTTTAAAGACAAAACTCTTTCTAAAATTATCAAGCCAAGCTTTGCTAGTATTAAATTCCCTAGCTTTAGATCTTTTACCTTTTATCATGTTACTGTCTATAAATATGCCTTTCTTATAGCATTCTTATACCCACATACAAGCTAATTTTTCAATACAAAATAAAGAGGTATTTTGCCAGCCTGGGCAACATAGCAAGACTCCATCTTTACATAATTTTTTTAAAAAAATTAGCTGGGCAACTGTAGTCCTAGCTACTCAGGAGGCTGAGGTGGGAGGGTCACCTGAGGCTAGAAGAGCAAGGATGCAGGGCAGGTTGCTTGAGCCTATTAGGTCAGGAATGCAGTGGGCCCTTATTGTGCTACCACACTGAGGGACAGAGGAAGACTCCCAAATAAAAAAGGCAATTCGCAAAAAGTTCATGGTTTTCACACCTACTGACATAAGGATGGCAGCAACAGCTTCATAAATTTCATTTTCTTTTTCTTACAATGCTTCTTATGCTGAATTTATTCTTTTTGAAATGACAAGCAACTGCACCTTCAGACCTCAATCTATAGTACATATGGAACAATTCAGCTCTTTCTTGTAATGTCATGACTTTTCTCTGCTTCTTGGGAGCGCTTTCGGCATCTCCAGTGGCACTTTACATGGGTTCTATGGTGTTATTCAAGGTTTATAATACCGCACTAACATGATGAAAGATACATAAGAATTAGGACAGGTCACTTTTTACCATGATATGCAATTTATTGGAGAGGCATACTGATCACACAGAGATGATGAGTATCACATGGCATTTTAAGCAGACACCTGCAACATTTCAGCTCATCAGATAGCAACAGAAGGTGGTTATGAAATTTTTACAGTAGTATAGTATGCACTACAGTTAATTTTATACAGTTATGATTTAATACTACATCTTTATGGTTTGTTTACATTTCTCTCGACTGTGAAAGACCCCATGTATGGTCTTTAAGTGTCTTTGTGTGTAATTTTTAATAAACTTTAATTTTAATAATTGTGTACATATTTTGTGGTAAATGATAAAATAGACAATTACCAACATACATGTTATGCATTCATGACATGCATAACTTTCTAGGTTTTTTTTATATTTCTATGCTTTACAGTTCATCTGCAACTTTTTTTAAGTTGTTATAAATGTCTGAAAAATTTTCAATATATTTATCGAAAAAAATTGTAAGTAAACTCATGATTTACACCCATGTTATTCAAGGGTCAAGTGTATTTCATTCTAAATTACAGATTGTTTCAATCAATGCCTAAAAATTGGCTCTTAGGATTATACCTGGCAGCCACTACAGAAAATTTTCTAGCCTAAGATTCCAACAGAAGGAAGAGAGAGATAAAAAGAAACAAAACAAATGAGGAAATATGTACATTTTGTTAAGGTGAGCAGCCTTAAGTATGTCAATGGAATAAAATTCTTAATGAATCACAGCCCTGTATAATAACCTGATAATACAATTGTGCTAAATTATCAAAATAAAAAGCTGAAATAGGAACCACGCATTTTAAGAAAATGTTTTAAAACAACTCTTATATAAATACTCGAGTAAGAATTTACATTTAAATGTTGAGTTTTAGTTGCCTAGATAATTCAGTTATGTGGAAAAACTACTTAATTATTATATTATTATAAATAATCATGCTGAAATTCTATGCCCCTTCTAAAAACAGGATAATCAACTTTTTCAAATGTTTTTGGTATTTTAGCAATGACTTAAGTTATCTGTCATGATTTTATTGAAATAATTACTAAAAAAGTAAACATAACTTTGTATCGATTTACTCTGTATCTGTTTTGTAGTAGTTCAGGAAGCACATCTTTAAAAGGTATTATTGAACACTGTTCCCACTGCTTTAAGCAACAGAGTCAGCCAGAAAATAGAAAAGGAAGCTGACTTCACGTTGAGGGAAGATGCTAGATCCCTAGGAGGAGCGATGTAAAGCTTGTCCTGAAGGCAATAGCCCTTAGGACTAAAACACACAGAATCAAGAATGATGCTTTTTCTTGCCTGATGCAATTCATCATCTGTTTCTTTACATTGTAAACTCTCAAAGTCCTCTGCAACTGAGAAAATATTCAATAAAAATAATTGAATGTCATTTATAATCCTTGGGCACCCATTGTGTACCTGCCATTCTAGTAATGATGATATAACATACACTATTAGGGATTTAAGGATAAATTTGACTTATTAAGAAAATAAAACTTCTCTATGCATTACCTTCAGGGAAAATATAAAGAGTCTATTTTATGTTTTCTAAATCTACTTACTATAAGTTTTATAGATAAAGCTTTTAACTTACAATCAGTCTGCCTCACTGTATGCATTAGTACATGTGTGTCTACATGTGATGATAAATACATGATAGATATATAGATGATTGATAGATGATAGATAGATATGTTGATAGATACATCAATACATGGACAAATAGGCATATCCATGAAGTTCTTCTTATGTACAGATAAAGTCATTTGAACACATGATCACTAACCTCCATTGATGAAATAACCACTGCCCACCAAGCTTCTCCTCTAATGCTTTATAAATGTTGTGCAGGTCAAGGTGTGAGTCAGAATGGAAGCTAGGGCCATTGGTGTCATGAATAATCAAGGCCACTTTCTGTGGCTTTGCCATGCCCTATGATATACTGTTAGGACTGCTGATGTTCCGTGTGATATTGCCTTCCCTTTCTAGGGTCAGAGTTCAGCCTGTGCAGAGAAGCCCTGCGTCAGAGGGTTCCTCGTGAAGTGCACTGGGAGTTTTGCCTCATGGTCCCCTCTCCTTGCATGAGTAGATATGCAAACCAGGGTCTAGGGCAGAGTGAGTTGATAAAACTACTTCCAACTGGATTCAGGACAACTAAGTCTTTTGGATATCCAGTCTCTGGCTGAATTTAGTTTGTGACAGATTCCTGTTTGTGCTATGGGATATTTTTTTCTCTCAGACTCCACTTAAGACCTGAATCCCACGTATTGGTACTTTAGTTATGACTTGATGCTTTAAATTTGTGCTCCAAAGTAATATATTAAAATGACAAAGTTGTATTCAGTTTTTCTCTATATTGCGTTATATTATTTATAATATAAAGATGATTTTATTTGGAAGAAATTCAATTAATTATCCTGTATTCAAACTCTCTTTTGGTGTAAATTTCACAAATACTATTTTTTAAAATTATGTTGGGATTATCTATGTGAAAACATGTCAATCTTCAAAGACATAACATAGTGCTTTAATGTTTATATTAGGGCCCACTTTAATTTTTACTCTCTTTGATTTAAATGCTCTAAATGTTTATATTTCAACTGACTTAGTAAGTGGAATTATGTCACATTGACACCATCTAGTCAGCAGTAGAAATTGCATTCAAACACAGTCTCTATGCCTTAATAACTATGACTGTCTCCGTGACCATGTAGCACCTTCTTCAGTAACAGCAGAGGCTTCCAGAACTTTGCTTGTATTTCTCCACCATATGTTTCACATCAGAGACAGAAACCTGTGTGCCAGACAGTGTGTTACATGAGCACATGCAGTCCCACACTATAACTATTTATTCCTTCCAGAGATAGCACACGCATCTCCACAAAGTTCACACAACTTTTAAGTGATTGAGCCAAGATTTGATTCAGGTACACTAATTCTAGACTTTTCATCCTTGCCTACTCTGCTTTGCTGCATAGAGTACTTCAGGCAGTGATAAACATATAGATACATACAAACCAGATTTTATTTTTTAATCACATTCAAAAAACTGAGGTTGTTTAAACATCGTTTTCAGCAAGTATTAAGGATTAGTACATGAGAAATTTCATATTCACAACAATTTTTTTCCAGAAAGGGAAATACTAAATATTTTCTTTAACTCATAAGAGTACTTTTTATTCGAATTTAGCAAGAAACAGTGACATTACAACCTACATGGCCAGGTTAGAGGTTTCTTAAGGATGTGGACCTGCAAAGGGATCATTTGAAACTGGGAACTGAGGCCAGGTGCAGTGGCTCACGCCTGTAATCCCAGCACTTTGGGAGGCTGAGGCAGGTGGATCATTTGAGGTCAGGAGCTGGAGACCAGACTGGCCAACATAGCAAAACCCCATCTCTACTAAAACTACAAAAATTAGCTGGGTGATAGTGATGTACACTTATAATCCCAGCTACTTGTGAGGCTGAGGCAGGAGAATTGCTTGAGCCTGGGAGGCGGAGGTTGTCAGTGAGCCAAAATCGTGCCACTGAACTCTATCCTGGCTGACAAGAGTGAGACCTTAATCTGGAAACCATCATTCTCAGCAAACCGACACAAGAACAGAAAACCAAACACCACATGTTCTCACTGATAGGTGGGTGCTGAACAATGAGAACACGTGGACTCAGGGAGAGGAGCACCACACACTGGGGGTAGTAGTGGGGGGCTAGGGGAGGGACTGCGGAGATGGGGAGGCTAGGGAGGGATAACATGGGGAGAAATGCCAGATACAGATGAAGGGGAAATAGAGGCAGCAAACCACCTGGTTATGTATGAACCTATGCAACAACCCTGCGTGACCTGCATGTGTACCCCAGAACCTAAAGTAAAATTAAAAAAAAAAATTTTTTTTTAAGAAAATGAAAAATAAACTGAGACCTTAAGCTGATAATAATTCCAATGCCCTGAACATTAGCCAGTACCAAGGCAACATAAATTTACCCATTTTAATATTCTTTCCAGATTTTTATAATATAAAAACTACATTTGTTATTTAGACGGAAACAGTCACAAGCTAGAGACTATTTAACTCCAAAACACACATATCATGGAACTTAATAGTACGTTATTATGATATTCCAATGAAACAATGTCTAGGACTTGATTCGGAGTTTTGAAACCCAAATGGGAGATTAAATATATATTTAAATCAGGGCTTCTCAATGCTGGCACATGGATGTTTTTGGCTGAATAATTCTTTATGGTGGTGGGCTGTCCTGTGCATTGCAGGACGTTTAGCAGAATTCTTGGCAATAGCATTCCCCTCCAAGACATAGCAAGACAAAATGTCCCAAATCATTGCCAAATATCTTCTAGGGGGCAAAATCTGTCCTGGTAAAGAACCATTGCTCTAAACATTCACATCTGTGCAAACGGTAAGCAAACTGTAACTAAAATTTTCTCATAAAGAAGAGGTACAATTTCATGGGAAATATTCTCTCTGAAAGTATTATCCCTGAAAGGATAGTTAATATTTTATTTTTAAAAACTGAAAGCATATTATATATATTTATAGATATATATAAATGTTTCAATAATTAAAAAATTTGTATATGTAATATCTATAAATTTGTAAAATATATATAAGGTAATGGTAATAAAATAATTTGTATGTACTGATAGAATTTTTCTATCAAACACATCAAAGTCTGTATTTTCTTAAAACTTATTACTCAGATTTTAATTTTGCTTTGATTTCTAAACTAAGATTACATATGTGTTTAGAACATATACTAGGTAGAGGCATGTCTATTTTAAGGAAGATTTAATTCAGAGGAATCATTAATTTACTTAAATATCAGAGAGAGAGATTGTTCTATGAAAGTTTTTATAACTAGTTAAGTAGACTTAAGTTCAGAGTCTATAATATCTCATATATAAGATGAACTCTCATCCAAAATTAGTGACTTAATAAAGATCCAGTGGAAATTTGACCATGAATATTTCAACTTTCTTTTTCTCTACTATTTTATTCTCCTTTGTGTATGATATAAATGACACATTAACAAGTCTCTAGTCGACTAGAATCTCTAGTAAAAGACACTTCATTTATCCTAATGATCACACTTCCTTTTATAAGCCAGATGCCCTTGACCAGATCTTCTGATTCCTACCTTAAGTGACGAACTCTGTTTCTTAATGTCATTTCATGCCCTGCCTTTATTATTTATGACCCTAGATAGGTAATCTCACTATTTATAAGATACTTAAACTAAGGAATGTGCTAAAATTACAGCTCAGTATTTCAAGCAGACAGAACAGAACATTTGTGGGCTTTGAAGAATCACATCAGCAATGGAGATTTCTCTGTCATTGTTGCAGATCATTACTGCTTAAGCTAGTGATTTGTGAGTCAAACTATTGTAAGTCCAGAGCTTGACACGAGGTCCTTAATAATGCTTTGTAGCAGAGAATTTGGTCGTTTGCTTTTGCGTTGGTTTCTTAAGACCAGTGGATAATGGCTAGCCTTTAAATGCTGAAAAAACTTTGTTTACATACAGGAACAGCCAACACTTTGTCATTTACGATTTAGTAAACAGTATTGTCCATTTCTTTTTCTTCTTCTACTTTATCGTATTAAAAATCATTAGTTTCTTAATCAATTCAGTGATTATTAACTTTCCTAGAATGTGTTATAGTACATAGCCTACAATGTCCAACATATTATTTGCAAAAATTAGTAACCAGTAAACACTGTGACTGTACAGAATTTCAGAGCAAAAAGAAACATTCAAGAAACCATACACTTGTATACACACACACACACACACACACACACACACACACACAGATTTTTAAAACTGTGGTAGTTTATCAACCACAAACCAAGGCTTACGTAAAGAGCCTGAGGTCAGGTTTTCAGAAACTGATGCTGTCCGTCAAAGTAATTTTCAACACATTAAGGATTGCTAAATGTATCTCTTTGTTTCTTGAAATCCCTAAGATTCTTTCTAACATTTAAAAATATGTTCATAATTCTCTGTTATGGATTGTTACTGTTCATAATTGATTAACTACTGTCAAACTTCGGCCCTCTGAAGTTAAATAGCATACATTTCATTTCACTTTTGATGAATAGTTCCCCTGATTAAAGTGACCAAACTCACCTGTATGTGTTATTTTGCAGCCTCAGTAAAGGCTTAAGGATGTACTTTGTTAACTTTGTTTTCCCAAATGTAAGAAGATTGCTAATACACTCTTTTTCACAATTCATACAGGGAATTGTATTAAAACTTTTAATTTTTAAATTATTATGTAACAAGCTGATTCTTCATGTGAAAGAGTGAAGGGCAGCCGTGTTTAATGTCACTGGAACTCATTTACTAGGATAAGTATTTGAAGTGACTCCACATACATACTATTATAGTTGAGAAGAAAATTAGATAATTAAAAAGAAAAATAATATGCATTTAATGTAAGCTGCTGTTGAGTACAGGAAGTAGCAAAAACTAAATTCTTTGCAAAGTTACCACTTCATTAAATGATAATTTAGGCACATGCACAGCATAAAACAAAAGTCCAATAATGACCTAATAATGCATTTCATCAGACTTTGGCAACAAGAAAGCATGTAATTTAGTCATATTACCTCATCTTGGAGAGGAAAGACACAAAAGCCGTCTTATCATTCTTTGTTTTTTTCTTTTCTTTTTTTCTTTTTCTTTTTTCTTTTTCTTTTTCTTTTTTTTTTTTTTTTTTGAGATAGGCTCTCACTGTGTCGCCCAGGCTGGAGTGCAGTGGCACAATCTTGGCTCACTACAACCAGCGCCTCCCAGGTTCACAGGATGCTCCTACCTCAGCCTCCCCAGTAGCTGGGACTACAGGTGAGTGTCACCATGCACAGCTAATTTTTGTACTTTTTTGGAGAGATGGGGTTTAACCATGTTAGCCAGACTGGTCTCAACTTCCTAACCTCAAGTCAAGTGATCCATCAGCCTCGGTCCCTCACAGTGCTGAGGTTACAGGCATGAGCCACTGCAACCCTCTGTCTTATCATTCTTTATGTTTGAAGTTGATGAAGCTGAAAGAGTTGTGCTGACTTATGCAGTATCATACAGCATTCGGCTAACCTTTGTGACTCGATCTAGCAATCTTTTTATATACCAGTGTGAAAACTGTAACCAAAAATGCTGACTTTCCTTGCTTGAACTACAGCATACAAGTCAATTAAAAAGATTAAACTTGGCCGGGCGCGGTGGCTCACGCCTGTAATCCCAGCACTTTGGGAGTCCGAGGCGGGTGGATCACGAGGTCAAGAGATCGAGACCATCCTGGTCAACGTGGTGAAACCCCGTCTCTACTAAAAATACAAAAATTAGCTGGGCGTGGTGGTGTGCGCCTATAGTCCCAGCTACTCGGGAGGCTGAGGCAGGAGAATTGCTTGAACCCAGGAGGCGGAGGTTGCGGTGAGCCGAGATCACGCCATTGCACTCCAGCCTGGGCAACAAGAGTGAAACTCCGTCTCAAAAAAAAAAAAAAAAAAAAAAAGATCAAACTTCAGTATATACGTTGTCACTGCTTTCTAATAAAAAGTTTTATTTTAAAATAATATCTTATTGTTTCCAATTTTAAAAAGGATAAAACACAAATTCAACTGGAATCACACTAACATTTGACTATGGAGTCAATTTGCTATGGAATTAATGGAGCTGGGAAAAATAGTTCCCTGATGTACGAGCAAACTGTCTCCCCATTCATGGATAAGCTCAATTACTATAGAAGTGTTTTTCTTAGTGTAACACTGTTATGTGTGTGTACTAAGCTGGCTGCCATTACCCATCCTGAAACAGTGTACACTCAGCAAGTTATGTTGCCATGACATCAATGCGGAACCCTGCAAGTATGTCGAGGAGAGTTGGACAGATTGGTATATACGCTTGGGACCATTTTTATTTAATATAACACTCTAAGAAAGTTTCTTCCTCCTTCTCAGCTTCAATTTATTCATCATTCTGATGTGAATCATTAATTGTATTATTAATCATTAACTGTATTCTGGTTTATTCTAAGAATTAAATATGCCACTTCAGATAAAGCCCTCCTAATACTACCTCAATTAATAATAATGGTTATTAGTATGTTATATGTCCACTATCATCATTATTGTAATTACCAAATATTCTGCTGAACAATTATTTTTACATGTGGGGTAGGGAAATATGATCTCCCCTTAAAATCTGATAAAATAATTTGATTCTATTGACTCTGCTCAGATTAACACAGAGATGTACAACTTTTTGGACAATTATAGGGAATATTTAGATAACCTAAACTTAATTTGGAATTTGCAGTTAGGTAATGAACATTAAGCCTAGAAGTCCCTATTCAAACACAAGTTTTAACAGCAGTAAAGATGAGAAGAACATGGGAATTTTACATGACTATCATTGAAAGATAGAGGAAGGGTTGGAAAGTTGCCTGTAACTCTAAAGATGGAGTATATAGAAATTTTTAGATAAATGAACATGGATTTAGAATCAAACAGATATGGGCTGTGGTGTGAATGATGAAACTGGTTGCTGATGTGAACAAACATTAGATGATATTTAGTAATCACGTTCTGGCCAGCCAACTCCAGGCAAACAAAATTCTGCTCCTGACCAGTCATTTGTTAGCCAGGCACCATGGCTCAAGCCTATAATCCCAGCACTTTGGGAGGCCAAGGCGGGCAGATCACAAGGTCAGGAGTTCGAGACCACCCTGACCAACATGGTAAAACCCGTCTCTACTAAAAATACAAAATCTAGCCAGGTGTGGTGGCACGTGCCTGTAGTCCCAGTTACTCAGGAGGCTGAGGCAGCGGAATTGCTTGAACTCGGAGGTAGAGGTTGCAGTGAGCCGAGAATGTGCCACTACATTCCAACCTGGGCGACAGAGTAAGACTCCATCTTAAAAAAAAAAAAAAAAAAAAAATAGGCATGTTAAATGCCCTATTCAATTCAATCCAAAGAATTCTCACGTTTAGAGGAGTAATGAATAATTAGTCCACTACCATCAGTTATGTCAAGATAACACTAACCAGACCTCCAGAAGAGCAGTTACCTAAGATAGCCATCAGAACAAAGACTAGACTCTGCACTCAGCACCACTCCCTCCTGTCTCCCGCGGCATGTTTTCCTTTTAAAAATCCTGTGGTAAATTTTAAAATTTAAGGTGATACTTTAGAATGCTAGTTTTCCATCTCCTCAGTTTCCTTGCTCTCCAGTGAAACCTGCTTCTCCTCCCACCAACCTTTACCTCTTGTATCTGACTTTCAAGCAGCAAGCAGTAGAATCTGGATCTAGTTATAATGTAAAGAAAATTGCATTAAAAATAATAACAGAGCAAAGTGGGCTACATCTGATGACTTAATTCAGTAGTACAATATAAAGAACTTGATTCAAAACGGATCTATAAGGGAAGAACGAACTGCCCCAAAGAGTTATGTGTATCAGGACATCCTTGTTGATTCATACTACCTTTTTCTCTTTAAAAAATATAAATTGTCTGGATGCTTCTGTCTTTGTCTTTTTTCCATAAATAACATTAACAGTGCAAATGCTAAAGCATCAGTGTCTCAGAAAATGGTCTCAGCAAAACCATTAAGCCCAGAGCATTTTTCTTCTGTGGCACCTTTACCATATTCTGCTTTTTTTTTTTTTTTCTTTTAGGATGTCCACCAACAAATGTTTGAACATTTATTTTTTGACTAGCACCTCAGTGACAGACACCTTCCCTCCCCGTTCTCTCCCCTTAAACTTTTGATTACTCTTTAAAGTCTTAATGGTTCACCCTCTGCCCGTCTTCACCCACTCCTCTCTTGCACGTCCTAGGGGGTCTGTAGGCAGCTTGTCTTTTGATGCACCTTCTCATTCGTTAAGCATTGGCAATTAAGCAGTGAACGAGACACAAATCCCTGATCTCATGGAGCTTACGTGTTAATAAAAATTGGTGTCTTTGCCTTTGTATTGCATGAAATATTCCTTACTATACATGAACACGCCTAGTTTTGCTTCATTTAACATTTTGTAATAAAATTTGGAATGAAAAAGCCTATGTAATATGTAATTAAGATAGATAAGTAAAACGTAATTAAAACAGAGTAGAAAAGAGAGGTACAGATAAGTCTGTTAGGACCAAGGAGAGCTTCAGAGAGGAGGTAATATCTGAATATCAGTAAATAGCAAGTCAACAGTCAAAAACTATTCAGCTCATCTTTACCTGTGAAAGTGACATGAAATTATCTCTTAATAAAATGAGTAAAATCCATACATTTATATTCTACCTACTGTTTGCTTGGTTGAAGAACTGATGCAAAGCGGAGCCATGAAACATTGTTACAGTCTTGTCTGCCAGTTATGTTTGCGTGCATTTGTGGTGCTTGACAGGAATTTTGAATTAAAAAAGCAATGATGTTAACCAGAGAAATTCTGGCTGCTTGACTATTTCTGATTATTTAAGAAAGGAAGAGGTCCTATGTTTCCATATATACCTATTTTAGAAGACAAGGAGTTGCATTTATGCACATTAGTCTCCTTTCTTATTTCTCAAAGTATGTGCTGTAATTTTATGATGCAATTCAGATTTTTAATATTTTCATCTGGGGTTGTAGTGACATTTGTGGAGTGCTCAAGTCATATCGGATGCTCTCTCTCTTTAGAAGTAAGTCACTTTTTTGGGCCATTTTCCTAAAATGTGAAACTATCTTCAAGGCAAACCAGAGTAACTGTCCATTTAATTTGGCATTTTCTGGAACACTGATTCCTGAAAACAAGGCTTTCCCTATTAAATGCAATGACATTTGTGTCCAGAAGATTTTCCTGGAGATTGATTTCCTACTGTGGAGCAAAGTTTGAACCAGCCACTTGGATTACATTATAGATCCAGGACGAACTCTATTCCACATACGCTGCAGTCCTCTCAGCTCCACTCTTCGTTTAATGCCTTAATCCCTGGAACAGCTGACTGGGATGCATCCTGCCTTTATGCATAGAAAATGATGGTCTGAAAAGAATCTCAAAATGTCAGTGTGTTAGCGTGGTGAATCCGTATGGATTTGAAGCAACCTCAGTTCTTGCCTCCTCAGAAGAAGTAATTTGACCGAGGGGCATGGGACAGAGAGAGACTGAGGCAAGTTTTAGAGAAGGAGTACAAGTTTATCTAAAAACTTTAAAGAAGAAAGAAAAGGAAGTAAAATACACTTGGAAGAGGGCCAAATGGGTGACTTAAGAGATCAAATGTGTGGTTTGCCCTTGAACTTGGGGTTGTGTATGTTGGCATGGTTCCAAGCTTTTGCGTTACTTCTCCCCCGATTCTTTCTTTGGGTGTGCTGTCTGCTGCGCAATGGCTGCCAGCACTTGGGAGGGGCTGCCCGTGCCGTGTGTATACTGAAGATGTACACGTGCTCACTTGAGGCATTTTTCCCTTACCAGTTGAGTGTTACCAATTTAACTCTGCTATTTTGCCTCTTAGTGAGCACTCTTCAGCCCACTTGCCTGACTCCTGATATCATATTGAGAAGCTGCTGATTACCAGTTTCAGGTGTTTCTATCTGTTATTATTATTACGGAGTTGGTTGTGACTGATTATTATTTCAGACAGTTTAATAACCAACTGACCATCACCTGATGGTTGCCTGACATTTCTGGTGAAGGGCTTTTCTCCTGCCCTACTTACATCTGACTAGCTACCTGCTATAGCAAATGTAGAATGAAGGCGCGTGTACCTCCTCAGCATACAAAAATTATATATATGCTATTATATAAATTATATTAATATAATCTTAAATTCATAATTAGATTATAATAGTCATATGTAATTATATAAATATATAATTATATATTATATGTATGAGAGCTAAAGAAAATAACATATGGTATAGATAATATACAATTATATAATATGTTAATATAATGTAATAGTGTATACTTATAATTAACATATTAATAGATTATATTACATAAAATATTCTATATTGTATTTATATATAAGATATGACAGTAGTGAATATCTTAAGGAAAAGGTCTTTAAACAATTTAATGACTATAGATGCAGCAATTTTTGTTTATTGAGTTGACATAACTTATCTGATGAATAAGTTAAAACCTAAGTACCATTTTAGTAAAGTTTAATTAAATGTTAATTAACAAAGCCTAGATTTGTCTCTCCATTACTCTATGAGTATATAAAAAATAATTATAACATTCAAATAACATTCAGTGATGGTGAAACTTCATGGAATAATACTTATATTGCTGGTGAAATAAAAATTAGTAACCTTTCAGTGGTGATTTTGTATAATATGCATCACAAGTCTTTATAATAGTCATATCCTTTGATCTGGTAATTCTACTCTCAGGACAGAAATTAACCAAGGAGATGCTAAGAGATGTACATTATAACATTGAATGCTATAGCATTATTTATATTGTTAAAAGAATATAATGTATTTATCCAAGGGAGTTATATCCAGGAGAGAAAAATTCTATTTAAAAATACATATTTAATGATGTAGAATTCTGCTATATTAAATAAATGCTACATAACCACATATGGAATAGGAACTCAATTTTATAAATATTGGAAAAGGAAAGAAGAACTGTGTTTATTTCATTTTCCTAAGTTTCTACTTTGAAAGTCAATGCTGGAAAGAGGATTGTAAATTCAATTTGAATTTAGAGGTTCTTGCTCTCCGCTAATGTTCAGTGTGGCTTTTAGCAAAGCACACAGGCATTCATTTCCTTTATTAATGAAATGGAATCAGTAGCATTGGACCCAATTCCAACCCATACCCAGGATACTATGAGGATTGTATACCACAATGCGTATGAAGAGGATGGCTGTAGACATTAATTTATCACTTACATTATTTCTCTTTCTTCTCTTCCTATATCTTTACTGTTCACTTCATTCTCTTTCCTTCGTTATACTAAACTGTTTACCAAATGAAAGATTAAAATAATTCAGTATTTCCATTCATCCTTTACTGGAAAGATGAGACAAGATCAAACTTTTCAGAATTTACAATTCTCTGATTAGAAAAAGAAAAGTCCTCAGGGTAAAGAAAGCAGACCATTTGGATGATTCTTTAAAAAACAATGCCCAGCAGTACCCCAGGTAGAAGAGAGGGTGTTTAAACATACGCATATTGTGTTCATTTCTAACTTTGGAGATGAAAAAAGCTTAGCACGTGTCAAAACTTGTTTAACCAAATGACTTGTTTGCATTATGTACACATATATAACCAACATATATGATTATTGGATAATAATTGGGCTTTGAAGTGCTCCTTTCCAAACATAATTTTATTTTGCTTTTTAAATAAATATATCAGTCTGTACTTCTCTAAAACTGAATTGCTTGTACATCTTCTGAGACTGTTTCATAAGATGTTTTACCAACTCAAAAGTTTTACAGGCAAATCAGATTGAATTTTGGATGTTTTTTGTATTTATTTATTTTAATTATTTTTTAAAAATGCTTATTATTATTTTTTTAGAGACAGGTTTTGCTCTGTTGTCCAGGCTGGAGTGCAGTGGCATGATCATAGTTCACTGCAGCCTCAAATTCCTGGGCTCAAACAATCCACCCATCTTAGCTTCCTGAGTACTTGAGACTACCGGGAGCACACCACTGTGCCACACTAATTTTTAACTTTTTTTTTTTTTTTTTTGTAGACATGGGATCTCTCTGCGTTTCCTAGGCTGGTCTCGAACTTCTGAGCTCAAGCAGTTCTCCTGCCGTGGCTTCCCAAAATGTGAGTAAAACAGGCATAAACTACCATGCCTGAACAGTATTCTTTTTGGGTTTTTACTATAAAAACTGGAACAGTATTTGATTTTGTTATTTCAGAAACACACAGCAATGTAACCTGTAGAAAGCAAACAATTTGCCTTTTTAAAAAAGAATTCCAAGGAAGTTCTATAGATCCCTTTATAAGAAAATAATTTCCATAAAAAATGAGGTCAATTATATTTTGGTTGTGAAGTTGATGTCTAATCATATTTTTCTTATCATCTTTGCTTGGTTATCTGTTTTAATTATAGCTTCTCTCACAAGTCATTATTTTTTTCTTTCTTTCTCCATAAGGAAAATGTTTGCAGCTACAGTAAATACATTGACCAGGGAATCTCAAACCAATTAACTGCCCTACTTAAGAAAATCCATCTTAGTTTTTGTAGCTGAAACAATATAAATGATATGATAGAATGAAATGTAAATGGATGGGTAATATGATCATGCACAACTATATTAATTTTTTTCATGATTTCTTTTGAGAATACAGAATATGAGGATTCTATTTAATTAGACTAAAAGGTAGTATGACCCAATGGGTTGTATATGCATTAGCTGACTCAAATATTACTTAAAGTCTTATGAAAACTTACTTTAATGCTAGATTTTGGTTATGTAAAAATGTATTCAATAACTATTATACCAGAAAACACTGTAGTCTCGACATTTCCTTATTGTGAAGATAAAGCATAGCTTCCGGATAGGTTGCAGCATGTCTGAAGAAAGGGCACATATGGAGCTTAAATTTCAACTTTAATTATCCATGTTTGCTACTTACAGCCCAGATTTACTATGCAATTGTTACATTTTCAATTTATTCCTCTCACGAGAACCCAATTCAATGTTATTTTTTCCTTCTAGAATTCTAATGCTGTAAAATTGATATGCATACATACAACTATGTGTTAGCTGTAGTAGTCAAAAATATTTAAAGATTCTCTTGATATTTTATTATGTATTATAAGAAATACTTGATTGCATGTACTTCAAATCTTAGAATTTTGTTGAATTTTCCTGAAAATTACATGAAACATTTTTGACCACCTCTTATGCTAGATATAAAGGAAGCTAAGTGATTAATTTATGATCCCAAGTTTCCATCTTTTGTCATCCCCAGTTTCCATCTAGGAAATTTTGGAGATGCAAGTAAAGCTAGATCCTCTAAGTAAATGGTGTCTTAGTTCCATCTTTACTTTCCTTGGGAAAAGCATTCTGTCAAAAGATTTGGTAAAAGCTTGGATAATACCTATCTTTCTATCTTGCAGGCACTTCATTAACGTTAGAGGCAATAATTACAAGCAAATGTTCTTTTTCTTCTCCTCCTTCTTCTTTCTAATGATTTTAAATTATTAAAGTGAGACTCACACACTGTATCAAGATGACATTAAACCTAGAAGTCTAGGTCTCTTGAGCCTTTCTAAGAGCTATATCCACAAACTATAATATCTCTGTATCAAATATTTTAATGAATCAAATGCTTATATTTTCCAATATTTTTTCAATAAGTTGAATCTAAGACATCTTACTTTGTGGTGAAAACATTCGCCATTTTTATTTTAACAATGCAGTCATTAAAAAACTGAAAGAACTGGAAGGATTAAAAAAGTTAAAGAACTGGAAGGATTGTTGCAAGTGAAGAGCTCTATCATGTAATTTCTAACGTTAAGGACTCATCTCATATGAATTTAATATTTGGCATCAATTTTGTAAAGCTTTCAGAGTTTCATGTATTAAGTCATCAGATATTTAATCAATAACATTATATCAGTGATAGAGTAAAAGACTCTTTCAGTCCATAGAAAGTAATGGTTCTGTATGTAATGGCAAACATAGCCCTTTCAATCCAATTAAGTAGTAGTGGTATTTTTTTTTAATCTGATGAGTGTATCATCTCTTTTAGACAATAGTAAAGCAGCAGCTGTCAAAGACCCTTCCAGATTGTGATCTTATGGTTTGCTTCAATTACTGACAATTGATTCTAAACTGTAAAGAATAATTTTATGCTTAATCATAAAAGAAATGTGTGAGTGATAGGAAATCCACTTGAAGAAAACACTATCAGTTTTTGTTGTTGTAAAATCTATCTTCACAGCTTGTCTATGTTGAGTAACTCTCTGTGAAACACTCCCTTTGATTTACATCATGAAAAGTCAATAGCCCCTTCCATAGAATTTGGTCAGTATGTAAGTGTATACTTTGGTAGTTGTGAAGCTATAACATTTGAATACCTGATGCAAGATAAGAAATGTTTTTAATATATACAAAGACATTATAATCTAGTCTGCTATGACATATTCTCAAGCTGACAGTGTTTCCTTAGGATTATTTTTGTTATTAAAAAAAATGGCACACTGTTACCAAACTTGTTTTCTAGTCCTGAACTGCTATATATTTCTGAAAAGGTGTTGTGCAGTTAATATAGAGAGTTATGAATTATAGATGATCTCTCTGTTCAATCTCCCAATTAAATATAAAGTTTCCTTATTTTCAAAAAACTGCTATGCTGTAACATGAGTATATCGATACTGCTTCACCATCCAGTGTGGAAGACAAAAATTGAAAGCCCTGAAATACAGGATCCTTAGAAGTCAAGTTGAGCATATCAAAATAAGATATTACAGGTTTCTTGTAATCAAGAGATCTTTTTAAAGCCTATCTTCAGAAGAATCTAGTCAGTTGATAACATATAGCCTCTATAAAAAGCACAACCTAATTGCATTTTTTTACAAAATTGCATGGATTAACATTTCATTCAAACAAGAAAATCAAGTCAATTCCCTGTAGCAAAAGTTTTTATGATATATAGGCCATCTTAATTTCAAGGGATGACCCTATAGTAAATTCTGAAGTATCTTTTCCAAAAATATTTCCATTCTGGGTGTGACCATATGAGATATTTGAATTAAATTGACTACTACTTAGTTCAAAACGAGACACTCAATTCAATTTTAGCACATACTTCCCCTCTCTCTTTCATGCAGCACCTATGAGAGCTAATGATAGCTGAAGTCTCTTTTGGGAAATATCTGTAGATATCTCAAAATTATTTTTCTCTGCTATAGATTTTAGTGCTCAATTCTGTACAATAAAAAGCCCTAACAGTGTTTGTAAATTCAAAGAAAATACTGTATCTACAGCTGTGAACATGCTTACTTGAATCTCTGGATGGAATATTTTTACAGGGAACAAAAAGTTGCTATAAGCTTACGACCTATTTTCGTTTTTCTTCCCCATAAAACAGTGGGAAGAAAGGAGATTATAAAACCTTAATGATCCTTTTTAAAAAGTTTCATAAACATCATCCGTAATTATTTTGCAGAGAAATGCTGCTAATTGAAAGAAAATCATTCTATTAGCACGCACACCTGCTGCTGCACAAACAGTCCATTACTTGCTGAAGAACTTAATTCTGATACAAGGCTCAATCTCCAGTTTATCTCCTTAAAGAATGTCCACTTGAAAATTCTTCCTTAGTTTTGCCTCTGTTGCTTACTGAGTTATCTCAGAGCAATCATGGCAGGGTACCAAATATTTGTCTCTGCAGATTTTATAGTCCTGGGTTTTATCTGGATCAAAAGAGAAATAAAAATCGATCTCTTCTTTAAAATAATCAGAATCCAGTTACTCCAGTATCAGGTCACAAAATTGCCTTAAAGATCTCAAAGCACAGCCATACTAGTTATCACAGGAGAAGAGTAAATCAAACATACCATTCCTTTTATCTGGAGGTATTGTCACTTGGGATTTTATTTAAAAATATTTTAAAGGCCGCTTCCTTCTTGAAAGTTATAACATGTGAAATGAGGTTATTTTCCCATACTAGTCCAATATTGTGCCTATTTACCCGTATTCCAAAGGTTGATGTACACATGGTTTGCTATGAAAACAGCAATCAAAACAATAGAAAATCAACAAGAGTCATAACGTGTACATAGCTGATTCTGCACCAGACGCTTTGCAAAATATTTTGTTGTTTGTATGCATATGGATTTGCTTATTTCTTTTTTCTGGCAATATAACCATATTCATTTTGATTTATTATATAAAAGTCAAAAACTCACAAGCACATTGCTCAATTTATAGCCAATTCCCGGCATCAGTGTTATTAATAATGTATTCCCTTTCATAATACATAACTAAAACTTATATTAGATTTTTCATTACATAGTAAACCACAAATAAAATAAAAATCACTCATAATTTCACTGCCTTGTTTACTTCAATAATAATAATACTATGTTAGATAGTTTAAGCAGTATGAAAACGTACAGAAAGAAAAGTGAGACACTTTCTTCCCTATTTCTTAATGTTAGGTAATCAAAGTATTTGTTATTCTTCCCAGATTAAAAATAGGTTACAAATATCTACAAATAACGTGTCTTTTACAATTATTTTAATCATACTTTTTTCAAATCAGCAAATAAAAATCCATGTCATTCATCTAATAACCACAAAGTATTCCATAGTTTTCCTAGAGTATTATTTAGTTAAATAATTAATTGCTTATTTGGTTAAATAATAATTGCTTCTTCTTATTTAGTTAAATAACTGTATTATAAGATAATAATTGTTTGACTTCAGGTTTCATTATCACATAATACCTTTGATGGTAACATATGAGACTGACTATGCAGTGGGTACCATTGTCATTTCTATTTAACAGAGGAGACAAGGAAGTCACAGAGCATTCAAGTAAATTTCCTGGTATCACTCACTTAATTTGTGGAGTCAAAATAGAAATAAAGGCAGTCTGACTTTAGATTCCACGGTCTTAAACACTACCATATGTATTTCTAGTAGGCAAAGGTGGCTGTGCTGGGCCCTCCTACGTCCAGTACTTCTAGATGAGCCCTAAGTTGTTTCATGAGATTCAGAGCTTATTCTGAATAAAATTATATAGTTTGTTCATAACTCTACCAAAGTCATGTACTTCTTACCTACTTAGAATAAAAAGAAGACATTCCTATAATTTTATGCTGAAGGATGAGACTCCAGAATCAAGATGCCTTTGTTTAGCAGACACATTAATGATACTAAGTCTATGCAAACTAAATGTGGGCCTAGAGCTGGCAGTACAGAGTTTAGGTACTTTTTTAATTATGAAGGGAGAAATTGAATTTGAGGGAGGAAAATCCAAGAGAAGAGGTCATGCAATATGGCAAGGATCTGGAGCCTACAGAGAAATATAATTGTTGAGATCCTCCTAAGAGTACATAGTGAAACAGCAGGAACACTTTGTAGGTAAAGAAAGTCTAATATTCAATTTACATTTTTCATTTAATATACATATATGTAAAGTTTTATTGCTAGAATATCCTGGAAAGGAGGAAAAATTCCACATGTGGGTCGATGAAGAATAGAAGAGCGAAGAAAAATAGTAAAAGCAGTATAAGTGAAATTAAATTTCAGCAACACTGGAAACTTGGTATAGATTATAAAAGTAGCCAGCTCCCTTCCTCTCAACTCCCACAAACCTCCTGGAATTTGGAGAAATTTTATGAATGTTAGTTTTCCTACAGAATTTGAGAAATCTTGGAAATTTATTTGATTACCTAGAAATACGCTGGCCTTTGCTGACATCTAATTACGATAAGATTTAAGAAGTTAAAGGAAAAGAGATCTTCCAAAGGGAAGGAAAAGTATTGCCAAGGAAATAGAGCCAAGGAGGAGTATCTGGCAGAAATGTAGAACAGAGGAAATGGTCAGCTAAGTACTTCCCACTTGGCTTTCCTTTATGAATATTTTTTGACAGTTTCAGAAAAATGAAACTATGAAAAATATGACAAAATAGTGCAAAGAATTCTCAGACATCCTCCTTCCAGATTTATAAGATGTCAGCATTTAAGTACAACTTTTAATACAGATGTTTGTTCATTCTTCTTTCTCTGTCACTCCCATGGTTATCTATCTATCTCTCTATTATCTATTTATCTATGTATCATGTATCTTATCTATCTGTCTATGTAATTTACCTTTCAGTCTACCTGCCTACCTATCTTTCTATCTTTCTTGTAGTCTGAGATAAATACATGTATAAAAATAGGTTACATGTGTATATGTTTTTTCCCTGAACTCCTGAGGAATAATTTCCAGACATGGTATTCCTTTACTTTCCCCCACAAAGTACTCAATGTATATTTCCTATAAACAAGGAATTATTTTATACAGTGATTATAATGGCTAAATAAACAACATTGATTAAATATCAACATTTATTTCTGGGAGTGGCAAATTACTGTTAAGGGTGAGAAGCTAATTGTTTTAGGTTTTGCAGACCAGACAGTTTTGGTTGTAACTACTGAGTTCTGCTGTTGCAGTGAAAAGGCAGCCGGAGAAAACATGTAAATAAAAGATTTGGCTGTGCTTAATGTAAACTGATCTTTAAAAACAAGTAGTAGGATGGCTTGGTTCATGAGTCGTCTTTGCTGATCCCTGATCTAATATATAAACCTTCTTCACAAGTTCCTATTTGTTTAGGTAATGTCATTTATAGCAAAAGAAAATCTCAAGTCATGTGTTGCATTTAGTTGTCATGTAGTCTTAATCATATTTGATCTTGAACTGTTTATTTTGTAATATTTTTGAAGACTACTGAGTAATTATTTTGTAGAATGTTCCTCTAATTGGATTTATCTGGTATTTATTTTTGGTTAAATTCAAGGTAATCGCTTTTGTTCTGAATGCTGTGGAAGTGATGATGAATAGTCTCAATGCATCATGTCAGGGGCTCGTGCGGTTGATTGTAACACCATTATTTGTATTAATAACTTTGGTAATTAGGCTAGAAGGCTGTCAGCCAGATTTCTGCAATCTGAAGTTACAACTTTATACTTCAAATTAGTAAATGTTTTGTTGGGAGCCACTTTGAGACTATGTAAATATTCTGTATTCCTCAAACCTTTACTCACTAGTTTCAGAATTTATTGTCAGTTTTTGCCTGAATCGTTTATTACGGTGGTTGCCAGCAGTGATTTTCTAATTGCATCATATCTTCCACATCTAGTGGCTGGCTTTCTAGTGCAATGAAGACTGTATTTGTTCTTTATGGAGGCTTACTTTATTCAATAGACTAAAAAAAAAAAATCATTATTTATTTCAGTTGTCAAAATATCCCAGATTTGACTTTTCAGAGTCTCTTCAAACTGACTTCTAAGTCTTTTTATATCTCCGTCATTCATTGAGCACATCTATGCTTTTTGGCTTATAAAGATATTCCAGCTTCAATTTATCCTTACCAGATCCTGACATGAAATCAATCATTTCTCTAAGGAGCCTCGATTCTTTTTTAGGGTATTTAGAAGACAAGATATACAAACAAGTATGTCTGAGAAATACACACATACACACATACCGATGCACCCACATACATCTATTATCTATTTCTATATGTATCTTTCTATCTACACACTTAATATATTAAACCCAAGGAGTTCACATTGACATCCTCAAGTCCAATTCAACATAATAGAATTTATTTGTCCTTTTCCCTTCCATATTTGTTAAGTCTATAATAGGAAAAAACTGGCTGTCATTATCCCTAATATATTTACTTATTTGCTCGATTCTGTAATATGTAAAGTAGTTTTAGAACTACTAATATATAAAACATTGATTGGAAAAGTCAGTACAATGCCGGAAAGTATATTCAGAGAGTACTCACCTCCTCCCTCCGCTCTCTGTCCTTTCCACCACATCTCACTCATACCCTATATGCCCTGAGGTGACCAGTTCTTATTGTTCATTGGTTTATCCTTCCAGCATTTATTTTTGCTTAAATGAGCAGTCCCTTGCATGTTTATTTTTTTGTTTTTATTTCTCCTGCTTTTCACCATAAAAGTAAAACAGTATGAAGTATAAGTAATTTATCATACTCTGCTTTTTTTCATTTAATAACATAGCATGGATATCACTCTACACCTCCACGCCAGTGTATAAAGATCTACTTCATACTTCGTTTATTTTATTACAGACAAGGTCTCACTCTGTCACCTAGGCTAGAGTGCAGTAGTACAATTATAGCTCACTACAGCCTCAAATTTCTGAGCTCAAGTGATCACCCCACCTCAGCCTCCCAGGTAGCTGGAACTGCAGGCACATGCTGAGTCATCTGGCTAACTTTAAAAAAAAAATTGTAGAGTTGGGGCTGAGTACGGGATGCAGGATACCGGGGAGCTGGGATGTGTTCTTCCAGGCCCTTGGTCCCTCACTCACCCGAGAATGGGGGAGAGGACCTCACAGGGCATGGTGAGCTCATTTAAGTAAATGTCAGACCCCAAAGAGTTTTGCAGAAAGTGATTTATTTAGGAAGAGAGAGAGAAAAAGGAGAAAGAAATAGAGAGAGAGCGAGTGAGCTCTCACACTGTCGTGAGAGGAGATCCAGAAATGGAGTCTGCCCAGATGTGGGAGAAGGGGACTTTTAACCTGGGAGATATTCCCGCCCCATTCAAGTCTTCTGTCCTATGAAAGGAGTTCCTTTAAACTTCCGCTGGAGTGATCGATCTTTGATTTCTGATTCTGATTTGTTGTTTGGCCCAGAGTACTCCCATAGCTTCTGCAGGCTTTATAGACAAAGGAAGCTCACCTGGGCAATCCATCTTCCCACCCTCGAGAAAGTTAATCAAAAACCTCTAAGCTCCTGGATAAATATGTAGAAGAAGACAAGTAGAGCATGTTGCTGGAAAGTTCTTGCCTTTGAAACCTTGCCCCTTTGTGGACCCAGGAAGAGAATACATTCTCTCAGGGCCTCATCATTTTTCCCAGGCTGGTCTCAAATTTGTAGGTTCAGGTGATCCTCCTTTTTTGGCCTCCCAAAGTGCTGGGATTATAGGTGTACACTGCTAGGTTCACCCTGGTACTCTGTTTTTGGATTTATCAGAATTTATTTCCTAGGAATAGGCATATAGGTTGTTTCCAATATTTTGCAGTTATAATCAAGGCTTGAATAGCCTTCTACCTGTACATTTTCACAGTGTCGAAGGTATAGCTTTAAAATAAATTGTTGGAGGTTGCAAACATATATTGTACTTTCTCTTCTTTTTAGACAGAGCTCTTGGTTTTACTTTTGAGCAGAAGTGGTGTCAACTTGTTTTTAGTTAGTACAGTATTGAGCATGTAATAAGAGTATAGCATATATTTGCTGAATGAATACAATTCTCCCAGGTATAGAAAATTTGATGAGAAACGAATCTACCTAGACCCACAATCTTGGAAAGGAGAATTGGTTTGTGAGAAAAGCTCCTGAAAGAGAAACCTGACATAGGTATCGGTATCACAGAAAAAGACCAAAGGAAGCAAAGCTCTTGAGGCAACTAAGCTCAGCTACTAATAGCAAGAGAGCCTGAAAACAACATCTGAGCAGAATCAGGAAACAAGAAACAGAGAATTCACCATTTTCAGTTCTGTCAGAGCTCGTGTGAGTAACATCTGCAACAAAGATCTTCAGATACAAAATTCCACACACAAAATCACCAGAATGAAAATGCTTTGTAGAAATGAACCCAGGCTTCAGAGAGCTAAAAATAGCAGCTTATGTAAATTTCTGACAATGAAATTGGCCCCCAGAAAGGGATTCTTGAGTGCATTTGAATGGATTTTGGCCTTTTTTTCCCAAAGGAAAATAATTAAAGGAATATGAAAACCAGTCTCAAAAGTAGAAAAGTCTGTTATCTCCTCACCAAGAGAAATCAACAGAATTGTAATGCTTCCATGAACTCTCATGACAGCCAGGTGTAAACTCAACACAAGCCTGTATTTGACTCTAAAAAATCTATTACAAGCTTCTCCCTTTCATCCCTTTTCATGTTTAGTTCAGATTCAGAAAACTGTGAATAATTCATAAGCTCAAGTGTTCTCCCCATTATGGTGAATAGCACCACAGTGAAGCTGCTCCTTATTTTGCTAAAGTACATATTGCTAAAATGTTTCTCTCTAACTCTGAACTATTTCCTTGTACTAAGATGTCTGTCCCTTTTTTTAAAGATATTTTATCATTTTCTTGAATTAATATTTAAGTCTATTATGTAATCATACATCAAATAGATTATATCAATTTTTAGGTTAATTCAAAGAACTGAAAATCAAATCAGATGTTATTAATCTAAGAATGGAAAATTGCCACATCATAACCTGGCTATAGGATACAGCTGAGCATGCCCTATATTATCATAGTAATAAAAGACATTAGGTTTAGCAGTTTATTTTTAACAGATATTTTTAAAGTATAATTCATATACAAAGAAGTGCACATATTGAATGTGTATATTTCTTTGAGTTTGCACATATGCAAATGCCGATGATACCATCACCCCAGTCGAGGTAATAGACACAACTAACACCTGGCAAAGGTTTTGTGTCCCTTTGCTTTTTGTTTTTATGTTTTCGTGGTAAGAACTTGTGTTCTGTTTTGTTTTTCATGTTAATTGACAAATGATTAGACATATTCACGGGGTACATAGTGATGCTTCAATACATATGTATAGTGATCAGATCAGGGTAACGGGCACTCAACATGAGATTTATCCTCAAATTTTGAAGTGCACAATATCATGTGGTTAACTTCAGGTACTACAATGTACAGCATCTCCCTATAACTTTTCTTCTAGTATAACTAAAACTTTTTACCCACTGAGCAACCAACTGTGTTTTCTCCAGCCTCCCCTGTAACCTGCTGTATTCTCTTTCTGTCAGTTTGACCATTATAGATACCTCATATAAGTGAAATCATGCCTCCAGGTACGGTGGCACACTCCTGTAAACCCAGCACTTTGGGAGGCTGAGGAGGGTGGATCACCTGAGGTCAGGAGTTAGAGACCAGCCTGGCCAACATGGCAAAACCCTGTCTCTACTAAAATACAAAAATTACCTGGGGGTAGTGTCAAGTACCTGTAATCCCAGCTACCTGGGAAGCCAAGGCAGGAGAATCGATTGGACCCAGGAGGTGGAGGTTGCAGTGAGCTGAGATTGCACCATTATACTCCAGCCTGAGTGACAGAGTGAGACCCCGCCCCCCCCCAAAAAAAAGGTGACATCATGCAGCATTTGTCCCTCCGTGATTGGCTTACTTCACTTAGCATAATATACTCAAAGTTCATTTATGTTGTCACAAATTATAGGGTTACTTCTTTTAGTAAAGATTGGATAACATTCCTTTGTATGTGAATACTGTATTTTCTTCATTTATAAGTCAATTGACATTTGAACTTTTCCCATATCTGGGCTATTGTGAATAATGCGGCAATGGACATGGAAGTGAAGATACTTCTCTGAGATGCTGATATCAGTTCTTTTGTATTTATAGCCAGAAGTGAGATTGCTGGATAATATGATAGTTTTATTTATATTCTTTGAGAAATCTCTATACTGTTTTCCACAGCTACTGTGTCATTTTATACTTCCAGCATCAGCGTACAAGCGTTCAAATTTTTCCACATCTTGGCCAACACTTGTTATCTTTCAATTTGTTAATAATTGTCATCCTAGTATGTGTGTGTTAGGGTTTTCCAGAAATATGGAAGAAACAGAAACAATACATATGTAATACAGTCTTAGTCCTCTCAGGTTGCTATCACAAAATACTTTAGACTGGATAATTTGTAAACAACAGAAATTTATTGACCACAGTTCTAGGAGCTGAGAAGTTCAAGGTGAAGGCATCATCAGATTTAGCACCTGGAGAAGGCTTGTTCTCTGCTTCAAACATGAAACTTTTTGTTGTGCCCTCACATAGCAGGAGGACCGAGGAGCTCCCTAAAGCTTCTTTTGCAAGAACATCAATACCATTGTGAGGGAAGATCCTTCATGATCTAATCATCTTCCAAAGGCCCCACTTTTAAACACCATCATGTTGAGGATTAGATATCAGTAAATGCATCAACTCAAAAAGAATTAAAGACTTAAACATAAGACCCAAAAACTGTAATACTGCTAGAAGAAAACATAAGAGAAAGCTGCTTGATGTTGGTCTTTACAGTGATTTCTTGGATATGACACCAACAGTACAAGCAACAAAAAAGCGAAAATAGCTAAATGAGGCTGCATCAAACTAAAGGACTGCTACACAGCAAAGAAAGTAATTAAGAGACCAATGGAAAGGAAGAAAATATTTGCAAACTATATATCGTCTAAAGAGTAACTTCCCCAAATATGTAAGGAAATACTACAACTCAATAGCAAACAACCTGATTAAAAAATGAGCAAAGAACTTGAACAGATGTTTCTCCAAAGGATATGTTCAGATAGGCAACAAGCATGTGAAAAGATGCTCAACATCCTTAATTATTCATAAATTTGCAAATCAAGACTACAATATGTGTCCATTTTTAAGGTCCCAGTATGTGTTGTGAAGTCTTAAGAGCTTTGTTTTCAAACATTTAAGTTATTAAAATGTTCTTTTATAGTTTTATATACTTTTGACAGTCTTTCTCATACTAATATATCACAAATACTATTCCTAGTCTCATTCCTTTGCATTTATTAATATTTCTTAGGTACTTATCATGTGATAACCTATTTTAATTGCATTATTTAATTAATCATCTTAAAACTCCAGGCATGATTACTATAATTATCTGTATTTTTCAGGTGTCAAAATTGAGGCTCAGAGTAGTTCACCAGCTACCTCATGATGACAAAGCTAAAAGGTGGCAGAACTGGAATTTTATTCTGACACTAGGGCTCAAGCAGTCACCATATCTTGACATTTGATAATGATGTTGAATTTACAAAGTTGTTGAGATGTTTTTTTACTAAGCCTAACTTTGACAAGACAGTAATTGAGTGAGAACAACTTAAAAACCACTTTCCCAATTTCTCTTACAGAAATTAAGTAACAGTTGCATTTAAGAGGTAGAAGTGGCATTCTCTTCCAAAAGGCCAAATTAAAAAAAAAAAATCCCCAGTATAAATTTTTCTGTGTATCCTGTTTTTAAACAATTATAGATTTTATGAGTTTACATTTATTGAGTTCATCAGGCACCCAGCTAGGTTTTATGAGTTATGTCATTCAGCCCTGATTGCTATCCATACTCCAGATATATACTTTTTAGCTACCTATTTTACAGTAACACTTGGATGCTCAATATTCACTTCTAATTATACATATCAAATTTAAGAGATTGACATTTTCTCCAACAATCTGTTTTTTTTTCTACTCTTCTCCATCTCAGAATGGTGCAACAACAGGTGCCTAATTATTCAGGACGGTATCCTAGGGGTCAGACTTGTGTATCCTTTACCTGTCTCCTACATCCAATTTATTGTTTAGTCATGTCACTGTAAATCTCCAAGTATATCTTGAATCCAAGTACTTCCCTCCATGTTTATTACCTCCACCATAATCCACATCCCGTTATCTCTTGCCTTATCTGCTGTTTTTTGACATTATCAGTTTCCCTTCCTCTAATCTTGACTTCCTAATCTCAAGATAATGTAAGTAGTCTTTTGAAAACATCTATCATTTTCTATTTATTGCTTTAATATCTTCTCTTTTATCTTAAATTGAACCCTATAGTCTTTAAAAAACGCTAACTCTCCAATCTTAATTCTCAAAACTCTTGGCCCTTGCTCATTTCCTTCCCCAAAAATGTCCATGTTTCAGTTCCTTGAATGTTCCAAGATGTTTCTCAGACTTTTTATATACTCTTCTTTGATGTGAATCACTTTTCCCCAGGCTTGTCATATAGAAGATATTTTCTTGTTCACAAAATGTTACTTTTTTTATGGGGCCTTCCTTGATGAATCTATCTAAAATAATCTTCTACATTTCCTGTCTGTCAAATTATAGTACGTATTGTACATACTATAATCTAGACATATATTGTTTATTAATTTTTTATTGGTTATCACCATAAACGAAAATGCAAACTACAAAGGAGAAGGGATATTGCCTACAAGCATGCGTAGCACAGGTTAGCTATTTATAAACAGTAATTCAATGAATGAACTAACGAAACCTCACTACTACTCTATAAGACATACCTTTTTTGACTTCATTTTGGGGGCGAAGAATATCAAGGCTCAGAACATTACAGACAAGTTTCTGAGGATCATAAATCTAGTGAATAGCAGCCTTGTGATCCATACACAAATCTGGCTGACTCCAGAGATCAATCTCTACTCATTTTAATCACGTATTCCGCTTAAATTTATTCTGCTTCCAAATAAAGAACATTCAGCTGGTGTTTTTTAGACACCCTTAAGCTGGGCCTACACTTGACCTGTAAATCAGTTTGGGAGGTAAGGACATTATGCCAACATGGCTCAATAAATTTGGGATTCAAGCCTGTTATTTGAGCATCAGCTAGAGTCTAGAATGAGCCTGTGATGTCACCATCACTTTTACAGCTGAGTGGAGAGTTCTGGAATGGCCGATTTATTTCCCAGGTCATTAGTAATCTGGGCAGCTTGGGCCTGCAGGTAGCACTGATAGATCTACTTGTCACAATAATAAGTCACTTTCTTAGAGGTGTACAGATTGGGGGAAAGTGTTTTTCCACTAAATCTTTAGGGAAACAATTTTTTAGAGGATACACAATATATCATTTCAGGTTATAATAAATCTTTTAACACCACAAAGTAGCGTAGTATTTGACTAGGTATGGAATTATATTTCTCCCTACTTTTACCAGAGATACAGTAATTTGTCAGTGAGAACTCCATATAGAAGTTCTATCAAAATGGCTTAAATTTCAGAATTATCAGACTATTTTTAACAATCCACAGGAAATAGTTATTCTTTATCACAAACTGTCCATTTGATTGATGTTTCTCATATTTAATTAAAGATATTTATTGGGGAGATCGTTTTTAATGTTAAATGGTATACACACAGGCACATATGAAACAAGTGACACAGTAAGCAAAAGTCATCTTTCATTTTTCAAGTTCCACTTCAACTTTCAACAGTTCAAAAAGGTGGTATTCATGGAGGCAGCTCAGCAGTCGCTGGAATCTTTATTTTGTTGGTATATAGTTTCTGATCTTGGGCAAGCAATAATTGACCGAGGAATCACATATCTAATTATAAAATGGGCAGGTAAGAACATGATTCTCTTTCAATTCAATACGTATTTTCTTTCTTTTTCTGGTTATAGTAGTGACTTCTCTTGAATTGTATGTTTCCTGAGTGCTATGACCCCTTTGTGTATATACTACAACTTATAGTAAAACATGCTACACTTTGGATTATAATTTCCTACAATCATTTCTGAGGATATCAGCAGATGCTCAAGTTCCTTATATAATATAGCTATTATTTGCATATAACCTACTCATATTTTCTCATATATTTTACCGCATTTTCAGATTACTTATGATATCTAATAGAATATAAATTCTATATAAATAGTGCTGTATTTTTATATAATTTTACTTTGTAATTATTATTTTTATTGTTTTCTTTTTCTGAATATTTTTGATCCATAGTTGATTGAATGTGCAGGTTCTTGCAGAAAGGGAGGGTGTAACTGTTTTTCTTTTTATCAGTGTTACCCACTAGAAGGCAGAGATATGTCTTTGAGATTGTTTGATTCAATTGGCTTCACTTTTAATATCTGGCACCAGTTCTACAATCATTTGCTAATTCAATGAACACTTTCTTGTCTCTTCCAATTCTGATAAATATATATTTGGAAAAAAGTCAGCAAATGTTAATGGATTCAGGTCTTAAGTAACAAAGTAAAAGGGGTTGTTGTTTAAAATTAACTGAGCAGACATGATCTCACTGACCCTGAGTCTAAACAGTGATCATTTTACCAGATATGTTAGCTAGAGGCTCATGATTGCCTACCATTGTCTGTTCTCAGAATAGTGAGAACCGCTTTATGGTACACATCTTCTGCTTAAGACTGAATGTGGTACCACAGAGAGTCAATGAGGCAAATAGATTGAGGCTTCAAAACATAGTCATAATTCTATTTTATTCAATAAAAGAGGGTCTCAGATCAAGTTTGAATAGGGCATCGTATTTTCTCACCATTAAAAGAAGCACTCTCTGAGTCAGGCACCGTGGCTCTCACCTGTAATCCCAACTTTGGGAGGACAAGGCAGGTGGATCACCTGAGGTCAGATGTTCGAGACCAGCCTGGACAACATGTTAAAATCTCATCTCTACTAAAAATCCAAAAAAATTAGCCAAGTGTGGTAGTACACATTTGTAATCCCAGCTACCTGAGAGGCTGAGGCAGGACAATCACTTGAACCTGTGAGGCGGAGATTGTAGTGAGCCAAGATTATCAAGATCATGCCACTGCACTCCAGCTTGGATGACAGAGTGAGACATCTAAAAAAAAAAAAAAAAAAAAAAAAAAAAGTCTGAAATACAATTTTCTTAATGAGTAAATCCTTGTGATTACTTCATTTAACCATCCAGGTTTAGAAAAACATAATATCAAAATAATGATAGTGTTTGACTTCTTAAAGCCTATTTCCTCAAAACTCAAATCTAGAAGGTACTCTGAAGGAAAATAAGTACTAAACAGAAATGATAGCCTTTCCTTTTCCAAGGGAGTGCATTTATAAAAAACTAAAAGGAAATTTTGTAACTTAAACACGTTTCATCACATCTACAGCAGAATGTCTTCTGTCTTTAAGAAATAAAATCGCAAAATTGAAATTATTAAATTACTCGCTGGCAAACAGGCACTGGAAAATTCTCTTTTTCTTTAATACAGCTAAGAAAGAAAATAGCAAAATATATATGGAAAAGTATTGAAATGTGTCACGTAAAAAAGAAAAGATATGTATTTGAGATGTCAGTGTAAAAGGGTGATGTTAAAGCTTGATGTGTTTTGTCTCAGGAAAGTAGAGATTAAACCATAATGGTGCATCTGACAAGCAAGTATGTGTAATTGGAAACATGAGTAATTAGGGCTCATTCCTGAGCTCAGATTATTGAATTTCATCAAACATGTGGAAGCACCCTGACATTTGGGAGACAGGGGGACAGATGTATGTGTGAAATGCTTCCCTCCCTGGCTTACATGGCATCGCTGAAGGTAGCACTTGTACATAATGTGGACAGTAAACACACTGGCATTCTGCCTGCTGCTGACCTGACAGGAAGTGTCTGGCAAGCTGTCAGACGGGCATCTGTGTTACCTGCTACCTAGCTCCTTCTCCGCCAGTCAAGCAATATGGCGGAATTTTGTTTAATATGCCGTGGTTCTCTTCTTGGTCTTCTTGGTTAAAATTTTTATGTATATTAACTCATAATAAAGGGAGGTGTTTTATTGTTTCCCATATTTAGATAAGGAAACTACAGTATTGAAAAGTCAAGTAACCAGAAGCTCAATTAGTGTTAGAACCATGTTTCTAACTGTAGTCCCAGATCTTGTGTCCAAAACGCCACTCGGCCAAAAAAACTCGTATGATCATAAATCTCAGCAGATAAAGTCCATGTTGAATCCTTCACTACAGAAAATTTCACACTAGCAAAACTCTGTAAGGTCAAGGATACAAATCCAGAGTTATCTTTTCTCTCATTTTGTATTCAGTCAAATCTAACAAATCAGACAAACCTATGAAGAAACTCAAAACTAAATAAGAAGTCCTACCATGCAGATAAAATCACCTGTCATTTACCAAAGGGTTTACCTACATCTTGAGTATAAATTTCTAATTTGTGCTGAGTATAGTGAGTATAATTGTGTAATAAATTTACATCCAGAAGAATTGGAAAACATAATTTTAATTGAGAAATTGTTTCTGTCCTAAAATGTCCAATATGAGAGTATACATGTTTTTACCACAGAAGTGAATACTTTCTGATGCATGAAATAGCAATGTTCAGGGATAACTTGAGCAGTATTCAAGTTAGCCTTAATGATGACATGTTGAAGTCTTCCAAGCTCCAAAATAATACCTGTTTAATTACTTTTCTACAACTGTAAGGCATGAAGGTACTATTACCTTAAATACATTTACATGAATTTATTTTCAGTGTTTCCATCAAGGCTTACTTAAATGCTTTTTCTCTTTTATTAAATGCTTTTGTGTATTTGGTGACAGTATCACTGTGCTATTTATTTAAATGAGTTTTGCTTAAAGTTATTAACGTCCCTGACACACCACACACACACAGGATTTCCTTGTTCAATCCTTTCATTTTTTTCCACATAATATTATTCACAACTTTTACATGTGTTGAAAATAATGGATATGAAAACACTCATTGTGAGTAGTGTCTTTTTCTGTAATTAGTTTTCCTTTGTAATACTTTATCCATAATTCTTACCGTATAAACATAAATTAGACAAGAACTAGGTGATTTACACTACTATAAATATTTTTCTTATCCTTAATTGGCACTGGATGTTTTATTTCTTATATTTGTCGTTGGAGGATGGCTTCCTCTAATTCACCTATAAACCTCTGGAGACTGTTTCTCTCCATACTCTATTATGACTAGAAGCAAAAGTTATTTCCAGATTCTTTCTGAACAAATGCAAGGCAGTGATAAGAAACATTTCTAAAAGATTTTATGTTAGTTTCAAATTACCATGTTAGATAAACTCTGACTTCATGATATTCCCTGATTGTAGTATCTGAATAATGCAGAAAATGCCACCATACAATGAGATTGATATAGAACCAGGTCCTAACATATTTCAAAGCTGTTAGGTTTAATGGTGTCTCTGTTAGCATTTTCTGGGCTCTGAATCCACCAATCTCCCATGCCCCTCAGTCCTCCCGAAAACATACAGACCATAAACCTAATATGCCCAGTCATGACCCTATCAGCCTACCACCAGTGCCACTTGAGAGACTGTATTAAAGACAAATCAGACAGAAGGATGGTTGTGCATGGATAATATTGTAGATAGGTTTAGCTCGACCACTTTGGAATCAGACTGCCTAACTCTGACTAACTTGTGAACCTACGCCTTCTAGGCATCAGTTTTCTAATTTGTGAAATAAAGACAATAATAGTATTGAAATAATAGTATTTCTGTGATAATTAAAATGGATAACAAATCTATCCAGTCCCTTTGTGCAGTGTCAGATGAGAGTTAATAACTCTATATATATTGCACATGGCTTTTTAGTTTTTCTTTTTAAATAATATTATTAAACGATAAGCGTTCTAATACGGTTTTTAATTTCCTGCACTTTTTAATATGTTTTTCTTAGTAATTCGTTAATGGAATTACTTATTCACAAATGACATTGGGCAATCTTTAGTTTAGATAGTCCTATACATTTAAAAAGGGCCTATCTATACAACAGTATGTCATTTTATTTAATGGAAAGATATACCCTGAATTTTCTTTTTTTTAAATAGCAAGGCTCTTTGGTATTGAATTTGTAGAAAGTTTTGACTTATTGAATTCTGTCTAGGGTTTTTATGTGTTTGATGATTTTTCTTATTTAGTGTAATTTAGTATAATTATTAAAATGACCAAATCAGGTGAACAATTTATAATTTCTAATAGACCACAAGTCAAGAGTCAAGAGTTTCTATTTTAGATTGGTCACTCACAAGTTGGTGATCTTGGGTGAATTGTTTATGCAGTGAATTCTTCATGACTTGGGATCATTTTACTAGGTGTACACTAGCTTAAATGAACTAATGGGAGCCTGGCAAGTGCTATTATCAAGTCAGAATAAAGAATTTGAAAAATTCAGGTCGGAAGGGATCTTACATCATGTACTTCAAAGATAGAAACTGGGAATGCCTATAAAGCTATGTAGGTAATTAAAATGAACAAAGTGTAACAACAGTAGCTCAAGCAAGATTATAAATGGGAATTAACAGTCAGTGTTGTGGATACAGGAATGTTTTTATCTGTGGTTAATTAGAGAAAATAAAACTTGTCTATAAGGGCAGTACTTCCTATTGATTGTTGCCACAGAAAAACGTAGTACAATTTTGTCAGATTTTGTGATTTCAAATGCTAAGAAATGCTGGAAAGTAAGATTTTCATGTGAACTATTCTGAATTCTATATTTTTGCAAATATTGTTTGTTAAATAATATCTTAAAGCCAAGCAAACAGATTATAGTGCCACATTCAACCCAAGAACCACCAATTTGTTATCTGGTCAAATAGTTTCTCATTTGACACTTGAATTCCTCTACAACATTTCTAAGAAGTGATCATTACCATTAATAATTTACCAAGATAGTAATGAGCATATTACTCTCTATAGTATGCCTATAAAATTTTATAAATGATATGCTCATTTCTATTTTGGTCAGTTATTCTTATTTATAGACAGTTTTGCTAGAAAGTTATGTTTTTATATTGCCTTTGCTAAAAAAATAGTGCCAATAATTGTCACATGTAAATTATTTTCCTCTTCAAAAAACATGATGAAAATCTAATCTGCATATTCTCTGATCTGTTGAAGAAAATTACTGTATCTCTATCCTCACATTAACACCTACATCTTTATTTTTTTATTTTTTATTTTTTTGGAAGTTAAAGTATTTATTGATGTGTTTAAACTCTGTGCATAACACCTACATCTTTTATTAGTTCAAAGATTTTTCACGTAGAGTTGGAATTTCTTCATCTTTCTGGTTGAAACTACTGAATTTATAGAACCTCTTTGTATTCTTAGAAGTGTTCAGGATAGAGTTAAAAACTGTCATCTAAACAGTGGTTCCCAAACTTTTTGGTGCCAGGGACCAGTTTCGTGGAAGACAATTTTTCCACAGATGAGGGTAGGCAGATTAGGAGGGCGGTGGGGAGGAGATGGGTTTGGGATCACACTGTTTCACTTCAGGTCATCAGGCATTAGCTACATTCTCATAAGGAAAGTGCAACCTAGATTCCTCACATGTGCAGTTCACGATAGAGTTCAGGCTCTTGTGAGAATGTAATGCTGCCGCTCACCTTCTCCTGTGTGGCTTGGTTCCTAATAGGCCAAGGACTGGTACTGGTCCGTGGCTGCGGGCTGGGGACTCTGGTTTAAAGTGAGACCTATCAGAACAGTGCCAGTGCTGAACCACTATCCTTTTAGCAGATCAGTGTGCCATGTAAAAATCTCTCTGCTCCTAGAATTATTTTGTTATGCAAATTAAATATTGCAATTATCAAATTAACATCACAATTCTGTTTTCTGACTTTTCTTCTTAGATTATGCCACTTGAATCTACAATGAGATATCTTCAGTTTCTATATTCAGTAAAATGTTTCAGTACTTAGCCTCAAACATTAGAGTGTAACCCAACAGTTGAAAAGTTGTTTGTGTCATTGTTTATATTTTTATAATGTTTTATTTATGTCAGTATTTTTGGTCATAGTTTTGAACAATAATCTACAAGATTGTTTAGCAACTTCTCTTTAAAAATCAAATCCATTTAAAAGATTATTGTGGAATTTTTCTTTAAAAGTAAAAAGTGTTTCTTAGACCTATTAGGATTTATACCAACAAGGTTTTATTTTAGCTCATTAGGAATTTAAGATCACTCACATGTATCTTAAGAAGGAGCATAGATTTTGTGAGATCCTAAGCATGGAATTTGAGGTAATTTTAATAGCATGTCAAAATCAAGTCGTCTTTGGGCTCTAAATCAGAACTGCCGGCTCTACTATTTACAAATTCTTCTCAAATTCTTCCATCCCTATCCCTTTTTCTAAAACGTGTACCATTTCTCTTATTACTGTTTTGAAGTTCATTTTGAGCCACAATTCCTCCTTAGATTCTTGAGTAGAATAAAACATGCTTTATAATTCATGGTAATTCTTTCTTTTGCCTACCGTTCTAGCTATTATAATGAAGAGATAAGTTGTTAAACAGTAGACTAAAGCGGATAAATGGGCTTTACATTTTCTCTACATACTCCTGCAAGTCCAATGGTGTACCATGCCTCTTTCCTGAGAATTGACTCTCAGATTTGTTTCTTTTACTCTCCATTTTGACTGCTAGGTTTTAGTATCTCTGCTTCTATCTTGTTATCTATTGGTGTCTTTCTCTGCCAAGCCTATAGATAGATGCTCTCTCTTGGATTAGTGTCTGTTAGGGGCATTGTTGTTCAATAAAGGAAAATGCTAATATTATGGGTTCTAGGGGCAAAGAGCCTTGACTTGTGAGTCTGTGTGATCTTGGACAAGTTATTTGATGTTCCTAAGTTTTAGTTTCCTCATTTCAATAAGTGAAATAATTTAACGTATTAACGCATTTTATTAGTTTCCTACTGTTTTATAGCAAATTTTCATAAAATTAGCAGCTTAAAATTACACACCATCTCACAGTTTCTGTTGGTCAGATTAACTGGTTCCTCAATTCAGGGGCTCACCAGCCTGAAAACCAAGTGTCAGACAGAGCTACAAGTTCACCTGAGGCTTGGAGTCCTCTTCCAGAGTCACCTGTTCTAGCGGAATTTAGTTCTTTGTGGTGGTGAAGGCTGAGGTTCTCACTTTCTTGTTAGGTTGCTGTCACACAGGAGCCATTCTCAGCTCTTAGAGGCACCGGTCATTCCCTGAACAATGTAGCACTTTGCTCCTTTGAGGCTAGCAGAAGAATCTGTCATGCTTCCAATTTCTTTAACAGCTCCCTTAAAGGAGACAGTCCCACCCTGGATAATCTCCTTTATGAATAACTTAAAAGTCAACTAAAAGGAACATTAATTTCATCTGTAAAATCCTTCCTGCTACATAAAGTAATGTAATCATGGGAGTAATATTACATTTTATTTATGAGTTCTGCTCACATGTCAGGGAGGAAATTACCTATGAGCATGAACACCAAGGGGGTGGGAATCCTAGGGACCATAATTAAATTCTGCCTACCACAGATACCGAATTCATGAAATTACTATGAGGGTTAAACTGATAGAAAAAAAGAATCAGAAAACAGATTATTGATTTTTGAATTACTTTTAGGTTTGAGTCTTGGTGGCATCTGATCTGTTTTCTTAAAACAATAAACCTGTGCATACTCTTAAATTTTTAGTAAGGCCAGATTTCTGTTATATATCCTATGAAACAACAAACTACCATTCAAATACAACTGTATGACATTAAAAACCATGTGAAGAGCTGACATGGAAATCTGGAGGAGATTATTGAGTACAATGAGGAATTTAAGAGGGGAAGAGTCAGGCAAGCTGGAAGATGGAAGAGGCAGACAAACTGTGTCTTGCTAGTGATTACGCTGAGTACTTTCTCTGTTTATTTGCAGTTTAATGACTCCGTTGAATTGTCTTTGCTCAGCAATTCCACATGATTTGTGTTTCTCAATTCTACGTGGAGACTTAAATAAAACATTTCTAGGTTTGTAGTTGGAAATCATCTTTTCTCCTCCTCTTTCCATTGATACAGCTATATATCACAATTGAGTAGTGGGCAGTCCACCTTTTTTGGCCCTCATGCATTGTACTGAGACACTGTTAACTTCAAAACAACTACTGTTACTTTCATGCTCTAAACAGCAAGTGTTGAGGTCTAGAGGAAGACCTGTCGTGGTCTCATCAGTCACACTCTGTCCTTGACATCTTCAGGGGAAATTCTCAAAGAGAAAACAGGAATCTGTCACACAATATTTCATCCCACACACTTGGTAACTTACACTTTTCTTGGTTGGGAATATAAATGACGTACTGATCTTACACTAATGAATTTCCACTCCAAACAGCACAGCCGCAATTTATCCTTTGTATGAAGCACTGAGCAGGTGGTGTTTTCTAATCATTCGTGTTTAGCTCATCTGCTGTCACGAGCAACAGAGATCAAATATGTGTGCTGTTGCCTGTGTGGTAAATGATGATGAACAAAACAAGGTTGTATATGCTTTGATCAGGAAACATTTAATTTGAAATCCATGGCAACAGAAATGTGTGAGGTGGGGCTGAGACCTCCTCTGTCGTAAAAAAGTAATTCAACATCATCTAGCAAACCTTCAGCTTGGTTCTTGTCATTATTAAGATACAGTAAATTAGAGCACAGAATCAATGGTAGAAGTGGCAAGACAATACCTCCTGTTAGTAACACAGAGTTCTTCTGCAGCAATTGAAAACCAGACCTCCAAAACACTGCTAAATGTCTGAGCTCTCAAATAGCCTCATTTTAATTATGATCATATCATATGTTTTTTGTGTATTAAATGTCTTGAACTATTTACCTTTCTTGTTACATTGTAAGATTTTTGAAGGCCATGGTACTCCCACTTTGCTTTTCTGTCTCTTTCAATATTTGACAGCTGGTAGGCACTCAGCAAATATGTGTCTTTAAATAGAATATAGTCAAACACAAATATAAACACCACTCTTTCATATTTTGTGGAGGAGTTTCAAACCTACCTGATCTTTAGATTACAATATTTTCAATCATTTCAGTAATATTTAATGTTGACCTTTATGTTGAGCAGGTCAATAAATTTTAAGACACTCTATTACAGTTATAATTTTACATACATTAAACTAATAAGGTAGAGCTGATGACCTTTTGTTGAAATAGCTTTTACAGGTAACAATTTTATTATTCTCGAGACTTGAACTAGTAGATAAATAGCATCTATTTCTTCTTTGGAAGCATAGCCACTTTACCCTCTAAGGCTCTTATTCTGAGGCAAGATTCACCATTTTAGAGATTAATCCTTGATTAGGTAGACAACTGTGTTAACACTTGGAATGAGTCATTAGAGGAATTAGCTATCAACTAGAAATCTATTCAGGATACAACAACGGGTAACTTATATGACAGCAGTTTCCTGAAATACAATTAATATTTTCCAGCAACCTATGAGATTTATCAGTCACAATATAAACAGTGCAATGACACAATGTTTTATTCATAGTAATTTCTGACTTCATGCCCATTGATTGTTGAGTGTGAACTAATAAAGAGAAAAGTAGACTCGATATGGAGAAAACAAAGATCTCCTTAGAGCTGTGAGATAAGACTCTAGCAGAAGCCACCAGATGGTTAAAACAGATATACTCTCTGTGGCTTTTTACCCTATCTGCAAAATCAGAATTATAATAATTTTGTAAACTGCTTAAAGTTCAGTAATTTGCTTGCATGCAAGATATTTAGGAATGTTAAGGTTAGTACTTTGTTTGCTAAAAGAAATGGTAATAAATTTAAAAATTGGCAATAATTCTCTACATCTGTTCTAAGCTACTTCATAATACTTTATAAGAATCCTCTAGAATAGGCTCTTTGATGAATTGGAGATAATGAAAGAAAGACATGCTTCCTCTCAATGACATGAAAATTTATTTCACAAAAATAAATAGATGAAAAAGAACTGTATAACACACACACACACACACACACACACACACACACACACATATATATATATAAGTATCTATACTTTATATACTAAAAATACAAAAATTAGCCAGACATGGTGGCGGGTGCCTGTAATCCCAGGTAGCTGGAAGAGTGAAGCAAGAAAATCACTTGAACCTAAGAGGCAGAGGTTGCAGTGAGCTAAAATTGTGCCACTGCACTCCAGCTTGGGCAAACAAGTTAGATTCCCTCTCAAAAAATGTAAAAAAATAAAAATACATATCTAGTGACATTTTATATATATGTAGGTATAAGCACACATATATACCTATATATACATATATACCTACATATATGAGATATATATATATATATATTTAATATATTTTATTGCACTTTAGATTCTGGGGTAGTACATGTGCAAAACACGCAGGATTGTTGCATAGGTACATACATGGCAATGTGGTTTGCTGCCTCCATCTGCCCATCACCTATATCTGGCATTTCCCCCCATGTTATCCTTCCCCAACCTCCCTACCCCCTGCTGTCCCTCTCTTGTTCCCCCACAACAGACCCCAGTATGTGATGCTCGCCTCCCTGTGTCCATGTGTTCTCATTGTTCAACACCCGCCAGTGAGTGAGAACATGCAGTGTTTGATTTTCTGTTCTTGTGTCAGTTTGCTGAGAATGATGGTTTCCAGATTCATGCATGTCCCTACAAACGACATGAACTCATCGTTTTTTATGGCTGCATAGTATTCCATGGTGTATATATGCCGCATTTTCCCTGTCCGGTCTATCATCAATGGGCATTTGGGTTGGTTCCAGGTCTTTGCTATTGTAAACAGTGCCGCAATGAATATACGTGTGCATGTGTCTTTATAATAGAATGATTTATAATCCTTTGGCTATATACCCATTAATGGGATTGCTGGGTCAAATGGAATTTCTGTTTCTAGATCCTTGAGGAATTGCCACACTGTCTTTCACAACGGTTGAACTAATTTATACTCTCACCAACAGTGTAAAAGTGTTCCTATTTCTCCACATCCTCTCCAGCATCTGCTGTCTCCAGATTTTTTTAATGATCACCACTCTAACTGGTGTGCCATGGTATCTCAGTGTGGTTTTGATTTGCATTTCTCTAATGACCAGTGATGATGAGCATTTATTCAAATGTTTGTTGGCCTCATAAATGTATTCTTTTGAAAAGTGTCTGTCATGTCCTTTGCCCACTTTTGAGTGGGTTTATTTGTTTTTTTCTTGTAAATCTGTTTTAGTTCTTTGTAGATTTTGGGTATTAGCCCTTTGTCTGATGGGTAGATTGCAAAAGTTTTTCCCATTCTGTTGGTTACCGGTTCACACTAATGATTGTTTCTTTGACTGTGCAGAAGCTCTGAAGTTGAATTAGATCGCATTTGTCTATTTTGGCTTCTGTTGCCAATGCTTTTGGTGTTTTAGTCATGAAGTCCTTGCCTCTGCCTATGCCCTGAATGGTTTTGCCTGGGTTTTCTTCTAGGGTTTTTATGGTATTAGGCCTTACGTTTAAGTCTTTTATCCATCTGGAATTAATTTTAGTGGAAGGTATCAGGAAAAGGTTGAGTTTCTGTTTTCTGCACATGGCTAGCCAGTTTTCCCAACATCATTTATTAAAAAGGGACTCCTTTCCCCATTGCTTGTTTTTATCAGGTTTGTCAAAGATCAGATGGTTGTAGATGTGTGGCATTGCCTCTGAGGCCTCTGTTCAGTTCCTTTGGTCTATATATCTGTTTTGGTACCAGTACCATGCTGTTTTGATTACTGTAGCCTTGCAGTGTAGTTTGAAGTCAGGTAGCATGATGCCTCCACCTTTGTTCTTTTTGCTTAGAATTGTCTTGGCTATGTGGGCTCTCTTTTGGTTCCATATGAAGTTTGAGGTGGTTTTTTCCAGTTCTGTGAAGAGGGTCATAGGTAGCTTGATGGGGATAGCATTGAATGTATTAATTACTTTGGACAGTATGGCCATTTTCAGGATATTGATTCTTCCTAACTATGAGCATGGAATGTTTTTCGATCTGTGTCCTCTGTTACTTCCTTGAGCACTGGTTTGTAGTTCTCCTTGAAGAGGTCCTTCACGTCCTTTGTTTGTTGTATTCCTAGGTATTTTATTCTCTTTGTAGCAATTGTGAATGGCAGTTCATTCTTGATTTGTCTCTCTTTAAATCTGTTATTTGTGTATAGGAATGCTTGTGATTTCTGCACATTGATTTTGTATCCTGAGAGTTTGCTGAAGTTGCTTATCAGTTTAAGGAGATTTGGGGCTGAGATGATAGGGTGTTCTAAATATACAATCATGTCATCTGCAAATAGAGACAATTTGACTTCCTCCTTTCCTAATTGAATATGCTTTATTTCATTTTCTTGCCTGATTGCTCTGGCCAGAACTTCCAATACTATGTTGAATAGGAGTGGTGAGAGAGGGAATCCTTGTCTGGTGCCAGATTTCAAAGGGAATGCTTCCAGTTATTGCCCAATCAGTATGATACTGGCTGTGGATTTGTCATAACTAGCTTTTATTATTTTGAGATACATTCCATCGATACCTAGTTTATTGGGAGTTTTAAGCATAAAGTGCTGTTGAATTTTGTTGAAGGACTTCTCTGCATTTATTGAGATAATCATTTGGTTTTTTTCTTTGGTTCTGTTTATGTTGTGAATTACGTTTATAGACCTGCATATGTTGAATCAGGCTTGCATCTTCAGGATGAAGCCTACTTGATTGTGATGGATAAACTTTTTGATGTGCTGTTGCAATCAGTTTACCAGTATTTTATTGAAGATTTTTGCATCTGTGTTCATCATGGACATTGGCCTGAAGTTTTCTTTTTTTGTTGAGTCTCTGCTGGGTTTTGGTATCAGGATGATATTGGTCTCGTAAAATGATTTGGGAAGTATTCCCTCCTTTTGAATTGTTTGGAATAGTTTCAGGAGGAGTGGTACCAGCTCTTCTTTGTATATCTGGTAGAATTTGGCTGTGAACCCATCTGGACCTGGGCTTTTTTTTGTTGTTAGTAGGCTATTAATTGCTGCGTCAACTTCAGCCCTTGTCATTGATCTATTTAGCGTTTCGACTTCTTCCTGGTTTAGGCTTGGGAGGGTGCAGGTATCCAGGAATTTATCCATTTCTTTTAGGTTTACTGGTTTGTGTGCATAGAGTTGTTTGTAGTGAGCTCTGATGGTAGTCTGTATTTCTGTGGAAACGGTGGTGATATGCCCTTTATCATTTTTTATTGCATCTGTTTGATTCTTCTCTCTTTTCCTTTTTATTAATCTGGCTAGAGGTCTGTATATTTTGTTGAGGTTTTCAAAAAACCAGCTCTTGGATTTACTGATTTTTTGGAAGGGTTCTTTTGTGTGTCTATCTCCTTCATTTCTGCTCTGATCTTAGTTATTTCTTGTCTTCTGCTAGCTTTTGTGTTTTTTTGACCTTACTCCTCTAGCTCTTTCAATTTTGACGATAGGTTGTTGATTTTAGATCTTTCCTTGCTTCTCATGTGGGCATTTATTGCTGTAAATTTTCCTCTAGACACTGCTTTAAATGTGTCCTAGAGATTCTGGTACATTGTGTCTTCGTTCTCATTGGTTTTGAAGAAAATCTTTATTTCTACCTTTGTTTCATGATTTATCCCATCAATATTCAGGGGCCGGTTGTTCAGTTTCCATAAAGTTGTACGGTTCTGAGTTAGTTTCTTAATCCTGAGTTCTGATTTGATTGCACTGTGGTATGAGAGACTGTTTGTTATGATTTCCATTCTTTTGCATTTGCTGAGAAGTGATTTACTTCCAATTATGTGGTCAGTTTTAGAGTAGGTGTGATGTGGTGCTGAGAAGAATGCATATTACGTGGATTTGGGTGGAGAATTCTGTAAATGTCTGTTATGTTTTCAATAATACAATACTATGTGTTTTGTTTTGTTTTGTTTTCTTCAAGAAGGATAAATTTTTAATAGTAATCATGACAAATTGTTACTGCTCCTTTATCTGATCCTATTTGGCGCAAGCCAGTCTATAAGAAAAAAAGAGAGAGAATTTCAAAGAGATTCCACTATGAAAAGGAGAAGCAGGAATAAATAGAAGAGCTGAGAGTATGCTATTTGGCATGGTAAACAGTGTTTGCGTCTTGTAGATCAAGTGGCAAGTAGCTGATCATAAGTCATCTTTCTAGTATATCTCCTCTAACTTCACCCTCCACCAAGAATAATTTTAAATGGAGAAGAGACTCTTAACAGTAAGAGACTATGGGTTATACTGGTACAGGAGCTGATGGATGAAGGAAGATGTGAAGAACCAGAGTTGGACATGAATGGCAAGATATTCATGATAGAGAATGTTCTAGTGTAAAGGTACCAAATAATTCACGCAAATACTGTTACAGATCAGTGTTTGTACTTCTGTCACTCCATTGTTATGCAAAAAATCAGTAACAGCAAAGGGAAGACTGAGATGGAAGCTAAATTAAGCAACACTTCCTTCCACTGAACTTCAATGCATTGGAATATTCTTGAAGAGACTTGGAGGAAGAGCTGACCTAGAACCAGACCACCCATTTTCCCCTTTCACATGTGTAAGCTGGGTGCATGCACATACACTGAGCCCTGGGCACTTCAAGCAGTATACAGTCTGCTTGGATTATAAATGTTCTGGATTGACAGAAGAAAGGAAATTAAAAAAAAGTAAAATTTAGTTCAAATGTCATATATATATATATATATGTATACATATATGTGTGTGTGTGTGTGTATATATATATATATATATATATATATATATATTTATTTAGAGACAGAATCTTGCTTTGTCATCCAAACTAGATTGCAGTGGTACAGTCTCTGCTCACTGCAGCCTCTGCCTCCCTGGTTCCAGCAATTCTCTTGCCTCAGCCTTCTGGGTAGCTGGGATTACAAGTGCACACCACCACACCAGGCTAATTTTTGTATTTTTGTAGAGAAGGGGTTTTTCCATGTTGGCCAGGCTGGTCTCGAACTCCTGACCTCAAGTAATCGGCCCACCTTGGCCTCCCAAAGCACTGGGATTATAGGCATGAGCCACTGTGCCTGGGCCAAATGTAATACTTTTTAGTGACTGACTGTAACTACATGTTTTGGTGATTTGCCCCAGATATATTTAAAGAATAGAAAAGAAACTTTATAAAGGCACATTTGAACAGATATTTGTAATCCTTATGTTGGGGAAAATTTTCAAAGGCAGACACCATAATGAAAAAAACTGGGTTTTATTTTTATTCATGGAAGTTTAAAACTATTTGATGTGAAACATACATAGACAATCAATCTGAAGGTAAATTATAGCAATATGTAGTACACTTTGTACTCCAGCTTGGGCAACAAGAGCAAAACTTCGTCTAAATGACACAAAAAACAGATTTAATTTTAATATTTTAAATGACAAGAAAAACGAATAGAACATCTCATTAACATGGATAGCTGTGCAGTGCCAAGGACATACAGATTTATTTCATGCCAAGACCCAACTATTGGTTAATTACTAAAGACATTTTTATTCCTTGAAGCAAATGAAATGTTTACAACACAAGAATAAACTGGCAAATTTAGAGTATACCAAGAAGTGTCAGATGGCCAAGGACACATTTTCAGTTCCCTTAGCAAACTTGTACCCTAGTAGTATTTATTATTAGTGGGACATTATTTAAAGGGTCCTGTGATATTCATATTATCATTTTGGTGGGGGACTGCCTTCTATAATATCCTAGCTATTCAGATTACAGAGACTTACTTGGTTAATTTTCGTATGTGCTCTTAAATCAGCAGCAACTATATGCCACTTATTCAGTGGTGGGTTTTTCCCAGTCTGTGGAAGTGATTTTCTGAATGTATCCCAAGTTCTGGAGCTGTAACCTTTCATGATCTTTCAAAAAAAAAAAAAAAAAAAGCATAGTTTTGAGCCTCAAACCATGTCAGGGTCTAACAAATGCTTAGTGCAATCAGAGGATGGTCTCTAAAACTTCAAGGTCTTCCCATATGAACTTGTGGTTATTACATAAGAACTTTCTCATTTGATGAGTTAGTGCTAAATAGATAGATTCTTAATCAAATCTCTAATATGAGAAGGTATTCTGGCTATTTTGCAGTCCATATGAATCATTCATCCAGTTAATGCTGAAATTATCCAGAAACTGCGTTTATCTGAACAGGTTAATTCAGCTTTAACTTCTGCTTTAAAACTTAAAAATTGGAACATTCACTCAAAGGTGTCAATTTAGTCATAGTTTTTCCTTAATAATTAAACTTTCAAACTGTTCAAAAAAATCGGTAAAACACATCTTCCTTTACAAGTAAAATGACAATATCAAGAAAAGCATGAAAAGAATATCAGATGCCATGTTGTTCCCTGTCCAGTCTTTAAACATATTGAAATATGATATAATTCCTCAACTTACATTTGTAATAATTACATCTTATTTGCATATATTGATAAATCTAGTGCCTAGCACAGAATAAACACTTAGTAAAACATTATGTAATGAATGAGTAAATTAATAAGTAAATGACTGGAAAATAAATTCTAAAATAACCGCATACATCTATTATGATGGTTATTTTGATATATCAATTTGAAGACTAAGTGATGCCCAGGTAGCTGATTAAATATTATTTCTGGTTGTCTGCAAGGGAGTTTCTGTAATAGATTGGTCAATCAGTGGACTGAGCAAAGATCTGTCCACATCAATCCATTGAGTGCCTGCCAAGAATAAAAATTGCAGAGGAAGGGCACATTCTCTCTCTTCTTAAGACTGGGACATCAATTTTCTCCTGCCATTGGGTATCTGCTCCTGTTTTAAGGCTTGCAGCTTCATACTAAATTACATCACCAGCTTTCTTGGATCCCCAGCTTGCAGATGGCAAATGCAGGATTTGGCTTCCATAATCATGTGAACCAATTCCCATAACAAATTTCCTCTTACATGTCTATATCTATAACTATACCTATAGCTATATATCCTATTAGTTTGTTTATCTGGTGAATTCTAATAACCTACCTTATAGGAATACAAATTTTATAGTAAAACATTTAATCATATCTTTGATTACTAAATTTCTGTAAATCCCAGTCTCCTCCACTGTAAAGTAAGGGTCAAAATAGTACATGCTTTGCAATACTCTAAACCCACCAAAATGTATTTTTAATATTTCATTTATCTATATATTATTTTTTTATTGCATTTTGGGTTTTGGGGTACATGTGAAGAACATTCAAGATTATTGCATAGGTACACACATGGCAGTGTGATTTGCTGCCTTCCTCCCCATCACCTATTTCTGGCATTTCTCCCATGCTGTCTCTCCCTAACTCCCCACCCGCTGCTGTCCCTCCCCTGTTTCCCCCTGACAGACCTCAGTGTGTGATGCTCCCCTCCCTGTGTCCATGTGTTCTCATTGTTCAACACCCGCCTATGAGTGAGAATATGTGGTGTTTGATTTTCTGTTCTTGTGTCAGTTTGCTGAGAATGATGGTTTCCAGGTTCATCCATGTCCCTTCAAAGGACACGAACTCATCGTTTTTGATGGCTGCATAATATTCCATGGTGTATATGTGCCACATTTTCCCTGTCCAGTCTATCATCGATGGGAGTTTCTAAGCGTTATAAGGACCATGCTATTAACAGTTGTTTTTAAACATTTCATCATTTAACCTTCAGAATCAACACAGCCTTAAGAATATTGCAGCCTTTAGAATCTACATAAATAAGGAAACAGATTTGTCCAAACCCTATGGCTGGTATGAGGGTTAAGTGGAATTCAAACCCAAGAATTCAAATTCAATGCCTAGGATTCTCTCTCCGTTACACCACAATACCATCCTACACTGTTAATCATCTTGGCTACTTTTATGACTATAAAATTTATATCAAGTAGCAATTTGGAAAGAGTATGATAGATTCAGAATGCACTCATTCAACATATATCATTTCTACTATGTGAAATGCACTATTCTAGTTGCTGAGGCTAACACAGCAAATAAAACAATATCCTTGATCTCATGGATATCTCATTGGAGTAACGGAAGCAGCTATTTATATCCATAAGCCAGACTCGTGAATATATATGCAAACTAAGAAGACAGAGGAGGTTCTACTTAAATAGGATTTATAGTAAAGACTTATCTGAGAATATGATAATTCAACACAGAGCTGAAGAATATTAAGAAGCCAGCCATGCAAATACCCAGGCTGTGGGAATGAATAGTGATAAGGAGCTTGAGAGATACCCTTGATGGATACACTTGAGAGGCAACAGGAGGTCAGTGCGCTGGAACAGGCTGAGTCAGTAGGAGAGTGAAAGAATCAAAGCTGGGGCCAAATCGTGTAGGGTCTTGCACACCCCTATAAGGAAATTGGATTGTATTGAATCTAAGGGGAAGTTCCTAGTGGGTTAAAAAAGGCATAGTGTGCATGCTATGAATTTATATTTTAAAAATATTTTTGCTTTGATTGAAATTAAATAACCCCCTTTTTTCCCTTCTGATTCTCAAGTAGAAAAAAAAGTGTAGAACATTTCTGTAATGAGCACTATTTATTAACCATGCGCTTAGCTCTGGCGTAAGTATTTTACACTGATTATCTAATTTAATCCTTATTAAAATATTGTGATGTAGGGAGTATATTTACCCTCTGAGGATGAAGAAAGGCAGTTTCCTTTAACTTTATATGAGTAATAAGGGGAGGATTTGAAACTTGGATGAAGCCTTAAAGTGAAACTTTGACAACTATACACAAATCATTTACACTGATAATTAGCACATATGATCTCACATATATCATGATAATAATATAGTTTTGGTGTTTAGCCAAGTAAAATCATGCATACGTTGCCTTCATTTCTGCTGAACTGTGAAATCTTAGAAAATAAGGCGCTGATGTGATGCAACAGCTTCAAAGATAAAGTTTGGTATTTCTGGGCCGAGTGCTGTGGCTCACACCTGTAATCCCAGCACTTTGGAAGGCCAAGGTGAATGGATCACAAGGTCAGGAGTTTGAGACCAGCCTGGCCAATATGATGGAACCCTGTCTCTACTAAAAATACAAAAATTAGCCGTACGTGGTGGTGGGCACCTGTAGTCCCAGCTACTCTGGAGGCTGAGGCAAGAGAATTGCTTGAACCCGGAGGCAGAAGTTTCAGTGAGCCAAGATCATGCAGTTGTACTCCAGTCTGGATAACAGAGCAAGACTCTGTCTTAAAAAAAAAAAAAAAAAAAAAAAAATTGGTATTTCTAAGTGTAGTTTTCCCCAGAATTTATCTCTTGCTTATTCTCTTCTGGCTCACACAATTTGTCTTCTGAGATAGCATCAGATCACCAACAAGCAGCAATTATGCTCTCAGTTGGTTGCTCATAGGTAAATAAGAGCTGGATATATGTTTACCTGGTGGGGTAAGTGCAGTGAATCAAGAGAACTGACCGAATCTTACCCTCACACTCTCAGAGCGTAAACAACCAAGCCTAACAGGGAGGCTTTGCTTGTGATCTCCTTTAGAAAAACCAATCACAGTTCAAAAATCTCTCAGAATAGATTGTATATAAAAGACAGTATAAACACAGATACAGATAGCTACAAATAAGTTCTGTGTGAACGTAGTACAAATTGTAGAAGGTCATTGCTGAGAATAATCAGAGAATACGGAAATAATTTTAACCTCTTGAAAGAGTACTAACCATATAAATGTGATGAAAGTGGTAAGTTTTAAAGAAAATGTTGTCTCTGTTTCCTGATGTTAGTACCAAAAAAGAATTAACCTGTAGTATATGTTGGTTCCAAGTCCACCAGCCATGGGTTACTTATCTGCATGAATGTTCAACCTCATGAATTAAATATATTCTTTGATGAGATTTGTACAACTATTCAATGCATTTTATGAGCCCACAAACCCTCAAGACATTAGATAACAACTAGCAACATTTATTGGAACTTAAATGAACTGTCTTTTGCCAAGAGCACAGTATTCTTAAATGGTCACATGGCTGGCTGCCTCTGAAGCAACTTGTCTTCCATTTTTCAAGCCAGTAGTACACATATATCTTTAAGTTCTTTATATTGGACTTTCATTTTCTGAAAGATCCTCACAGAGACAATAACAAAGGTTAATGAATAATATTAATATTGTGAAAATCAGTATTACAAATTTAAAGACTGTGTATCTTTGCAAGTCCTGACGGGCAGGGTAAATTCCAGAGACTGATTAGAAACAAACAGAAAAGTAATAGAGAAGTTATTTCAGACTTTGAAATTTCAAATACATTTTCAAATTTAAGTCTCAGGTCATCTACATATTCATATATGCACGTGAGTATTCTGCCAAACGCAATCGAGACCATTAATTATAGTCACCTTTCTGGGCAATTTAAAATGATCTTATTCAAATGAGTATCTTTTGCACCATCTCAGACATCAATTCTGCCATTTGTCAAACTGTGTTCACAAAATACAGGTAAACTTTTTCACTAGCCCAGTCACATTTTATTTTGAAGATCCATCTAATGTAGTGCATATTGAACAGGAAATGTGTTAATGCATTCCATAGCAAGTTGGAGTTATTTATGGAACACCCATTGACTCATTTTCTCCTGCCTAATGTACTGATTTTCTGGGACTGCCATAACAAATTATCACAAACTGGGTGGCTCAAAACTACAGAAATTTCTTCTCTCACAGTTCTGAAGGCTAGCAGTCAGAAATCAATGCGTCAGCAGAGTTGATTCCTTCTGAAGTTTTGAGAGACATTCCTTTCATACTTCTAGTTTCTAGTGACAGCCAACATGTTTGGTGTTCTGTGGCTTATGGCTGTATATGTTATATTTGAGGCGAGATTAATGGCCCAACACCAAGACAAATGTATGCCAAATAGCAGGCTTTATTAAGCCGGCGACCAGGGAGGACTCACGTCTCTCCAAACTGTGGCCCCGAATGGAGGGTGTTAAGACCTTTTATACCCGTAAAAATCACTTTGGGAGTCAGGGTGAGAGGCGGGGTTGGGGGTGAAGGGACACAGACATTTAGGGGTTTCTGTAAGTCATCTCCTGGACAGAGAGGAGGGAGCGGGGCTCCAGATATTCCAAGGGCTTGAGGACATCTTACCACCTCGATTGTTACCTAAGTGGCTTACAGAAGTCAAGATAAGCGTTAGTTTGCACATCTTCTGGGCAGTAGTGGAAATAACAGATCTTGGTTACTTATTACAAGGCACAGGGGCCAGGATGGAATTAGCTTGGGCTGCTATTCTAGTCACAAAGGCTGACAATTCTGGCAGTTACTGATAAGAAAGGTAGACAGCTTTACATAGTTTGCAGAGCAAACTAGCAGTTTTATGTACAGAAGCCAAAGGCCAGGAGTTACTGTGAGGAGACTGGGGCAGCCGTTACAACTTATTTTAAAACATAGCTTTGTCTTTTATAAAATGGTGTTGTTCAGGTTCTAACTCTAGGCCAGCTGTAGCACATATATCCAATATTTGTCTCCCTTTTTATATACTTTCTCCCTCTATTTCTCCTTTTTGTTTTTTCTTCTCTTCTCAGAACATTTGTCATTAGATAATGCAGGACAACCTCATCTTAAAATCCTTAAATAATTATATCTGCAAAGAACCTTTGTTCAAATACAGTCATATTCACATTTACATATACTGGGAGTTTGGAATTTAGACATAAGTTTTGACAGACCACAATTAAAGGCACTGTAATTAACAGAGTAAACAGTTATAACTGATACACTAGATCCACGTAATTTCCTTACAGTAGCCTCTTCAAAGATTAGGAGGAAAACCAAAAAACCTCTTGCATTGAATGTTATGGTATACACATGGTTTTGTGAGTACTTATGACAATTATGTTGGGCTAAAAACACTTTCCAACAGTGGCAAATTTCTTTTGACATGTTCTATAAGAAATAGCTATATGTTTCATTTTGTTTTATTGTTTTTTGTATAAATATCTCTAAATTTGCTAATGTGATTTTTGTTGTTTTTGTGCAAAAGCATTTGTCAAGGGATCTGTAATCACCAGAATATGTTTTTAAAGAAAAGAAGAGTGTGAACAAAGAAATAACAACATAACCATGCCCAAGGATAATTATACATTACCAAGGTGGAAATAGAAATGAAAATAATCAGTGTTCTCCAGTAATCAGAGAATGAGAGAGAGGCAAACAACAAAATACATCTTTGTATTGGATACTTTTTGCAATGGCTATTTATTTTGCATCACTTTAAATCCTAGTGGGCTTACCTGTTATTCTGTCCATGCTCTGGCAACTAGCTTTTGTAGGCTTAGACAATTTTGAGGCATTACATGCCTGCTTCCTGCCTAGAGGTTCCTCTGATGTTCTGACTGATGTCTATCTCTGACAATGCTGTCAGCCATCACTTATGAACGAGCTGGAATTGCTAGACAGTTAAAGCTTCGTGGAGCAATCCTTGACCAACGGGGAACAGGAATCAAGTAATAAAACTTTCTTCCCTTTTTTTATTGAACAGATATCTCTGAGACACATTTTAAAAGCCCTCTAGGAAGCTCCTTCCAGGTCAAGCAACAGATTGACTATAGCTATAACCAACTTGAAAACATAACTTTGTATTGGCTGTTTCACTTCTGTAATCTCATTTTTTTTTCCTGGCATCAAATTCTCTAATTTTTTAACAATCACCGTGGCTTAGATTTTGCATTCAGGGAAACCCAGTCTAAGACAATTGCTTACATTTATCTTTTCATGTAGCTTATGAAGTGAGTTACATTATTTTAAAATCACTACTTCGTTGTACATTAAAACAAACCTAGCTTTCCAAAATCATCAGCTTTTTCAGAAACCCGTGTGCACAGATTTAAATAATAAAGTTTTATTCTAGCTCATTTTTGGTCCTTAATATTTAATAAAAAGTGGCTATATTGTGTTATGTGAACAGAAGTTGTTCTAAGAAATTCAAGTTAAAATAATTAAAATATCCTTTTAATTAAATGCTTACTCTCTTTTTTATCCAATTTTATATTGTTTGATTAGTTACATTAATTTTTGAGTCATACATTTACTCTTGGATGACAGGAAAAAGAAAGTCTATGGCATGATAACAACTGTTATATTTTAAATTGTGAGAAAAATCTATTTATATCGTAGTGATTCAATAAGTATTTTGTAGTAGGTATTGAGAATGCAGTGATAAGTATGACACAGTTCCTGCTCTCAAGGAACAGTATTGTACGGCAATCAGTCAAGTAAACAAGACCCTATGAGTACATAAGACTGTCAAGTAAACAGGATTTAGTTGTACAATGACTATTTGATAGAAGCCATTGCTTCTAAACTGAGAGGTAAAAGTTCTGATGAACTTAATATTTTAAAAAAATCATTAACAGTATAAAAAAATAATTTTCTTCTTAAAAACTTTCAGCCAGCCACGGAGGCTCACGCCTGTAATCCCAGCACTTTGGGAAGCCGAGGCGCGTGGTCCACCTGAGGTCAGGAGATTGGCCAACATGATGAAACCCCTCTACTGAAAATACAAAAATTATAGAGGCGTGGTAATGCATGACTATAATCCCAGCTACTCAGGAGGCTGAGACAGGAGAATTGCTTGAACCTAGGAGGCAGAGGTTGTAGTGAACCTTGATCGCACCCCTGCACTTCAGCCTAGGTGCCACAGCAAGACTGTCTCAAATTAAAAAAAAAAAAAAACACTTTCAACATACTCAAAGTTAGGTAGTTAACCTAAGCATTTAATTGCATTGAATTAAAAGTCTCAGGCATGGAGTTTAAGAAAGATCATGGTCAGATTTCATGTGTAAATCAGAGCCCAGTAGGAGAGATAAGACTTTGCATATGTAATTCTTGGTGAGTTGATGTTTCTTTTATTCTTTAATTCTTTCCTCTTGCTTAATTACTTTTTCGGCAACTTGTAACATTTAACTTCAAAAAGGATTACACTTAGTAAAGCCTATCACCACAGAATATGGTCTGAAGTTTAAAAAAAAACCCATTAACTTCCCTACATTTCATTCATTATGAAGATTTTCCTTATTTTTACAATAACCTTATTACGTCTACCATGTAGTCATTTTGCTGCATACAATTTAACTAATTCTTATCATAACTGAGTATAATCTTTCCCTTATGAGCCTGATATATATTTAATATTTCATTTAAAATAATTAAAACGTCTTTTTTTCCTAAGGTTTTCATGTTTTCTAATTTGAAAATTGGTATCTTCTTGGTATTTCTTCTGAACTACTATAATTTTAAAGAAACTTGTATGTTTTATGCATGTCCACTGAATGAGAACAGAAGCTTGAAAACTTCTGGTCTTTCTCTTACCCACAAGGGAAAAGGAAAAGCTGATGTAATTGTTAACATCCTGCAATAAAATCTCGTTCTAATGTTTCTCAAGGATATTGAGCTGCAGTGGCAGAAAACTACTTCCTCTTTCATCTGCCAATGCTCACATTTTCCTCTGGTCTTTGTTAACAACCAAATCTCTGGTATTCTCTCTCTGTGTCTCTCTCCTTTTTCCTTCTCCCTGTTTTTTCTTTCCTTTCCTCACTCCCTCCTAGATTCCTTGCACAGAAGCAAGAAATCAAGTCAGCCTTTGCTACAAGCTGTCTCCCTATTAATGTCAGAAGAAGTATAAATTACAAGTTTGAATTCAGGCCTAAGCCATGTTCTACAAGTCAGTTATTTTCCAGACAGATCTTCACTGGGATGTATTAAGTAACTTTTTATCCTATATAGCTTCAGTTTTTTAAATATATTCTTTATTTGCTAGAAATCTTAACGGGATAAGACATAGGCCCTTGGTATCTAATACAGTAGGATTAAAGAAGTAGTTTCACTATTTTGAGAAAAGTAACCTATCGCAGTAAATAATAATAAAAAATTTGAATGTTTCTTCTATAACTATACCTATGCTATGCATAGTAGAATTAGCAAAATTTATGACAATCCAAAACCTGAGGTTTATAATCTCATTTGTAAAGTGAAGGCATCCACCACTGTAATGACAAAAGAACATGCAGGTTGATGCGGAACTGGAATTAGTGGGAGTTTCTTACTGTAGTAAAGTTTCTGCTGGGCCTTGGAAAAATAGCCTGGATGAGTAACAGGATAATCAGATTGGAAAAACTGGCTCTACTTTTGTTTAAAATGCAAATGAACTCTCTCTTTCAAAAGAAAATATGATTTACTTGGAAATATTAAGTATGTAAGATATGATCACAAAAAGAAACATATGAAATATTATTGACTTTTTCCATTGGCTAACACTTAATTGACTCTTTGGGGAAAATGTCTTACGTTAATGTTAAGAAATCAACTCCACTATTTTTGTATGCATCAGATATTTCCAATTAAATGTCATTAATTAATCATTAACTAGTTAAAATTATTCTAGAAATGTAATTTAGTACAGAATGGTCTTTAAGAATATTAATTCTGCTATATCTTAAAGAAAATTAAGGATAGGAAAGTCTCACCATTTAATGCTTTCTGTAGTGAAAAGCAAATATGAAATTATAACCTGATTTTCTGGGTCACTGCATAACCTAATATGTCTGTCTCTAGGACATCATTTATTTATATTGAGGAAATAAATATTTCCTTCTTCTCCTAAATAATCAACTTGGATTATGTAGTAGAAAAAGTTCTATTAATATTACTATCCCTGTGTTATAGGAAATTATGTGATAACCAAAAGTAGGTTGTACGAACCCCAGCTGAATTAATACAAGATTTGGCCAAACAATTGCTTTCCTGTTTGTTAATTTTCTTTATTACAAAGGTGTTTGGGGTCACAAAGGAATTTAAAAAACAGAGTACAAGTTACTCTTCTTTTCAATGATAAATTGTCTTTGCTGAATGTTTTCCTGCAAGAGCAAATGTTCTTCATTATTTCTCTTAACATGTAAATTTTTTCTAGCATTTTGGAGGTCTTTGTCTTTGGCTACACATTAGAATCAAACATAGAGATTGTAAATTGAATACCCTAGCTGCACCCTCTGGACCAATTAAATCAGAATCTCTGCACATAGGACCAAGGCACCACTACTTTTTAAAGTTCCCCAGTGAGTCTAATATACATCCAAATATGATGACCAGTCCTTTGAGAATACAAGGTCTCTCTCACTGACCAGAGTGTTTTTAATATTATAGAGATTTTTCAATCTTATCCTAAAATAACACATAAACATTTTATACATATATGGGATAATCTTTAAAAATACATATAAACCAATAGTTCTTCTAAAGATACATATTAAAAAGGTCATCTCTTCTCAATTAAAACAACCATTTTCTGTACTCTTGAGAAGCAACTTACCTAGTTTAATTTCTTGTATGTCCTGAGGACACTGCTTTCTCTAAGCCACCTATGGCAGAGATTTGTTTTCCTACCCTAAAACTGTGAACCTTCAAAGGTGGAAATACAATAATGTAGTTCCCAAAGTGAGTTTCACTGTGAGATGCACTTTGATTAGTATGACCTTCGTATTCTCCTCAGCATGCCTAAACTTCAGACAAATACCTTTCTATTGGCCCTGGCCTTCTTTTTTCTTAAGAATATTGACTTCAGAAAACACAATTGTCCATTATTTCTTTGCCCCTTTGTAATACATGTAAACCTTCTCCCAGACTCTTGACTGTCTTAGAACCTCAGAAATGTCTTTTTCAAGGGCATGGTACTCATTTTCCTGAAATAAAAAACATTGAATAAGACAGAACCCCTATTTCCCGGTCTCTGTGGGAGGATAGGAGCCTAACTTCTATGGGCACCAATTAGCAAATGGAGATCACAGGGAAAAATATATGCAACTCGGGAATGACTAAGTATGCTCAGCACATCCCATTGTCAGCCTCTCCCTCCCTTCCCTAAACATCTCCAGTACTTTTCCACTATCTCATCCCAGCATTTCAAATGCTCCTACTTCTTTTTTTTCCAGGGAAGTTTAGTCTCTTGCCCTTTTTGCAGTAGTCTTGAATAAAGTCTTTCTTGGATGTTAAGCTTTGTCTAGTGCAATGTTTACTTTGATAACCTGTGTTTCACATCTACCCTGTCGCTCAGTAGTAGTGAGACCAATACACAAAGTATTTCAACTCTCTAAACCTTCTCCAGCAAAAAACAACAAAAAAACCAAAACAACAACAACAACAACAAAAAAAAAACAAAAAGACTCTTCACCTCATAGTATTGTTCTCAGAATAAACTCTATAAATTAACATTCTTAGCAATTTGGTTAAGGTTATGTAATCCTCACAATCCAAGGCAGGTAAAGACAAGAAGATTCTCAATCTGGGTGTTAGTGCCAGAAGAAGAAAAATAAAGCATTAGCAGACAAAACTAGCATATAATATTAGCTGTTGTTGATGTTGTTACTGTTGTACTGGCCCGAGCATAGAAAGTCAACACCAAGAAAAAATTATGCCAAATTGCGGGGTTTTTATTGCCGCCGGCCACGGAGGACTCGCGTCTCTCCAACCCATGACCCTGAAAGGAGGGTGTCAAGACGTTTTATACCCATACAATCACCTCGGGAATGAGGGTGAGGGGCAGGGGTGGGGGTGAGGGGCTTCAGACATTCTGAGGACTAGTAGATTCTGTAAATCACCTCCTGGACGAAGGTGACGGTGAGGGGCTCTGGACATTCCGAGGGCCAGGGGACTTTTTGACATTCTGATTGTTACTTAAGTGGTTCACAAAAGTCAAGATTAGCATTTGTTTACACATTGTCTGGTTAAGGTGGCAATTGCAGTCGTTAATTACTTATTTATATTTGGGTTATAGAGAGCAGTTTCAACAGAAAGCCGAGGTATGGTTGAGGTATGCAGGTTTATGGAGCTTTTACCATGTCACAGTTACTGCTATATTATTATTATTACTGTCAACGGGGAGCAGTTATTTCCCCAAGCTGAATAACACCTCTCCTCTCTATCACAAGGTTTCATTACTTTTTTAAGTTAATTATTTAACCATATGTACAAGAGTCATCATATAGCCAACTATAAATGACTTTCTAGCTATCTACGCCTCTATTACATTGCAGCAAGTAGTTCAAAAATTCAAAGTGACTGAAAATTCAGTTGCATTTTTTGGATCAATAATACATACTTGGAAGTGTCCAAAGGAAACTATGTTGCCCAAGTCAAAATCTCTTGTTCAGATGTTGCCTTTGTTGGTCACTATCCATGTGTGCTTGAAAAAGTTATTTAAATACTTTTAGTTTCACAGGCTCCATCTGTTAAAAAAAAAAAAATAGAGTTGTAATAAGTTATATGTATTAATTTTATGTATATTACCTTAGTAGCTTTGGTTCTGTCTTTTTAGGGAACATTTATAGTTTCCAAAAAGGTTAGATGCAAAGCCACAGGCAAAGGAAAATTGTTTTAATATTTTTAGTTGAAATAATTTATAAAAATCAGTCATAGGTAAATGTCTTTTGATTATTTTTGATTCTTATCTATCTTATGAAAGTCACATTATCTTTCTCTATAAATTTGAGGAGCATTATTACTCTATACCTTAGAAAACTTGGCAGTCTGTGGTTTCTTATTTTTCTGCTGTGTTTTATCTCCTTGATCAACATTTCCTATTGCTTTCATCAGAATCACTAAAGTATTTATGGTGATTATTTTCAGTTTGATAGTTTGTGTGTCTAGTCAAATTATGAAATAAGATAATCATCAAGTTGGTGACAGACCAAAAGAAGTTATTTGGTCAAGCTAAATATACAGTGATTCAAATATTAAAAGTTTTCATTAGAGATTTTTGTCAATGCATAATAGAACCTTCACTTTATAAATTAACCACTTATATTTTTAATTCAATGATTATTTCCCGAGTACATATGTTATGCTTGAAACTACGCAAAGCATAGTTCTTATAAACCTCATACTGCTTGTTAGCTAATGGGGTGGTAGAGAGTAGAGAGAAATAAAGCATAGGTAATTATTTAATTGTAATTGTAATAAAAAATAGAGAGATCTACCTTATAGTTCAGTAACGTTATTTAAAACAAAACAAAAAACCCTAAAGCATAGCACGAAGACTTCTTTGAGGAAATTATACTTAAATTTCAGAGTTAGGTAATTATAATCACACATACACACACATAGATGCACGCATACTTACACACTAGTATGGTTCTGTGATTTTAAGTTTAAATGAATATTGAGTTGCCATGTTCTTTCAAGTGTGAGAGATTCTCTGAGGGATTTTAGAAATACTCCTGTACTCAAAGAATTTATTATCTAATCAAAAAATAAAGCCTATATAAGACATACATCATTGACATACATGATTTCAAAACAGTGTGTTACGAGGTGTCAAAATACTTAATAGTATGGGGGCAAGAAGTATAGTTCATTCCAGAAAAGATACCGCCTACTATATGCTGACAATAGCGATCTTATGGTATAGATAGAAGAGAAAATAGTTGTAGAGAATCAACTGGATGTTGATTACTGGTCAAAGTAAAACAGGAGAGTTCCCTTATCTCCCTCGAAGGGCATGCAGCAGGGATGTGGGTCACTTCTGTGGTGCCCTGCTGCTCAAACCCCCAGGGGGTGTATGTAGACAGGCAGGCGCAGAGGCTATGGATAGTGTTTTGGGCTCCAGCCCCATGGCAGCATCTAGGATTCTTGAAGCCCAAATGGACATGTATTTCTGTGTGGTCTTTCAACTACATAATCTGCAGACAGCTTGTGTTAGTCGACTCAATAGACCCTCTGCCTTATCACAAGGACAGGGGTCCAGTGTGACAGTCTGAATTCTTGCCCAGTGTACCAGAAGAATCAGATCACATGTGCACTGGAAGGTTGAGTGCAAGGTTTAATTGAGTGGTGGAGGTGGCTCTCAGCAAGATGGATGTAAAGCCAAAAAGGGGAATGGAGTGGGAAGGTGGTATTCCCCTGGAGTCTGGATGCCCCGCAACCCAGCTCTTCTCTGACCACCCCTGGCTGAACTCCCCTTGGTGTCCAGATGTCCTTCTTCTCTCTTTCTCTGCCATGCCACCAAACTGCTCCATGCTGCTCTTTTCTTCTGCTTTTCTTGCTGTTCAGCCGCTATGTCTGTGTCTGCTGAGGTCTCAGGTGTTTACAGGCACAAGATGGGGAGAATGGCAGGCTAGAGTGGTACTGGAAATGTAACATTTGGGCAAGAAAACAGGAATGTCTGCTTTCACTTAGGTAGGTGGGCACAGGCCTGAGAGTGGAGTCCTTGCCAGGGACCCCCTCTTCCCTACTCAGCACTTCCCTGCCCCACTCCTGTATCAAAAAGATAAAAAGATTTTTAGTAGGATTTTTACAGCTAAAGTAAAAATTTGTTTTGGAATCAACTATAGATAAGAAATACTTCACAGAGGTTACTGATCTGAACAATTTCATTGTGAAACATTATAGGCTTAAAATTAAGAATCAATTTATGCTTGAATAGTTCAGGTAAAAATCAACAATTCTTAACCTGTTCTACAATCATCATAATACATTTTGTCCTACCTTATAGTCAAAACAGAAGGCATCAGTAGAGAAAGACCTTGTGTGGTAAATAGATGAGACGTTAACTTTCTCAGCAATCTGTTTGTTATTCCCTTTTTATAAAACATTTAAAAATGATCTCATATAAAAGGGGGAAGATAAGCACTAGAAATGGCAACTGCTTGTTGAAACAGCACAATGAATACTTACTGAGATGCCAACTTTTGCCCTTTACCAAAAGTAGTCTTTAGAAATACAAAGCTTTGAATAAACAGTGTACTCTTAGATTTCTGTAAAGTAGTTGCAAGCCTCAAATAAGAGTGAAGGTCTGTGTAAGAGGACAGAAATGCAAGGAAAGATTACGGATGGAAAAGGGCATTTATGTAGCTAATAGTAGAGCTGCGGATGCCTTTCAATGTGAAGCTATAGTTTATCATCCTACTCAGTTGAGGTAATTCTCTTTACTTGGTGTTTTAGACTCAATCTTGTCTGTCAGTTAAGAATGAGAGGAATTAAATTATTGTTACAATAATCAACTTCTTTGCTCTTTCTTCTCCAATACCATATGCCCAATAATGCAAGCAGAGCTACCATTTCCAAAATGACATGCATTGCCCAATGCCTTTTTGTGATACAAAGCGTAAGACTTCACTTCAATTACACTGAAATATTGGAAGAAAATCATAGCAGAACTACCACAAGCTCTTGTTATTACACTTACCTACTTTATTTTCATCCACATATGTTATCTCTCTTCCAGTTATAATCATGAACTGGGTGTGCCTGGATTTTAAAGCATGTGTGTAGGAATCCATCCATTCTTACTGGTTTAAGAAGACATTCTTCTAAACATTTTCCCTCCTTTCCTACATATTTCTCTCTTTAATCTAGCCTTCCAAAATAATATGAATATCTCACATTTATTTTTTTTAAAAATTCTCTATTGACTTCCCATTTCCCTGACAGCAAGTGTTCTAGTTTCCTATGATGCTTTAGAGTTAAAATTCTCAAAGACAGTATTCACTGTCTTCACATCTTGTTCTGACATTTTATCTTGAGCTCATTCTAAGCAGGATTCTGTCTCCACCATTCAATTAAAATGGATCTCATCAAGGCTTCCAGTGACTTAGGTTTCTGAAATCATGATCAACCCTTAGGCATTATCTTACTCATTTGATTTCTCTTATTTTGAAATACTTTCTTACCTAGATTCTCAGGTGAGCATTCTCTTGAAATTCATTTATGTCATTGGCCAGTTCTGTCTTCTTTGTTGGTTCTTCCTACTTCTAGAACAAAATAAAAATAAAACACCATTTATTTCATGCCATTTTAACGAATATTTATATGAATACCATACTATCTAGAATTTAATGGATAAAATTCACACTCTGAAATATAATTTAAAAAATGTATATGGCATATAAAAATAAGAAAATGCAACCCATAATGACAAGATAAATTAATCAACTGAAACTCACCCAGAACAGATTCAGATGTTGGAATTAGCTGACAACAACAATACATCTATTAAAACTGTGGATCAGACCTGTAGCACTTTGGGAAACCAAGATAGGAAGATCGCTTAAGACCCAGGAGTTTGAGACCAGCTTAGATGATATAGTGAGACAGCCATCTCCATAAAAAGTAAAAAATAAAACTGCAACTTCCAATGAAACAATTGAGTACAGAATAGAATATTTTTAAAAAATATTTAATTTCCATAAAATACTTAATGTGTAACATAAAAAATATAATAGGTAATATTAATAACAGAGTAGACAACGAAGAAGGAAAGATTAGTGAACATACAGCAGTAGTAACTGTGCAAATAAACTATTTAGCAATTTTTTAAAAAAATGAACAGAGCTATAAAGAACAGTAGAACAACTTCAAGTAGATTAATATATGTGTAAGCAGGGTCCCTGAAGGAGTGAAAGAGAAGAGGAAGAGAAATACTTAAAGAAATAATAGCCTAATTTTCAATCACATTTATGAAAACAGCAGTCAGAGCTCCAGTAAGTCCAACAAATCTGAAGCACAAAACACTTGAAAAACCTTTAAACGGAAGCATATAATAATTAAATAATTTAAAACTACTGTTAAAAAAAAAATCTTACAAACAGCCAGAGGAAAACCTTCTATACAGAGAAACAAAGGTAAAGATATTCGTTGATTTCCCATTAGAAACAATGAAAGTGAAAATGCAGAGAACATTGTAAATTACACAATAAATAACAATAAATAACAAAAAAACCATCAATCTAAAATTATGTTGCCATTGAAAACATTCCCAAATGAAGAAAAGACCTTATCCGACAAACGCAAGTTGAGAGACTTAACCACCAACAGAAATATTCCAAGTATAATCAGAAATAACATTGGATTTTTTTAAACCTCCAAACAATGACAAAGCAAAGAATTAAAAAACCCAAAGAATTACTATATACTGTCTACAAGAAATTCTCTTTATGTATAATAACAAAAGCAGCTTAAAAGTGAAAAGATTAAAAAAAAAAAGAAAACAGCATTAGGTAAATAAGATATTTTATCCCAAAATGTATTTCTTTTACATACTTTGAGGTGGCTGTTCAGAGAGCTGGCATGCAGAAATAACCCTGCAAAGCTGTTTTTTGTGAGAAAGATTTGCATCTGTAGAGAAAATGTTTATTGATACAGCCAGATCTTCCCTTCTTTGTCTAGGAAAGGTTAACTGAGAGACTGTCGTCTTTGAAGGACTGAAAGAGACATTTATCATCTATTCTCTCTGAGAGCTTCTTCCTGTGAGGTTTCATTTACACAACCAGACCACTTCTGCTAGCCAAGACTCCTCTCTCTCCTATAATCTGTCTTGACCGCTTTTGACCTAGACCACTGTTGACCTAGGACACTTTTGCTAGCCAGGTCTCCTCTCTATCCTATAATCTGTCTTGCCATTATAACCTGATTCACCACCATATCCTGTTTTGGGCCATGTTCTGAGCCAGCATTATTGATGTAACCTTCAGAATGGTATATAACCAGTTAAGAGGTTTTAATAATCACTCTGTGATTGTCCCCAGTGTACACATTAATACATTTGTGTGCATTTTCTCCAATTAATGTGCCTTTTGTAGTTGATTTTTCAGTAAACATTTGGAGAATGAAAGAAAAGTTTTCCCTTGGCCCCTACAACATGCTAGCACTTATCAAAGGACAACTGCAATTGCTATAATACTGTTACATGTACACAAATTATATTCAGAGAAAGAATATTACTGAAGATAAGCGTAACATTTTATAATAAAAAGGTTTAAATTAATAAAGAGGACATAAAAATCTCAATGTAACATGTCAATGAAAAAAGTCAGACTCTCTAAAAGATTTGAAAAGATTTATTCTGAACCAAATATGCAGATGAATGGCCTGTGGCACAGCCCTGGGGGGTGCTGAGAACATGTGCCCAAGGTGATTGGTTTTACATATTTATGGAAAACATGAGACATCAGTCAATTCATGTAAGATGTACATTGGTTCAATCTAGAAACAAAGGACCACTCGAAGCAGGGGCTTCTAGGTCATAGGTGAATTCAAAGATTTTCTGATTGGCAATTAGTTGAAGGAGTTATTATCTAAAGACCTGGAATCAACAGAAAGTAGTGTCTGGGTTAAGGAGTTGTGGAGAAACAAGGTTTTATTATGTGGATGAAGCCTCAAGGTATATTTCAGAGTGCTTATCAGACCTAAAAAGGTACAAAACTCTTAGTTTAATTCTTTCCTGGATCAGGGAAAAGTCCTAGAAAGGAAAGGGAATTCTCTACAGAATGTAGATTTCCCCTGCAAGAGACAGCTTTAGAGGGCCATTTCAAAATATGTGAAAGAAATGCAATTTAGGGTAAAATATTGCAATTTCCTTCAATGCTTGCTGTCTATCATGTGATACTATAACAGAGTCAGGTTGGAATTTGGTTTCTTATTGCTACAGTCTACTTTGCCAGTCATTAGGTGTCTCTTGTAAGTTTAATGCTGGTCATTTTTGCCTGAATTCCAAAGGGAGGAGAGTGTAATGAGGCATCTCTGAACCCACCTTCCCATCATAGTCTAAGCTGGATTTTCAGGTTTACTTTGCAATGCCCTTGGCTGTGAGGGATGTCCATCAGTTTTTTTTTTTTTTTTTTTTTTTTTTTTGAGACAGAGTCTCACTCCGTCACCAAGCGCCAGGCTGGAGTGCAGTGGCGCGACCTCGGCTCACTGCAACCTCCGCCGCCCAGGTTCAAGCAATTCTCCTGTCTCAGCCTCCCGAGTAGCTGGGACTACAGGCATGCGCCACCAAGCCCAGCTAATTTTTTTGTATTTTTAGTAGAGATGGGGTTTCACACCATGTTGACCAGGATGGTCTCGATCTCTTGACCTCGTGATTCGCCCGCCTCTGCCTCCCGAAGTGCTGGGATTACAGGCTTGAGCCACCGCGCCCGGCCCATCAGTTTGTTGAGGAGTTTAAAATTTTGTTTGGTTTACAAACTGAACTCAGATTCAGCTTCTTGCCACTTGAAAAGCCAAACAGGAGAAGCAAGTTATCATGGAAGAAAAGCAGGTTTGTTGAAGTGCCAGTACCTTGAGAGATGGCCAGATTCACATCTCAAAAAGCTATCTCAAATTCCACAGCTAGCTAAAGAGTTTTTAAGGAGAGAGGTGACATGGAAACTATGTGCACAAGTGATGTGGGCTTCAGGTCTGCTTGTTATTTTCTGATAGTTATCTTGAGGCATGGACTATCCAATGGATGGTTGGCAACATATCAGCAGGCGCTGGGTTATGCATTGATTTCTTCCTGGAAGAGAGAAAATTGCAACTGCCATTTCCACCTCATGCCTGGATTGTTTCAAGACTGGGCTTTGGAATTCTCAAGCAAACAGGTAGTTAGGTATATGTGTAGTGAGAAACAAGCAAGTGAGCCGTTACTTTTAGAGTAAGCTAGTAAACTAGCTATACAGGTTACATCAATTGTGAATTTAATAACATCACTTTAAAATACACAAAGCAAAAGCTGATAGAACCACAATAAGAGAGGGAAAACTCGATAAAAATATTAAGAGATTTCTAGGCCGGGCGTGGTGGCTCATGCCTGTAATCCAAGCACTTTGGAGGCCAAGGCGGGCGGATCACCTGAGGTTGGGAGTTCAAGACCAGTCTGACCAACATGGTGAAATCTCGTCTTTATTTAAAAAAAAAAAAAAAAAAGAGAGAGAGATTTCTAAACTTCTATTTCAATAATTGTTAGAACAAGTACAAAGAAAATCAATAAGGATACTGGCTATTTGAACAGTACTGTCAACCAACATTCCCTGCTTAATATTTCTAAAACACTTCACCCAACAATAGCAAAACACAGATTTTTTTTTATATGCACACAGAGCATTTACCAAAGAATTGCAAGTTTTGGTTTATAAAATATATTTTCGTAAGATTTATTTATTTATTGAGACAAGGTCTCATTCTGTCACCCATGCTGGAGTGCAGTGGCATGATCTTGGCTCAGTATAACCTCTGCCTTCTAGAGTCAAGCAACACTTTTACCTCAGCCTCCCTAGTAGCTAGGACTGCAGGCACCCACCATCATGCCCAGCTATTTTTTGTATGTCTTTGTAGAGATACGGTTTCACCATGTTGCCCAGGCTGTTCTCAAATTCCCGAGCTCAAGCTGTCTGTCCACCTTAGCCTCCCAAACTGCTGGGATCATTTTACTAACTTTTAAAGGCTTGTAATACAAGCTTATTATATAAATATACTTAAAGTAAGTTAGAAATCAATATGAGAAAGAGATCTTGAAAATTTTCCAAAACATGGAAGCTAAATTGCTATTCTAAGTAATCCATGAGTCAAGAAAAACAAAAGGGAAATAAGAAACTTTATCAATAAAAATAAAAGCATGACACTTTAAAAGTCTGGGGTGCCATTATGTGGCTTTTACAAGGAAATTTATAGCAATGAATTTCTATGTTAGAAATGAAGAAGGAAGTCTAACCAATTACTTTAGCTACCAATATAAGTCTTGGAAAAGGAGAAGAAATTAGATTCAAAGTAAGCAGAAAATAAGTAAAAAAATTATATTAGAACTGCAATCAATATACCATAAAACAAAAAGGAGTAGGATGTTTGAAAAGACCAATAAAATTAATACATCTATAAAAAACTGATACAAAAAGAGAAGACACAAATGAAAAATATCAGAAATGAGAAAAGTGGCATCCGTACTGAATTTACAAGAATAGGGAAAATTAAGAATATATTGTGAACTAATTTATGACAAAAAATTCAACAACTTAGAAAACATGTATATGTCCTTTTAATATACAAAGTACTTAGTTCAATCAAGAAGAAATAAATTATTTAAATAGTCTTATGTCTGTTAAGAAAAATTGAATCTGTCATTAGGGGCTAAGAATTTCAATAACCCCTTCTCTTGCTTAAACTCTAGGGCTAGATAGTTTTACTGCTGAATTCTACCAAACATTTGTGAATTGAACTCTGATTTTTAAATCTTTCTCAATTTTCTTTCCAAAGTGCCTAGGAAAAGTTGTGCCTTCCAAGACATAAAATCTTATTAGATAGATCTTTGTGATCTAATATATTATGATTCACTTTCCAGACTGACACTGACGTGGCATCATAGAACAGATAACAGACCCGCTTATCTAAACGTAAGCGTTTCCCTCCACTGACTTCAAGTTTTTAGACAAAGCTTAACTCTTCAACCAATTGCTTTCTAAAGAATCCCTAAACTCACCTCCGACTTGTAAGCCCCTGCTTTGAGATGCCCTGCCTTTTGGGGCCAAACCAATATATTCCTCCCACATCGATTTATGATTTTGCCTACAATTTCTGTCTCTCTAAAATGTACAAAACCAGACTGACCACCTTGGGAACTCTTGCTCAGGGCCTCTTGGAACTATATTTCCCTGGGCTGTGGTCACTCATGTTGGCTCAGAAGAAACCTTTTAAAATACTATGACAGAATTTGGGTTTTGCATCAATGAAAAAAAAAATTAGATCAATCAACAAACATAGTTTTAGCTGTATCACATATAGAGTTTGGAAGTTGTCACTCTCATACTTACAACAAGAAAAAAACTAAGAAAAAATTACTTCTGTGCAGTTCATCAGAGAACTTAAGTCTCAGGGCAGTGGGCCACTCTGACATCTAGAGAGCAAAGCAAATGAGAGAAATACAACTGAGATTGGTTTGAGCAGAGGCTGGTGGAAGTACAAGCTAGTAAACAAGCTTTAATGGTAATTTTGATAAATACATTTGGAGGAAGAAGATACTTTTCTGGATCGTACCCCCAGGAAACCTACCAGGTTCTCTCAATTAAAAGCAAAATGTATAAAAGAAAGAAAAAAAGAGAAGCAAAATCCTCACATTTTTGACAGAAAGGGGAAAGAACCATTTAAAAATATGTACAATGTATTCTCTGTAAAAAGGTGTTTCTGTCCAAGGGAAATATATCAAGTTTTACCTGACCTCAGAGAAGTGTAATTATCTAATTCCAGTTCCTTGTCATCCTCCTGTATCATCATGGGGCTCAGAAAACAGTACTTCCAAATGAAGGCCTTGGAAGCAGTATCAGAAGCGTTTTGTTTAACATTACAGTAGGGATTCTAGTCAGTGCAATAGGACACCGAAAAACAATTAAGAGGTATCTACACTGAAAAGAAAAGCTGTCTTTATCTATGATACAAGTAAACGAAGATTGTAGATTTAATGAGATTTTCTATATAAATAAAAGCAGTATCACTGTCATCTCATGGAATTTATTATAGCCCATTTGTGCTGCTGTAACCTAATACCACAGACCAGATAATTAAACAACAGCAATTTATTGTCTTACAGTTTTAGAAGCTGGGAAGTCCAAGATCAATGTACTGCAGATTGATTGTCGGGTAAGGGGTACTCTCTGCTTCCAAGGTGGTGTCTTGTTGCTGAATCCTCACATGATAAAAGATGGAAGGCCAAAAAGGGGCAAACTATGTCTGAAGCCTCCTTTAAACTGTTGGATTCAGGATTGAGTTTCAACATGAATTTTGAAAGGGACAATAACAGTCACATCATAGCAATACCCTTGATATGATGTGATAAAGTGGCAACTTACCTCTGTGATTCCTCTTAAAAACCTGTAAGTTAAGCATAATCATGAGGAAAACATTAGAAAAGGTTCCTTTAATGAGGCATCCAACAATATACCTGATTAGTACTTCTCAAACTGGTTAGGTTATGGAAAACAATGACATTGCAAGCAACTGTCACACCCATGAGGAGCCAAACTGTAAACTCCCAATAACTAAATGACGATAAATATAAATGTAAAGATGGGATTCTGGAACAGATAAAAGACATTAGACAAAAACTAAAAAAATTTGAAGGAACTATGGACTTTAGTTAATAATAATAACACATCAATATTAGTTCAGTAATGATTACATACTGTATGCGTATAATTCTTAAAAGCAATTGAATGTAGAAGTAAAGAAGAGTTTTCTGTAATTATAAAAATTTAGTAAATAGAGTTTACTATATTAATATACTAAATAAAAAATATCTCGACAAACAAAAATATATTTCAAAAATTCAGGATCCATTTATGATTTTTAAAAAACTATCAGCAAATTAAGAGTACAAAGAAACAATTTCCTCAGTCTTTAAACAGAATCTGCAAAAAACAAATGCATAAGGAAAAGAAGCAACTCGTTAACATACTTAATGGTGACAAGCCAAATGCTTTCTTTCTAAGGTTAAGAACAGTGAAAATATGTTTTCACTCACCATTTTTATTCAACATTACAATAGAAATTCTAGTAAGTGCAATAAGACAAAAAAAAACTGCATTTAAAAGTATCCATAAAAGGAAAAACTGTCTTTATTTATGATAGAAATAAATGATGATTGTAGATTCCATGAGATTTTCTGCATAAAGACAGTATCACTGTCATTTCATGGAGTCTACCAAGAAACTACAAAAAAAGGCTAGTTCAACTAATATATTAGTTTAGGAAGGTGGCAGTAAACAAGATCAGTATACAATAATTTATTTAGTATCTACATACTGGCAACAATCTGAACTTGAAATAAAAAAAAATAACAGTAACAAAAACACAATGGCCATACTGCCCAAAGTAATATGTAGATTCAGTGGTATCCTATCAAGCTACCTATGACCCTCTTCACAGAACTGGGAAAAATCACCTTAAACTTCATATGGAACCCAAAGAGAGCCCGCATAGCCAAGTCAATTCTAAGCAAAAAGAACAAAGCTGGAGGCATCATGCTACCTGACTTCAAACTGTACTACAAGGCTACAGTAATCAGAACAGCATGGTACTGGAACCAAAACAGAGATATAGACCAATGGAACACAGCAGAGGCCTCGGAGGCAACGCCACACATCTGCAACCATCTGATCTTTGACAAACCTGACAAAAACAAGCAATGGGGAAAGGATTCCCTGTTTAATAAACGGTGTTGGGAAAACTGGCTAACCATGTGCAAAAAGCAGAAACTGGACCCTTTCCTAACACCTTACAGTAAAATTAATTCCAGATGGATTAAAGATTTAAACATAAGAACTAACACCATAAAAACCCTAAAAGAAAACCTAGGCAAACCATTCAAGACACAGGCATAGGCAAGGACTTCATGACTAAAACACCAAAAGCATTGGCAATAAAAGCCAAAATAGACAAATGGAATCTAATTAAACTCCAGAGCTTCTGCACAGCAAATGAAACATTCATTAGAGTGAACCAGCAACCAACAGAATGAAAAAAACATTTTGCAATCTACCCATATGACAAAGGGCTAATATTCAGAATCTACAAAGAACTAAAACAGATGTACAAGAAAAGAACAAACAAACCCATTGAAAAGTGGGCGAAGGATATGAACACTTTTCAAAAGAAGACACATATGAGGCCAACAAACATATGAAAAAATGCTCATCATCACTGGTCATTAGAGAAATGCAAATCAAAACCACATTGAGATACTATCTCACACCAGTTAGAATGACGATCATTATAAAAATCTGTAGACAACAGATGCTGGAGAGGATGTGGAGAAATAGGAACACTTTACACTGCTGGTTAGGAGTGTAAATTAGTTCAACCACTGTGGAAGACACACCAAAAGCATTGGCAATTCCTCAAGAACCTAGAAATAGAAATTTCATTTGACGCAGCAGTTTCATTACTGGGTATATATCCAAAGGATTATAAATCGTTCTATTATAAAGACACATGCACACGTATGTTCATTGCTGCACTGTTTACAATAACACACACCTGGAACCAACCCAAATGCCCATCAGTGATATTCTGGACAGGGAAAATGTGACACATAGACACCATGGAATACTATGCAGCCATAAAAAAGGATGAGTTCGTGTCCTTTGTAGAGACGTAGATGAACCTGGAAACCATCATTCTCAGCAAACTGACACAACTACAGAAAATCAAACACTGCCTGTTCTCACTCATAGGCGGGTGTTGAACAATGAGAACACATGGACACAGCGAGGGGAGCACCATACACTGGGGTTTGTTGGGAGTGACTAGGAGAGGGACAGTTGGGGGGTAGGGAGTTGGGGAGGGATAACATGGGGAGAAATGCCAGATATAGGTGACAGGGATGGAGACAGCAAACCACATTGCCATGTATGTACCTATGCAACAATCCTGCATGTTTTGCACATGTACCCCAGAACCTAAAGTACAATAAAATATATTAAAAAAAAAACAAAAACAAAAACAAAAACACTACACTTCAGCTATGAAATATGATGATGGCCAATAAGCACATGAAAAGATGCTTAACACCATTAGCCATTATGGAAATGCAAATTAAAACCACAATGAGATATCATTATAGACTTGTTACAAAAGCTAAATTTGATGATACCAAGTACTGGTGAGAACATGGAGTTACTGTAACTCTTCAGACTTCTGGCAGAAATGTAAAATGGTACAAATACTTTGGGAAAAGTTTGAATGTTTCTTTCAGGAAATTAAACATATATCTACCATATTATTCAGTGATTCCATTCCTAGGCATTTACACACATAGCTGAAAGTATGTGTCCATACAAAGGCTTTCACACATATTCATGGCAGTTGCATCTGTAACAGCCAAAACCTAGATGCAACTTATATGTCTTTCAAGAGGTAAGTAGATAAGCAAGCTATAGTATGTCTGTAAATGGAACACTATTCAGCAATAAAAAAGATTGAAACATTGTATGTATGAATGTCAAAATAATTATGCTGAGTAAAATAAATTAGACAAAACTACATAAATTCTAGAAGACACAAATCAATCCATGGTTGCTTCAGAATAGGGTGGGGCATGGTGTTATAGAAGGCACACATTACACAGTGGCACAAAGAAAGTGTGGGGAATAATGGATCTGTTAATTATCATAATATGATTATATTGAATGTTATAAAAGTTTTATGTGTATGTGTGAGTATAAAAATCAAATTGTGTAATTCAAATATAAAAATATTTAAACAATAATAAGATTCAAAGAGTAGAGATAAAGTGAGTAAAATCACTTTTTCTCCACACAATTATTAATTGAGGAGGCTGAAAAAGAATCTTGTGTAAGCAATTTTCTTGAATAAGTGGCAAATTTCATTCTCAAGATAGATTCTCAGCCTTGGAGAGGCCATATCCTTGATTCTATCTCTCTGCTCCACAATGACTTTTTAAATGATGGAATATTCATCACCTTTAAACCTCTCCTGCAGTGTAGTTCTAGATGACAATTAACCTGGCTAATATAATTAGCATTTATAGGTTATTAATTAGCTCTGCAGAGAGCATGTGCTTATGTCAAAAGGCTTCCTTTAAAATACACAGAAGCATTAGATATAAAAATCAAAAATATTCTAGCAGCAGATTCATTTGCTTAGCATGGTTTTCTGGAAGTGGATATCATCTTTTTCTTTGAACTGATTTTCTATCTGTCAAACAGCTTAAGAATTCAAAATGTACTTGTAGAGCTTAAGAGGGTAGGGAGAGTGATAAATGTAACAGTGGCAACAGTTATACCGGACTTGCATGAAGTAAACAATGAAAGAATAATTACAATACAGAGAATCTTTAAACGTAAGTATAAATATATCTGAAATTGACTATATTCCTATTATAATAAATGTAGGCATACTTTGGAGATGTTGCGGGTTTGCTTCTAGACCACCACAGTAAAGGGAATATCACCATAACGTAAGGCATAATTTTGTCCTGGGGCATATAAAAGTATGTGTGCACTCTATACTGGTCTACAAAGTATGTAATAACATTATATATGAAAACACAATGTACATTTCTTAATTAAAAATGCATTATCTTAAAATATGTTAAGATCCCCAGAGTCTTCAGAAAGTCTTAACCTTTTTACTGGCGCTTCTGACTGATCAGGATGGGGGCTGCTGAAGTTTGAGATGGCTGTGACAATTTTTTTAAATAAGAAAGCAATGAAGTTTGCTGTATCGATTGTCTTTTTCTTCTATGAAAGATTTCTATGTAGCATGCAACGCTTTTGGCAGCGTTTTACCAACAGTGAAACTTCTTGCAAAATCAGTCAGTCCTCTCAATCCCTGCAGTATCTTCATCAACTAAATCTAAATTCTTTGTTGTCATTTCAACAATGTTCATGACCTCTTCACCAGGAGTCAAGAAACCACTTTCTTTGCTTATTCCTAAGAAGGAACTCCTCCTTCATTAAAATATTATCATCAGACTGCAGAGATTCAGTCACATCTTCAGGCTCCACTTCTAATTCTAATTCTCTTGCTATTTCTGCCACAACTGCTGTTTCTTTGTCCACTGTAGTCTTGAATCCCTCGTAGTCATCTGTGAGGGTTGAAATCAACTTCTTCCTAGTGCCCATTAATGTTCATATTTTGACCTCCTTTCATGAATCATGAATGCTCTTACATCTAGAATGGTAAATTCTGTCCAGAAGGTTTTCAGTACTTCACCAAATCCATCAGAGGAATCCCATCTGTGGCAGCTGTAGTCTCATAAAATGTATTTCTTAAATGATAATGCTTGAAAGTTGAAATTACTCCTTGATCCATGTTTCATTAGCAGGCATGAAAGCAACATTAATATTCTTGTACATCTGTATCAGAGTTTTTTGGAGACCAGTTGCATTGTCAGTAAGCAGTCATATTTTGAAATAATTTTTTTTTCCTAGCCTTAGGTCTCAAACATGGGCTTAGAATACTCAGTACACCATGCTATAAAGAGATGTGTGTCATCTGGGCTTAGGTGTTGCATTTATAGAGCATCAGCATAGTATATTAGCATAATTCTTAAGGGCTGTAGGATTGTCTGGGTGGTTAATGAGCCATGGTTTCAATTTAATGTCATTTATTTTTATTTAACCTGAGGGCCCTGTAACTCTCTTTCCCTTGAACACTTAGAGGTCATTGTTGGGTTATTAATTAGCCTAATTTCAATATTGTTATCTTCAGGTAATTAAGGAGACCTGAGGAGAAGAAAAGAGATGTGTGAACCACTGGTTGGTGGAGTAATCCAGAGTGCATACATTTCTTTTTAAGTTTACCTTATTATATGGGTGTGTTCATAGCACCCCAAAACAATGAAAATAGTGACATCAATGATCACTGATTACAGTTTACCATAACAGATGTAATAATAATTAAAAAGTTTTAAATTTGACAATTACCAAAATGTGACGCAGAGACATAAAATGAGCACATGCTGTTGGTAAAGATGGTGCTGATAGATTTGCTCTCTAACCCATCTATAGATGGGTTGCCATAAACCTTCAATGTTTCAAAAAAAAAAAAATGCAATATCAGCAAGTACTATAAAGTGAAATAAAATAAAATGAGTTATGCCTCTGCTTACATAAGTGGTTTTTAAAATGTGAAATAGTAATTTTTGCTTAACTAAATATTAGATTCATGGCATGACGACCTCAGTGGATTGTCTTCTGAGAGTTCAGATTAAATTTGGATTTATTTTCCCTGTAAAAGAAGTTACCAACTAACTTTATTAAGTCATTTATGTGGCAGGAAGACTGAGAGGGGTCAATGTGTGAGGAATGGTACTTTCTCTCTTACAACCTAAGCACATCAGTAAAATGTTTCTGAATTAAAAGTAATTTAACTGGAAAATGTAAATATCAAAGTGTTTATGCACAATACAGTATCAACAATTACATTGTATTTTTTCCACTGTTGAGTGGTTAAAAAATAAAATCTGACAAGGAAAAACGTGAGTGTAATAAAAATTCCCTACTGTTGAAAGTGAGAATATTAGTACGTTTGTCATGAAGTTTTTGATTATATCAGTGCCAGCACTGAAATAAGGAAAAATGAGACCAGACACAGTGGCGCACGCCTGTAATCCCAGCACTTTGAGAGATCGAGGCAGGCGGATCTCTTAAGGTTAGGAGTTCGAGATCAGCCTAGCCAACATGGTGAAACCCCATCTCTACTAAAAATACAAAAATTAGCCTGGTGTGGTAGCAGATGCCTTTAAGTTCCAGCTACCAGGTAGGCTGAAACAGGAGAATCACTTGAACTGGGAGGTGGAGGTTGCAGTGAGCTAAGATCATGCCACTGCACTCCAGCCTGGGAGACAGAGTGAGACTCCATCTCTAAAAACAAAAACAAAAACAAACTTGATAAAAGTAATGAAAGTTTAGAGTTTAGTTAAACTGTATTAAATCTGTTGTTAAATGTGTTATATATTCTGTAAAATATTATGAAGACCTGTCTGAACACTATGTTACAATCATCTTGGAATGATTAATCTATTGCATGAATATAAACCTCAATAAATGTGAAAGAACTATCACAGATAAAAGAAGCATTTGACATGACTATGTGCTTCAACAAATAAAAAAGTTCATATTTTTACAAATAGTTTTAAATTATTTGATTAGTAACTAATAATTTAAGTATATGCATTCTGCATGAAAAAATTCTAACTTAAAAAATGAGTTAAATTGTCTATCTCAAAACTTGCTTTGTTTATTCAGTTTTTTAGTAATGCTGAATCCATGTAATGGCTAAATGTCTGTTTTAACTGCTCATATATTGCACTTATGTAATGAAAATAATTAAGATACACTCTTTTAAAAAAGCGTTCTATCACTTACGCATTTATTCTGTTAAACAGTTTTAAAAATTTAAATGCCAAAAAATAGAAAAGTGGTGTTTTTCTCTTAGATTGTATGCCTACTTACTTTATAATTAAGGGCTCACAGTGTTGAAATAGACTATATAGTTGAATACACAATGCATTTACAGCTGAATAGCTGCAGAGAAAAAGGGGAAAATGGGAATTACGGCCAAACCAGATTAACATAGATAATAACAAACATTTCATGTCAAATGGTGTACTCAAAATTGGTACCTTTATGACTTTGCTGGTATTAAAATTTTAGTTCTGACAAGAAGATAATTTACCTTGAATCGAATTTACCTATAAAACAATGACATTTTTAGCAAATACTGTTAATTCTGAGAAATAAAAAAAAAATTTCTACTTCACATCAAGATAATTTCAGATAACTTGTAGCTAGAGTTTTGCAAAGGAAAATTTTGCTATGTATAAATGTTGTCTTAATTTCATAGTCAGCAAAGAGAAGTGTCTGATAATACAGAGCCTGAACAACAAAGCTGTTATAAAGCTATACAATTTGTTTTATAATTTCTCATTAATTAAAGCTAATTCCATGCTTAAAAGGATACTAATTTTTCTGATTTTATATTTTCTTTGTTTAAAAGGAAAGCAAATATAATTTTCTATTTAAATTTTATTAAGATAAATAACATTTAAGGTTTACCTCTCTAGCCATTACTAGCTGCTTGACTGGGAAAGTCCTTGATCTCTCTGTCTCATTTTTCATATCTGTAGATTAATATTGGTACATTCTTCAGTAGATTTCTCTAAAGTAATAATAATAGTTCATTCTTCGGTGTATTTTTGTAAACATTAAGTAAAATTATCCAGCAAAAAATGTGCATACCATAATTTCTGGATTATGGAAAGATAAAAATAATAGCTTTCTATCATTCTTTCTATAGCATCTATTTTTATAACAATCTTAGGAAGAATTTCTGCTTATCTTACTCCTATATATTGAAATACTTTGCTAGAAAACTGTTTTCTCTTTAATCTTAAAGCCTAAAAATTATGTTACTGGTAAGTGTATTAAACCATTCTCCGCTGCCATAATGAAACACCTGACACTGATTAAGTTATAAACAAAAGAGGTTTAATTGGCTCATGGTTCCACTGCCTGTACAGGAATGATGATGCTGACCATCTGCTCAGCTTCTTGGGAGGGCCAAGGAACTTAGAATCATGGAAGAATGTGAAGGGGAAATAGGCTTATCTTATATTGCTGAAGCAAGGACGAGAGGTGAGGAGGAGGTACTATACACTTTTAAACAACCAGATCTCCTGAAAACTTTGTCATAAGAACAGCATCAAAGGGATGGTGCTAAACCTTTCATGAAACATCTGCCCCATGATCCAGTCACTTCCCACCATGCTCTGTCTCCAATATTGGATATTATCATTGAACATGAGATTTGAATGGGGAAAAGGATCGAAACCATATGATTCTACCCTGGCCCTTCTCAAATCTCATATCCTCACATTGCAAAATACAGTCATCCCTTCTCAATAGTTCCCAAAGACATAACTCATTCCAGCGTTAACTCGGAAGTCCAAAGTCCAAAGTATCACCTGAGACAAGACTAGCTCCTTCTGCCTAGGAGCCTATAAAAATCAAAACAAGTTAGTTACTTCTAAGATACAATGAAAGTATAGGCATTTGTCAAATACTCCAATTCCAAAAATAAGTTTGCCCAAATAAAGAGGTTATAGGCCTCATTCAAGTCTAAAACCCAGCAGAGCAGTCATTAAACCTAAAAGTTTCAAAATAATCTTTTTGACTCCATGTTTCACATCCAAGGCACACTGGTACAATGGGTGGGCTTCCAAGGCCTTGGGCTGCTCTGCCCCTGTGGCTTTGCAGAGTTCATCCCCTGTGGTTGCTCTAAGGGGCTGGTGTTGAGTGCCTATGACTTTTCCAGGTACAGGGTACAAGCTGCTGGTGGACCTACTTTTCTGGAGTCTGGGGGATGGTGTCACTCTTCTCACAGCTCCACTAGGTAGTGCCTCAGTGGGGATTCTGTGTGAGGACTCCAACCCCAATTTCCCCCTCTACATTGTCCTAGTAGAGGTTCTTCATGAAGGCTCCGCCCCTGCAGCAGACTTCTGCCTAGACATCCAGGCTTTTCCGTACATCTTCTGAAATTTAGACAGAAGCTCTCAAGCCTCAATTCCTATACTCAGCACTCACAGACTTAACAGTCTATTGAAACCACGAAGGTTTACAGCTTCTACCCTCTGAAGTAGTTGCCCAAGCTGTATCTGGGCTCCACTGAGCCACAGCTGGAGCTAGAGTGGCTGTGATGCAGGGAGCAGTATCCTGATGCTGTGCAGGACAGTGAGGCCCTGGGCCTGTCCCAGAACACCGTTCTTCCCCCAACCGCCGGCTTACTAGCCTGCTTTGGTAGTGGCTGCCACAAAAGTCTTTGAAATGTTTTCCACACTTTCTCTCCATTTTCCTTGCTTTCCTTTAAAAAGCCCATTTGCAGGAAAGGAATTTAAGCAGGCTGTCAGCCCTTGCCTTCCTTTTAGTTATGCAAATATCTGCAGCCTGCTTGAATTCCTTTCCTGTACATGGGCCTTTCTTTTCTATCATATGGCCATGCTACAAATTTTCCAAATCTTTTAAATATAAGTTCCAGTTTCAGGTCATTTTTTTGCACATAATGCATATGTGCATACATTATTAGAAGCAGCCAGACTACACCTTGAACACTTTGCTGCTTAGAAATTTCTCCTGCCAGAAACCCTAAATCATCACTCTAAAGTTCAAATTTGCGCATATCCCCAGGGTAGATGCACAATGCAGAAGGGCTCTTTGCAAAAACATAACAAAAGTGACCTTTACTACAGTTTCCAATAAGTTCCTCTTCTCTATCTGAGACCTCATCAGTTTGGCCATCTCTGTTCATATTACTATCAGCATTTGGGTCGCAACCATTCAGCAAGCCTTTAGGAAGTTCCAGACTTTCTTCGTCTTCCTGTCTTCTTCTGAGCTTCCAAACTGTTTTAACTTCTGCCCATTACCCAGTTTCAAAGCTGGTTCCACATTTTCAGTTATCTTTATAACATTGCCTCACACCTCAGTACCAATTTTCTATATTAGTCCGTTCTCATACTGCTTTTAAAAAAAAATAACACTGGATAATTTATAAACAAAGAGGTTTAACTGGCTCATGGTTCCACAGGCTGTACAGGAAGCATAATGGCTGCCCTCTGCTTGGCTTCTGGGGTGCCTCAGGAAATTTACAATCAGAGTGGAGAGTGATGGGAAAGCAGGGTCATCTTACATGGCTGGAGCAGAAGCAAGAAGTTAGGGGGAAATGCTTCATGCTTTTAAACAACCAGATATTGTGAAAACTCTGTTATGAGAATAGCCCTAAAGGGATGGTGCTAAACCATTCCTGAAGGGTCTACCCACATGATCCAATCACCTTTCACCAGACCTCACCTTTAACATTGGGGATTATAATTTAACATAAGATTTGGATGGGGACACAGATCCAAACCATATCAGTAAGATTGCCTAACTACTAGATATTTTAGGAAACTGTTTATGATTGTCATAAACATATCAGTATTTATCAGAATGGGCCAACTTATGCATTAGTGACAATCTCCAAATTTTGGTAGTTTATTTAAAGAAAATTCTAGCTCATGAAAAGTTCACTGATGAGTCTCTCTTTGGCAACATTCCTTCATGTGTTAGCCTGTCCTTCTAAACTGCTTTGGTTTCATGATACTCCATATTATTAAGTGCCCTGGTGATGTGGCAGTACAAGAAAGAATTGCACAACAGCTTCAACAAGCTTTTAACTGGAAGAGACGTACGTCATATTCACATTATATTGGCCCAAGTCAATTATTTGGCCATGTCAATTGATAGGGCTTGAATTTGTGTTCCCACACAAATCTCGTGTTAAATTATAATCCCCAGTGATGGAAGAGGGGACTGGTGGGAGGTGATTGGAACATGGGAGCGGACCTCCCTTTTGTTGTTCTCATGATAGTGAATGCGTTCTCATAACATCTGGTTAAGTGTGTGGCACCTCCCCCCATCTGTCTTCCTTTTGCTCTGGCTGTGTAAGATGTGGCTGTTTTCTCTTTGCCTTCCACCATAATTGTAAGTTTCCTGAGGCCTCCTAAGTTAGGCTTCCTGTACAGCCTGTAGAACTATGAGACAATTAAATCTCTTTTCTTTATAAATTTATAAATTATGCAGTCTCAGGTAGTTTTTTTTTTTTTTTTTTTGCAACGTGAGAATGGACTAATACACTGATCTTCAAGGAGACAGGAAAAGTCTATTCTCCCTTGTGCTCAGTGGGGTGAACGGGATATCAATAAAGAGCAAAGATGCCTAACAAAATAAACTTCTTAAGAAAAATAGTTTGCTGTACTGTGTGTCTCCACTGTTGTTTTTACTTCACTTTTACATGTAATTCATATCACCTTACATTGTGCATCTTAAATTCTTCTGGAACAAGATGAGGTATAACGACTGTGCCTTCAGCGAAGGAGACATTGTCTTATTTGCAGTAGCCTCAACCCCTGTAATAGTGCTTGGCAATGACAGTTACATATTAAATTATTAATCAGCAAAAGATCTTAACAAAAAAAGTATTTTTAATAATGAAAATAACTGCTAGCGTATGCTTTAATATGTTTTGTTTTGTACATTGCCAAGTATACAAAAGGAAAAAATAGACCTGATGTCACATGACCAAGCAGTAGCACCTGCAGATGCCATCAAGCAATCTCATAATCTATTGCCATTATTAAGTCACAAATAAGTAAGGTGGAGGGGACAAGAGAAATAGATAAAAGAAGCAGAAGTAAAGGCATTGTAAAAGAATACTGTCTTATTTCTAGAGAAGTGACAAGAAGTAATTCATGAATATTTTTCTATTTGAGAGACAGAGTCCTCAGTACTAAGATCATAAGAATAAATGAAAGGGCTTCCACTTCAATGAAATATATGTAAGAAGAATATAAATAGCTTTTTTATTGAAAAGGAGAGTTTACATGTAAAAATTATGCATATGAATGTCTGTGGCTCTTGAGGAATGAAATTGTCTATGTGGGTTGAAGTGCCAGTAAGCATTAACCTCTCAGTACTTAGAAAAACATACAAGTACTTTAAAAATAATTTTAAGGAGTGCTAACAGTAGTGAAAGCAATAAATTTAAAAATTATCTACTAAACATAGCTTCTTCTGTGGGAAACATGATGAGGTATTCTCATTCACTGCTGTAATAATGATTGAGTTGCATAATATTCTATTTAATTTAGCATACCTGGAAAGTACTGTTGTCCAGAAAAACAGATGTTTCTTCAGGGAATATGTGAAACCAGCTACTAAAATTATATATTTCTGTAGGATATACTTAGTAATTACTAAAAATGGAATTATTTTTAAAATTTTGATACTATACTAAAAATCTTTTAGTATTAGCAAATACTTAATTTAATAACATTCTACTCTCCTCACATTATCAAAGATGTCTGTCATTTACAAAAAATGCAGCTGATAGTGTGTTTTTTTTCTTTCCTTTTTTTTTTTTTTTTTTGAAACAGAGTCTCACTCTGTCATCCAGGCTGGAGTGGCAGTGGCACCATCTCAGCTCACTGCAACCTCCCCACCTCCCAGGTTCAAGGGATTCTCCCACCTCAGCCTCCTCAGTAGCTGGGAGGGACTATAGGCGCATGCCACTACATCGGACTAATTTTTGTATTTTTAGTGGAGATGGGGTTTCACCATGTTGGCCAGGATGATTTCCATCTCCTGACCTAGTGATCCACCCGTCTCAGCCACCCAAAGTGTTGGAATTACAGGTGTGAGCCATCAAACCTGGCCTTTCCTTTTTTATTGCAGCATAATAAATACAGTAACATTTGCCTTTTAAAATTACAGTTCACTTAGTTTTGACAAATACATATAATCATGTAAGCACCACCAGAATCAATAAACAGAATGGCAGCATCACCTTCTAAAAATTCTCATGGCCTTTTGTACGCAACTATTGCCCCTACCCTTAGCCCCAGGGAGCCATTGATCTGTTTTTTAGTGTTGTAGTTTTGCCTTTCCAGGAAGGTCCTATAATTATATTTCTACAATATATAAACTTTAACTCTGTCTGTGATGACAGCATAATGCATTTAAGATTTATTCATGTTTTGGGATGAATCAATACTTAGCTCATTCATTTTTGTTGTTTGTTGCTTAGTAATATGCCACTATGTAGATATACTACAGTTTTCTTTATACTCTTCAGGTTAGTAGTATTTGAGCCATTTCACTTTCTGGTGATTGTGAATAAAGCTGCTATCAATATGTATGTATAAATTTTTTATGTGAATGTATTTCACTTGGGTAACTATCTGGCAGTGGTATTAATGAGTTATATGTTAAATGTATGTTTAGCACTGAAAGAAATTATCAGGTGGGCATAGTGGCTCATAGCCTATAATCCTAGCACTTTGGGAGGCTGAGATGGGCAGGTCATTTGAAGCCAGGAGTTTGAGATCAGTCTGGCTATCATGGTAAAACGCCGTCTCTACTAAAAATACAAACAAAACAAAGCAAAACAAAACAAAACAAAAACCTGGCCATGGTGCCAAAGCCTGTAATCCCAGATGTTCGGGAGGCTGAGGCACAAGAATTACTTAAGGCTAAAAGGTAGAGGTTGCAGTGAACTGAGGTCATGTGAGTGCAATCCAGCCTGGGTGACAGAAGACTCTGTTTCTATTTTTTTTTTTTTTTTGAGACAGAGTTTTGCTCTTGTTACCCAGGCTGGAGTGCAATGGCGTGATCTCGGCTCACCGCAACCTCCACCTCCTGGGTTCAAGCAATTCTCCTGCCTCAGCCTCCCGAGTAGCTGGGACTGCAGGCACTTGTCACCATGCCCAGCTAATTTTTGTATTTTTGGTAGAGACAGGGTTTCACCATGTTGACCAGGATGGTCTCGATCTCTTGACCTCGTGATCCACCCACCTCGGCTTCCCAAAGTAGACTCTGTTTCAAAAGAAAACCAAAAACAAAACAAATGAATGTAAAAGAAATTGCCAAGCTTTGTCCAAAAACAGGTGTAATTTTGCATTTACAATAGCAATGTGTAAGAGATGCCTTTGCTCAATAGCCTCCTCAGAATTTGGTGTTTTCAGTTTAATTAATTAACATGATAACAATAATCATTATTTTAGTCATTTTAATAGGGTTGCAGTGGAATCTCATTGTAGTTTTAGTTTTTTTTAAATAACAGTATTAAGTATCACTTCATATGCTTACTTGCTATCCATACATATTTACTGAAATGTTTTTCTAAAATTTGTGACAATATATTATTGGATTGTTGTTTTTCTTACTGAGTTTTGAGTGTTGTTTATACATTCTAGATACAAATCCTTTATCATATATGTGATTTGCAAATATTTTCCTCTGGTCTGTTTCTTGTTTTTCATTTTCTTAAGAGAAGAAATGTTAAATTATAATAAAATCCAATTTATCATTTGCCCCTTAGCTGCTAAAATCTCATAATCTCCCAGTCTTAGCTGTGGGATTGTGTATGTGTTGTGACACACCTGCAATGCTCAGACAGGTAGCCTGCAGCTCTGCCCCAGCCTTCCTTTCTTGCTTCATAGAGCATCAGCTTCAAGACGTGAGAGGTTAAGATCCTCTCACTTCTGTGGGCATGCAAAGAGTATTGGGTATGTGCACAGTCCTACCCCTTCATGTGGCCTTTTAGATTCCTAGAAACGTATTGGAGCTTCACCAAATGTTTAACATCTCATTCTCCAAGTTTTATTTTTATGTTTTTGGCCATTTTTCACCAAGAGTTATCACTGCTACAGGCAGCTACAATATTAAGCAATTGATGCTGATTGTTTTTGACAAATGCCTTCAGAGGAAACTCTGCCCTGACTGAGCTTTCATTTAAGTCAAATAAAGAAAAGTCGGGTGAGGGGGATTTTGGGAAAACTACAAGTCAAGTCAAATAATGACAATTTTCTGAAACAACGATTTTGGAGAGCTCCAAACCTGTTTTGCCAACTCCAGTGGCTGCTAGGCTGCTGCTTTTCACCATGATTTAGCAGCCACTGGTTTTCAATGTTATTGCAAAACTGTGAAAAGACAGATGGAAACAGAGTGAGTTAAATGTTCTTAACAAGATTCAATATTTTGTTTTAAATATATACTTCTTTGTTACTGAAAAAGTTGTCATTGACAATTCTTTCACTGTTCTCATTGTTTCTATAGAGAAGCAATGTTTTGCAAGTTTGTACTCCACCATTCCTGCTGATGTCTGCACATTGACTTCTTGTTTCAAGTTCTCTAAAAGCTACATTTGTGGTTTAGCTTATTTTTTTTTTTTTTAACTATACAGACATTAAGCCAGTCATAGGTCAATCACCAGAATCACATCTCTTGGCCTTAACATGAAGTTATATTATACTTTTAACAAATGAATATTTTTGTATTATGAAGCCTCATATTTTTAACATGAAACCTTTGAGGATCTTCAGACTCATGCCATGTAGTGTCACGTCATTCCTAACTTACTAATGGGATCTCTCTTGGTAGGTTGTCTATGGTTCAAACAACTTGTGTGATGGCAATATTGGATAATACAAAACAAGGATATGCCTGCATGTCAGTGCAGTGTACCTCTCTTTGCACTATAAGGCAATGTGAGACAAGGAGCGTTTGCGAGGGTCTGCACATGAGTAATGAGAAACATGCAAGTATATTTAATGACAATATTTAAATACCAGAATTAAAAAATGCTGTGAGATCTGGAAACTGGTGAAGGGTATTTTTCTGGTTATCTCTTATTGCATAGATATTGTTGTCCTCAGAGATGGACAGAAAATGGTATAAATACTACGTATAAAATAAGATGAAAAAAATCAAATCATGTTAAAAAGTCATGATAGCTCCAGTTGCCTGTCTCTGAACTTCCACCTTAGCACTTTGGGGCCAAAATAATCCTCCTGACACTTAATACTACTTAGTCCTAGAGCTGTGTTGCCATGTCAGCCACCCTATGTATTAACTCCTACTTTCACCTAGATTCAAATATTTATTTTCAAATATTCCTATTGTTGTATACATATCTGAGATCAGTATAGTTGTCGTGCAGTGTATCCTAATGGTTAAATTAATGTGTTTTTGAGTCAACCAATTTTAGGTTTAAATTTATTTCACAGCTTAGTAACCATAAGACCACAGGCAAGTTTCATAACTTCTCAGAACTTATACACATTTATAAAATGGAAACAATAATAACTAGCCAATTCAGTTATGCTGAACATTTAATGATAATTATAATAGAAATACAATGATAGCACAAGACCAAAATCCCTTGTTTTAAATTGTAAAATTCACAAATTTTTGAAAACTTAAGGTTTGGAAAGATATATTTGGTGTCAAAATCTCACATGAAATGATGTGATATAATGCTGTTTTACATATGTATAAATAATCCAGACAGGGTGGTCAGATAAGACTTTTCTGATATAATGTTCTGTTCAGAATGTGTGTGTGTGTATGTGTGTATATATATATAAAATACATATATATATATAATACATATATATATATACAGACTATATACATACACATATATATTCTGTGAATACACTTTCTAAAGAATTATTAATGTACTTAGTTCTCAGACTAAGCCCTAAATTCATTATAAGATTTTGTGGACCTTGATTTGAGATAAAACAGTGGAAGAAACAAGCAGAATTCAGATGTTTTTCCTTCGAGAAACATTGCCAAGCACACTAAAAATAAATTAAAATTAAATTTAAAACAAAATGACAAAATCTTATTTAAATAACAATTTTACTATTAAAATAAATATTTGATCTAGATTAGATTTCTTCTTTAATAGTTTCTAATCAGGCCTACCAGTAGTAATAATGCATTTTAGTAAGTATAGGGGAAAACACTCATTTATTATAAACTTATATATATATGTTTAATTATTTTTTAATTCAACAAATAATGCTTTAATTAGTGTTAGAAGTGGAACACAACAATTCAACTCACAGAATAACAGCATTCCATAAGCACAAAAATTAAAAACTAATGAAGTAAATTATTAGCTTTTAAAAGAATAAACTTATGTATATCGCAGATAAACATTATATAGTATTTTGTAATAAGATCTAACCATAAAATACTAATAATTACTGTCCTGTAAACTAAATGTATCTTCAAAATGAAACACTTTAGTGCAATTGAGTTAAATGTATAAGACTGAGTAACTAATCATAAACGGATCTAGAAAATAAAAAAGAAACATTATATCCTGGGAAAAGTATTTTGCTAAACAAAGAAATGTGGATGTATTATATCAATGAGTTAATTCAGTGTTCTCGTATACTAACTAACAGATCAAAGATGTCAGGAATCAGTCTGTGGATACATAAATTCAGAAAATAATATTTGTGGTTGTATATAGTAAAGATATCTGTCAGAGTAGATTTTTATTCATTTCAAAATTGTAATTTAAATTTTTAATTTTCAACATTATTTTTTTCTACCATAATTGCATTAGTCTCTTCTTATGCTACAAATGAAGACGTTCCTGAGACTGGGTAATCTATAAAGGAAAGAGGTTTAATTGATTCACAGTTCCATGTGGCTAGGAAGGCCTCACGATTGTGGCAAAGGCAAAGGAGGAGCAAAGTCATGCTTTGCTTTACTCCTTTATAAAACTATCAGGTCTGATAAGATGTATCACCATCATGAGAACAGCATGGAAAAGACCAACCTCCATGATTTAATTACCTTCCACTGTGTCAGTACCATGACATGTGATAATTATGGGAGCCACAATTCAAGATGAGATTTTGGTGGGGACACAGCCAAACCATATGAGTAATTAATAAAAAATACTGATTTTGAAGGCAGAAATGAATAATACAATATCCTAATTTACTTTGGCTTAACTTTATTAGAGTTTCTAAAATTAATTGGCAATGTAATCTTATTGATCTTTTTAAAATTAAAATTATATTTTTCATTTTTATCATCCTGTATTGTATGTTTTCTTTTTCTATATAGTTTATACATTTTTTTCTGAGAAATGATTACTTATTTTTATAAAACAGAGACTTCTAAACGCTAAATATGTTTCCTTTAGAGAAAACAAAATTATATATGTTTTATTCATCAATAAATATTTATCGTAAGCCTTCAGGAAGGTATTTACATTTAACAAATGAGAGCTTTTTATGGCATCTGTTATTTAATTTGGTGGTCTATTTTCTTTATATTTGTAAATATAGTTAACATTCAAGTGTAATTATTCAGTCGCCCCCAAATTTTACACTAACTCCTGTGTGACAAAGTAGTGCAGTGATCTTAATGCTAACTACTTGTGTACATCTTTTCCCGTGAAATGATCCTGTGGCTTTTCAAGAAGTCCAGAATTTGAGGTAAATACATAGATTACCAGGAAGGAAATCAGAAGTTCTTTAATCATAGATTGCAGGACATCAAGCTTAAAATCAGAAGGAAAAAAAAAGAAAGAGAAGAGGAAAACCCACTTATCATCTGCATTAAAAAATACAAGCTCATTTTCACCCGAAAAGGATTACTTAAAACAAACCTTTAAATCTAATATTGATTACACAAAAAATATTTAATTTTATAGTGGAAAATACTTTCAAGGCAAATTCTAACTAGAGTATTAGAAATTCCCAGGCACACTAGCTTTTGATTGCTTACATTTCAGCCTTGCAGGGCTGTCAGCAAAATTACATAAATTTTATTTTTAAATATCTACAAAGGTAGTCTGAACAATTCTTATTAGTTATTACTTTATCTGTCCCCAAACAACTTTCATAAATAATTTATTTGTAGGCATGCCTATTTTTACTGAAATATTATAGAAGATACTTCATTCAACAAAACTTATTGAGTTTGCATGTTATAGCTAATCTTCATTTGGTACAAACTTGCTATCTATAATGTAAATCGTTTTGTTTTTCTTCCTTTTTTTTTTATAAAACAACAAACCATTGATTAAGTAAGAAACTACAATGTGAAAATTTATAAAAAGTGAAAATGCTTTTTTAAGAACAAATACAAGTTTGGAAATTCTCACAAGTATCAAAAAGTATTTATTAGAAAGTGTCTTCTGTTTTTTTTTTATGTGTTCTCTACCAATAGTCCCAGTCAGAATAATGACAGAGATTGCATCATAGCTGTATAATTTGAAATACTTTTATTTTCCTTTTTTACCAACCAGTCTATCAGCAATGAGAGTTTTGAAGTCATACGCTGAAGCAGGGAATTCACTTTGTAGACAGCACCAAGATGGTTAAAAATGGAAAGTTTAAATCCTACGTATGTCTAGCAGTTTCTAAAGCTCACCACATATTGCTGAACAGTTTGCCAAGACAGCTTGTGGGACCACAGATATAATTTACTTTAGTGATTATCCGTAAACAGATCAGAATTAACTTTTATAGGTCATTTACGATGTGTCTAGTATTGTGTGATAGGAAATCACGTATTATTGTAAATACCTCTTACAATATCCGGTAAAATAGATGTTACCTACAATGTTTAGCAGATTGAAAAACAGTAACAAAAGCAAAACACTTAAGCTCTGAAAATTACTATGTGACTTGCCAAAAATTATATGCACAGAAAGTGGCGGATCAAGACCAGAGCCAGGATTTAAATTCCATAGCCAAATATTATAGATATTCCCAAGTAGATAAATGTTTCTGTTAATGTGAATAACAGGATAAGTATTCCTGAAAGCAACATCATGTATTATTTTCATTTCATACTCAGTTCACTTGAGTGACTTTCATTTCTGAACTCCATAGAGAGATGTCATATGCAAAAATAATATTACTAAGTTTATTTACATAAATCAAGAGGAAATAACTTTGTTTAAATAGTCAAGTTGGTACATAGAACAGTCTATTTAGGGGCTACTGATGTAAAGGCTACCATCAGATCTGGGACAATTTTTAGTTTTAAGAAACATCTGAAATTCAAAGAAAATACTTCATTTACTTACACAGTCATTTTATTGAGTTATTCATATTTATTTATAAGACAAAAACTTCTCTCATAGTATAATTATCTCTTAAAATTGTGCATTCAGAAAACATTTTTATAAAATCATAATTCAGATATATTGTTCAGTGTACATGGTGCAAAGTATATTATTGACGTGTAATAAGTTTTATTAAGACAATGTATAGGCAAAAGTGTATCAGAAAAGATAGAATATATTGATTCTTCATAGTTTTTCCTTTGGTGGCATGCTTGAGCTGGTATAGCGGGATATATCCTGAAGAATGTTCCAGCAGGAGAACCTCCCCTCTATGCTGTTTTATACATTTATAGCCTGGGATTAGGGACACTAGATCTTCTACATAACCAAGGGAGTTCTATGCCCAGGCAGTAACGCTGCAGAGCCTTCATGGCTCATTCGAGAGGGTTTCATCACAATTTTGTTCCTGTTAGTGTCAGAACACTGTCTTCATCCTCTGTCTTCTGCAGTCTTTCGCTTTTTCCAGCAAAACCAGCTAATGGCAACTGTCCCAAAAAGAAAGGAAAAGAGTCCCCATGGCCATCCGTTTGTTTTTTTCTTATGTAAAAGCAATTCTTTACAAAGTATATATTCTTTCAATGGTAAGTCATGAAATCATCGTACAATAATATCACATTTTCCCCTAAGTTTCGGCTTAAATATGAGGACTCCAAGAAGAAATTGAGTAATAGGACAGACAGAAGGCAGCAGGAATGGAAAAAAAAAATGGAGAGAGCACATAGATAAATTATACAGATACAGACTACAGAGAAACTGATCTGTGCCTAATCGTTCACATTTGCTGGGTCAGCAACTCATGGATATGTTAGCACTTTTAAGACCTCATTTGCTTGCTTGGCCTACTTAGAACACGCATTTAAGTACAAGGTATTCCGACCAAAAATCGTTCTGTAAAAGATACTATCCTGAATAGCAGCAATTCTTTAAGTGATGGATTCCGAGGAAAACTTCATGAGTCTAAACCAAAAGGAGAGACATAATCTAACAGAAAGTAAATATTAGGATGTGACATATGTTAAAGGCAGAATATGAATATGAGAAGAAATCAAACAGTAGAAACTGAAGAGAATATACTAAGAACAAAATATAATTATTTTGAAATTAAAAGACAAATCACCAATTAAGAGTAGAAAATGTATGTCTGTATCATAACTATATGGACACAGAAAAAATCAAATGAAATGTGAAATTCTTCACAGGAAAAGAAATAAATTCTTAACAGTATAAAAAGATAAATTTTTGAAAAGTGGCATCAGGTTAACTGGTTAGCTCTCTGAAAAAAAAGATAAAACTATTTCACTTCCTTACTTAGAAACCTGGCTTAAATTCCAGAGAAGTCAAAATTTTAAATGCATATTTATGGCTCTATGCAGGTATTTATGTTAAACACAGATAATTGACCACATAATAAGGGGAAAACTATAACTCAAGGTCCAGAAGCAACAAAGTTAGTGATTTATACGCATATGATTAATTAAAACTTGTTTAAAATGTCTTTTTACAAGAAAAAGATATTGAGAAAATGCAAATGAAAAACTGGGAAAATATTTGCAACTTACATTGCAGAACAATAATTTCTAACAGTAGAGAAGAAAAATGAACTGTGACAGAGAAAGAAACTAGACATTGCTTATTCCATCTTGCTTCTAACCTCAGAAGCTAACTGCTTTTGTTATCCATAAAACAAACATTATTACAATTCCTTCCAGAAACTAATCATGTCCTTGTGTGGGGACTAAAACTGCCTTTGTAAGACAAATGAAAGGCCACATGTAGGATTATGGAAGGGACTGAATTCTGCTAAGATTTAGGTGTGGCTAAATAATAAACAGACATTTTCCCCTAGCGTGTTTTTCTATGATTCTTTACTGCTCAGGAATCTTGTAGCCAGAGGCCAAAAGATATGTAACTGGCCCAGTTGCTCCAATAGATAACATCACTATTGTAATGTGACATGGTAATTGCCCCATAAACTGCATACCTCGACCATACCCTCTCTGTAACCCTAATGTAACAGGCAAGCAGTCCAAACCCACGCCATCTTGGCCCCTGCGACTTGTAATAAGTAACTAAGGTCTGTAATTTCCACCCTACCCAGACAATGTATAAACTAACGCTTATCTTGACTTATGAACCACTTAAGTAACAATCAGAATGTCTGAAGCCCCTCACCCTCACCCCCGCCCAGGAGGTGGTCTACAGGTGTAAAAGGTCTTGACACCCTCCTTTTGGGGCCAAGGGTTAGAGAGATGGGAGTGCTCCATGGCCGCTGGCAATAAAGACCCTATAATTTGGCCTAGTCTTTGTCTCAGTGGTGATTTCACACTCACTTGGTTACAACAATAAAACCTAAGGATGGTCTTTGAGATGTTTTTCAGGCTTTTGCATTCTGGAGATCAACAGATTCCACCTGAACCCATCTGAACCTATACTTTATACCAAAGAACTGATTCAAGTAATCCTGTTGCCTCCACCCAGAAACTGATTCAGTGCACAGAGATGTTTTTTGAGCCCTTTATGATTTCTTCTCCAACCCAGCCAGTCAGCATTATTCATTCCGTAGCTCTTTGCTAGCCAAACTATCCTTAAAAAACCCTAACTTCCTAATTCTCAGGAGGGTGGATTTGAGAACTGTCTCCTGCCTGTCTGTGTGGCTGATTCTGTGATGAATTCTTTCTTTACTGCAATGCCTGCTGTTCCTAGTGTACTGATTTTTCTGGGTAACAGAACACTGGGACAATGAAATTGGTTCTGAAAACCAGGAAGGTATTGTGATCCAAGAAAGATATAAACTTAAATACGTTCTCATAGTTAAAAGGACTCTCAGACTTTTAAGACATATTTAATAGTATGGGAGGGGAAAACCTACATCTCATCTGATGTTAAGATTTACAAATCAGTAGTTATCTAGGATCTCATAATTCACTTACCTCAACATAAAACCCTCTAGTCTTAGCATTGTTTTCTCTTTCTTACTGACCTGAATATTGATCATGTTTATCATAAATTGGATTGAACCTAACCTGTGGAAATATACATCAAACTTTAGATACAAAAAAGCATACGTTACCTGAAAGAATGAATGATTGTCATGGTAATTTAGGTATTTTTCCAGGAGTACATTATGATTAATTTATAAGACTAGCTAATTGTTGACAGGAAAGTCACCGAGCACATGGGTGTATTTGGATGATATTCACAAAAGGACAAATTCAATAGATGAGGTTCATATTCTTCTCAAAAGCCTTGGGGCAGTAGCATGATGCACTGATAAATATAGCCAAGGGGGCTGGATACCAAGCTACCTGACAGAATTACAGCGGAAGTAGTGAAAGAACGGCCCAGGCCCACTGTTTATCCTAAAATGCCACTTGATGGCTGTCAAAACTAGCTCTTAGATATCACAGTTAATCCTGTCAACAATTAATTTTAAAACAAAACAAACTATGTATCCCTTTAGTGACTTAGCAACCTTTTTAGAGTAGAAGAGTGAAAAAGAAATTATGGCATTTCTAAAACAACGAATTACACACAAGTGCACAAATATTTCCTTTATTAAAGAAATTTCTTGGCCAGGCGTGGTAGCTTCTGCCTGTAATCCCAGCACTTTGGGAGACCGAAGTTTGTTGATCCCCTGAGGTCAGGCATTTGAGACCACCCTGGCCAAAATGGTGAAACACGGTCTCTACTAAAAAATACAAAAAATTAGCTGGCCGTAGTGAAATGTGCCTGTAATCCAGATACTTGAGAGGCTCAGTCAGGGGAATTGTTTGAACCTGCGAGTTGGAGGTTGCAGTGAGCCAAGATCGTGCCATTGTACTCCAGCCTGGGCAACAGAGCAACACTCTGTCTCAAAAAAAGAAAAGAATTTTCTTGTTTCATTTACTCCCTCTTGTATTTCTCTTGCTATCTAAACCATATCATTTACTCCCTCCTGTATTTCTCTTGCTATCTAAACCATATCTGTGCAGGAAATAAAGACTGGCCTAGAAAAGGATTAGAAAGAGAAGAGGTAAAGTGTCTGAAGAGACAGAGGGTTCTTTAATACTTTCTAAAGCATTCATCTATTGCAATAATTTCAAATCAGTTTCTGGTCACTCATCACATTCCAATAAGCCGTCTGCATTTTATTTAATTGTGAAAAATACAAAATATTTTAGGAAAGAGATCCCCACAGAGAACCGACACATAGAGATGTTACCTCCCCCTAAACAACCAAAAAGAGTAAAAAGAGTCCCGCTGGTACTGCTGTCACTATCAGACCAGGGGGCTTCTTACCAGCCATAGAAATGCTTACTGCTTCCTCACTGCCTTTCTTGTTCAAAGGCTCCATTCTCTTTTAGAAACATACAGACGATAGTGCTGTTTCCTCTTTAGTTTAATGAGATTATTTACACATAACAGGATCTGAGTTCGTGAACAGCAAGTTCAGTATCAGCAATGTCAGAATCTTATCAAAGAAATAAAAAATAGAGTGAACTTAAACAATCTTTCTGCCTCCAGCTTTGTGGTCAGTGACTCTGCAGTCCACTCCTCAACTCTGACTTGCTACTCCTTTATTGAGTTATCTGACCCTGAATTGGTTTTCGATGCCATGATCACACATCCATTTTATCTACAGGTGGCTATTGTAGATCTTAAAGTCATCCAGAGTTTAAATACCCAAATTTTTAACACTGGGGTGCCTGGCAAAATATTAGAGAAATGCTAGGGAGAATTATAGATTAGTCTCAAACCTTTTGGAAGGCCAAAAGGTTTCATTGAGACAGGCTGAAGGCAGCCAGTTCATTTACATTAAAATAGGGAAAAGATAGGAATGATGAGAGGCTTTCCCAGTTAAGTCTGTTTACTCCACATCCCTTTGTCTCTACTCTACTTTGTTTGCTAATGTAAACTTTGTGCTGGATGGTCCTCTTGAGGAGGTTAAAGGGGAGTTATCTGTTAGTGGTGTTTACTCTGGGCCAGGGAACCTAACGCTGCTGTCATGTGTAAAACCACTCTTTTAACCATGTTGATTATCAACAAGCATGTTGACTTACAACTTCTGTTATGAAATTCATACTGAATAAATGTGAGGTTGGAGAGGGAGTCCTTGTTGATTGGCTGGACTCACCCTCTGAAAGCAGCTGATGACCATCCCTGGCCCACTTCAATCACTGTAATGGTGTGAGACTGAATTCATTCATCCCGTCCTTGAGTCAGGGTCTGCAGGACAGACCTCCACAGGTGGTGATCAACGTCTCATTTAACCGTCTGATCCTAGCAACTCTCCTGTGCAACACATGTTATGGCCTTACTTAACTGCACCTTTTTGTTGTTTTGGCTATAGTAGAAATCTACTCAAATTATATAAATAATGTGTTGTTTGTAAATGGATAACAAGGACAGATAACAAAACTGGTTCTGAAAACTGGGAAGGTATTGTGATTCAAAGCAGATATAAATGTATGTAGGCTCAGATAGTAATAAGACTCCCAGACTTCTAAAACATATTTATATGAAACTTTAATAAAAGAAAATGATATGGCAGAACCAAAGAAAAGGACATTTGATTGATGGTGCCTCCTCCAAACTTTAAGTAAAAGCTTAATCTCTAGTCCTAAGAGATGTGGCCTTTGTGAGGTGTTGGAAGAGCCCTTTTGAATGGGATTAGCACCCTTATAAAAGGTCTTGGGGTTGAAGGGGGCACTCTCTTGTCATTTCACCTTCTGCAAGGACACAGTGATTCCCCACTCGGGAGGAGGCAGCAATAAGGTGCCATGTTAAAAGCAGAGAGGAGTCCTCACCAGATACCAGTTCTGCTGACAGTGATCTTGGACTTTCCAGCCTCCAGAACTGTGAGAAATACATTTTTGTCCTTTATAAATTACCTAGTCTCAGGTTATGTTGTTATAGCAGCAAAGATGGCCTAAGACAATAGGCAACCACTAAGGGCCTGAGAGCCTTCTATGAAAGGTTTCCTGGGATCTTACTCATACAAGACACATTTTTTCTCTGGTATAGAAACAGCATGTTATGTGTAATGCATTTGGGTTGTAGGAGAGATCAGGAAAAGCTTTTCCAGCAGGATGTTCTGTACCCTACTGGTCACATCCAAATTAGTTTACATAACTAGTAAAATGAGATTTAAGATGTCAATCCCTATGTCAATCAACAATGTAGACAGCTAGTTCCTGGTACCTCTAAAGTTCTGAACTTTAAATACCACAATAAAAGGAACTTGCTTAGTGATTCTTGCCTTTATTTTGGAAAAGGGCAAAGAGCAGTCTATCAGTCTTTGGGGCATATCCAGAGACAGCTATGTAAATCCAGCTCTAAAATAGTGTTCTTACATACAATTTCTTTCTTCATTTGTCTCATTCTAGAGCAATATTCTTTCTTTTATATCTTCATCGTTGAATATTCTCTTTCTTAGCACCCTCTGCTTGGACATAGCCAATATTGTTATCAGCTCTAATTAAAAAACTCTGCTGTTGAAGAGGCCATTATCAACATAGGCTTTGTCTTAGAACTTCTATATTAGGGAATTTAAATATTTGCCCATCAGCAAATTGATTGTTTGTGGCTGAGTTATACGTTCACTGATAGTCAATTCAACTGTTGGTGAACAGATCTGGATCACACAGGACAAACAGTTCAGAGAAAGTTCTTAAATGTGCAGGCTCCCTTCCAAATTGCCATTAATATCTTAGTAATCCAAAAGAGTTATTTACAGACTGCTTTATGGGGGTCATAGAAGTAATTCTGTGGCTGGGATTAAATGGCAAGTGCTATAAACTGGCTGAGCTCTGAGATATTCAGTTCCCAACTTCAGTAAGAGAACTCCATTTTTATCTATTTTAAATCCACCCCCTCAGAAAAGACTTTAAAAATAAGTTTAACTTTAATTGCTTAAAATTTAAATAGAATTTCTCATCCTTCCTCAGCAATATATAAAATTTTTTGATAGATAAAAGCAAATTTAAAAAATTATATATCATATTCATTAGAAATCTCTAACTTTAGGGTTATAAAGAAAATCTTTAATTATTCAAGAATACTGAAGTCAATATTCCTGTCTCTCTAGTTTTCCAAGACAGACAAATATATTACCCATTATACAGTGTCAATAAAACATATCTGCATTTCTTTGTTATTAAAATGCACATATTTAAATTTATCTAAATGCAAGAAATATAAAAGAATAAGAAAAACGTTATTTATTGAGGCTAAATCTCTGCCATCAAAAGGGAGGGGGATGTTAATCTTGAACTCATCCTCAACTCTTTATTAGAAAAATGAGAAAACTTATTTCATGATCCCAACGTTTTATTTGTCTTATATGTCAAAAAGAATATTACACACACACACACACACACACACACACACACACACGGTCAAATAAAGTTAAAAAAAGTCCTCATGAAATTTCAGTAAAAGTGAATTTGCTTATTACAGTCAATTCACAATGGGGGGATGCTATATATATACATATATATATATATATACACATATACATATATATATATACATATACATATATAGACATATATATATACATATATATACATATATATGTATATGGTGTTTATATACATATATATGGTTTTTATATACATATATATATATGCAAGGTGTATATACACACACACACATTCACATAAAGGTCAAATTAAGTCAAAAAAGTCCTCAATGAAATTTCAGTAAAAATGAATTTGCTTATTTAATATAGCCAATTCACAGTGGTGGTTGGGGGGGATATTAAGATTAGATGCTAGAGAAAAATAGGTGAAAATATCATCTCAAGTGACTAAGAAAACATTTATACTACTCTTCTCTGTCCTTTGCCTGGAGTTATAGTGGGATAAATATACCACGGTCCCGCTAACTAAAATTTTATTTCTTTTTGTTTTAACAGGGAAATTAATCCATTTCATGAGAAGTCATGATAATGCTTAGCTTTGGGAGAGGTGGGGTAATAACCAGAGGGTGATGAAGTTTGAATTCTGAGATAATTGTATGCCTTTTTTTTTTGTCTGTTGTGGACACATTAGCGTATTAACTCTGGAACTTCATCTAGCTGTGTGTTTATGATGTTTCTACTTCAATGTCTGTGTGTTATTGTTTCCCAAGAACATTTGTTTAAAAAATGCTGAAAAATGAAGGTTGAATCAAGGGGAGACAGGTATTTTCATGAGGTCCAAAGAAAGAAGCAGGGAGTGAACAATAGTGTGGTAAAAAACAAAAGAAAGGAACCAGTTAGGCAGATAGCTAGGGCAGCTGTTCGGTAGAATTCCTTTTTTTCTAACAAAGCAACAGCCTGAAAGATAAGGCTGCAAGCATAGATAAGGACGAAAGGTCCACCATAAAGATGCTTCCCGTGTAACTAACAAGGGTCACATATACATGGTAGGATTCAGTGAGCACATTCTTTTCTTCTTTTGGACATACTCAGATAAGGGAGTTTGCACAGAAGAGGTGGGGGGTGGGGGTTGCTTGAAACATGCCTAAAAGGAATAGCAGAGAACCTGGCATGTTGGCAGTGGAGAATTCTGTTCCCTTACACATTCACAGTAAGGGAAATTAAACAATTTGGAGCAACCTAGGCTAAGAGTCCTCATCTGTAAATGGATAGGGAGGAGCTGTCAGGAATTCATGCCTCAAGTAAATCACCTAAACGCAGCGCCTTAGACCGCTCGGCCATCCTGACACACACAATCAAAAACGATGAGTTTGCATCCTTTGTAGGGACATGGATGAACCTGGAAGCCATCATTCTCAGCAAACTGACACAGGAACAGAAAATCAAACACCGCATATTCTCACTCATAGACGGGTGTTGAACAATGAGAACACATGGACACAGGGAGGGGAGCATATCACACTGGGGTCTGTTGAGGGGAAAAAGGGGAGGGACAGTGGGGGGTGGGGAGTTGGGGAGGGATAGCATGGGGAGAAATAACAGATACAGATGATGGGGAGGAAGGCAGCAAATCACACTGCCATGTGTGTACCTATGCAACAATCTTGCATGTTCTTCACATGTACCCCCAAACCTAAAATGCAATAAAAAGTATATATTAAAAAAAAA